>JAZDUH010000359.1:24977500-25372500 GCA_036419115.1 Scarus forsteni
TGGAAAAAAAGACATAATGTTGAATTTCTTACAGAGTTTAGTCTTATCATAAGGCTTGTTTATCTTTGGTTCGCCACGGCTGATTGGTTGTTCTCCTGCTTGGAAGGCGTATTTCCTCTGCAAAAGCAATCTCGCCTCTGATTTCAGATTGCGCACTGGAAACCTCCGGAGATAAATCCATGGATGAAGCCGGCTCCATTAACAGTACTCCCTCGACATAGTCAGCACTCGTAAAAAAAACAAGATAATTTCACCGATTATGATTTCCGTGCAGTCGTTTGTATGTCCTCTCCGCTGCCGACCGAGCTGAGTGTGCCACGAAGAGAGATGTCGGAATGTAAATGAGTCCTCTGCGTCGCTGAAACCGGCTCCGAGCCAATCAATCAAGGCCGTGTTTGAATATTCCCACGGCTCGGCCAATCGCGTGAGAGGAAAGGCGGCCGCTGCCGGGATGCCAAACCCGTCAAAGTAAGCACGTTGCTGTTTCGCGGAAAAATTTAAAGGAGAAGAACCTGTAAAGTTTTTAGTTTGTCTTAATTCCTACATGCCTAAAAGCATTAATTGTGTTTATGAGAATCTTACTAAAGCAAAATCTGAAGGAGAGGAAGCTGCACCATTCAGGTATTAAAGGGGATAATGTCACCTGTAAACTCATCTGAGATTATAGGCGTAGTAAAAAAAAAAAGGGCATCTGTAAATAACAATTCAATGTGTGAAATCCAATAACTTCATCCAGAGAAGAGGAACACATTTAGTTTTCATCACTAAAGGCCAATTTTGTTAAGGCATCGTAGTATAACTTCAACCTCACAGCAGAGTTACTTATATTTTAACTAAAGGGGCAGATTTAAAACTTTCACAACATGTTGTATCAAAATACTACATTAAAAGTCAAATATAAAACTAAAACTTGTTTTTGAATCTAAAAAAACTGAATTCCAGACGATTTCTGCTTGATTAGTGATTATGAAACTATGAAAATTGGAAAATAAGCTTAGCGTCTTCATTTTGAGATCAAACAGCAATAATATGAAAATAATTTCTGTAAGTTATGTTTCACTTTTTGTTGTTTTTGTTTGCTTGTTTTTAAACTTTAACATTTCATTATTCCCATATTCTAAATAAAGATGGTCCAATCCAATACAATGCAATACTCATTTTTCACATATAAATATTTATATACTTGAGATTTTCATCACTAATTTTGTCAATTTTTTGTCTTTATAATTTGAAACTGACTGATGGGCCATACTAATGAAACAGGCAGTCCACATGTGGACCCTGTGCCACCAGTTGTCCACCCCTCCTTTAAACCTTGCTTAGATTAAGTGAAGATACTTTATTGGCATGAATGGTAACTATTGGCCTTAAAGTATACTCAATATTTGTCCCACTTAGTATCACTTTCATATGAATACATACAAAATCAAATACAATTAAAATTATGTTGATAATATTGTTCAAAATGGTTAAAATGGTTATTTATTATTTTCATGCCAACAGCTGTCAAGAAGAAATCGTTCTGGTCAAAATTAACATTTCAGATATCCATGCACATTCTTGATCTGCATAATGTCTTTGGAGATACCTACACTTCTTGATAAGGATGAATTTTCCCTATCAATGACAACAACGGTTATGAAACTTACTTTTCAATATCTTTGAATGTATGCAGCATGGTGGTTCGGCAGGTATTGCTGGTGCTTCACTGAAAGAATCCTGCCCTGGACCAAGTGTAGCCCAGCTGTATTGGATCATCAGCATTAAGTATGGATTCTTCTGTGCTTCCTTAAAGGATCAGTATAAATGAGTACTCCAAAAAATACACATCAGCTTTAAAAAAAAAATATTTTTTTACATTGCGCTACAGGATCCAAACCAAATCTCACTTTGAATATTGAATGGTCAATTTCAAATATGTTCTTCTATGCTTTTGATAATCAAAACAGAAGATCATTAAATTGTGTTTGCCTTTAGAAGATAATTGGTATCTGTATAAAAAATCAACCCCAAAAGTATCAACTTCTTTCAACTTGAAAGTTCAATACTACACCAAGTACGAATATCTGGGGCTAAAACATGAAGACAATGTGTAGGTGCCAAAAACTGCAGTCCCTGGAGTGTCTTCTTGAGGATGACTAAAAACAACAGAAGTCACATGACAGTGTGTTCAGAAAAGACACATTTTCAAACATGAGTCTTGACAGCCTGGTTCAATAACACTGCTCTGGTCTAAAATATTAAATTTGTCTAATGCTTCTCATGGTACAGGATGTACTTCTTCTTTTAAATCAAATTCATCTGAATTTTATTGATTTTGGTTGAGAGAGTGCCTACAGCATGGCTGCATCCACACTAGCTTTGAGACATATCTTCTTCACTCCTTTCTACAGTCAGTCAGTGGGGCCTTTCTGTGTGGAGTTTGCTGGTTTCCACAGATTTTCTTCCACATAAATTCATGTTCATTTGGCTCGTTGAAGGCTCTAAATCCCCCATGTGTATAAATAGTTGTGTGTCTCTGTATGTCAGCTCAATGGTTGGCTGTGACCAGTCCAGAGTGTTTCCTGCCTTCACCCAAAGTCTGCTTGAGTGGACTCCTTCACCCCAACAACCCCAAAAAGGATAAAGTCTATAGAAAGCTGATTGGCAGATGAATCAGATTTTTGTTAATCATTCGTTGATGTGCAAATGAAATTTTGAATATCAGTATTGGAGCTATTTTTATGAAAGACTATCAACTGTATAATGCTAATTTCTGATACCAAAACTTCCCTTTTAAGCTATTAATTATTTTTACATCAATAAGCCTCATTAATTTGATAATCACACTTGCTCCAATATGCAGATTCTGACACTTAGCAGAGGGCTTTTTACATAATGGAACGTGCCTCAATTTTTGACATCAGCATAATACTGAGCGTCAAATGGCTATGCTAACCACAGCTATAGAGCTCAGCTTGACTACAAGGCCAGTGAATCTACAACCCAGTGCCTTTAGGTACGTGGCACATATATAGTGAAAGTGCCACCTTCGCCTTCTTGGCTGAAAGCAAAACTCACCCATCTGTGAGCTTTGTGTATGCTTGAATGAGCCACCACAAGGCAATCTAACTTTGTTGGTGACTGACCGGGTCAAAGGGACCTGCACAAATCATTTCATGATGTTATTTAAGATAAGAAAAAAAAACTCAGACTTCCATTTGTCTCAGGTGTCAGAGCACATTACATTCAACTCCACTTCACTGCATTTTCCTCCTCAACATACAGTCAGTTTAGCTTAATGACGGCTGAAGATTTGGAGCAACCATGATACCAAAGTGAGACATTATCAGCATAAATATTACACCTACAGGGTCGGCCCTGAGCTGGTCACAGGGCCACATAGAGGGACAGACAACCATTCACACTCACACGTATACCTAAGGGCAATTTAGAGTCACCAGTTTACCTAGTGAGCATGTTTTAGTCAGTGGGAAGGAATTTGAGCACCCAGGGAAAATTATACAGGCTTGGGGGGACGATGCACCATATGCAAATAAAAGCCCTGCTCTTGTTGTGATTTGAGCACATTCATATTTGCCTTTTGTAAAATTTCAAGGTTTAATGTCAGTTTATTGTGAGGTTTGATACATCTCAGTTTCCAATATCTATTGATTATGCTCAGTAGATTTTTGTGAACTAATCCTTCTCAATGAAAAATACAAATCTTAAATATCCAAAACAACTGTCCTGAAAATAGTCACTTAATCCATCGATGGGGACTGTCTTTCCATTGCAATTCATGGAAATGTACAAAATAATAGAAGTTGGGATATCTGTGGGGCAAATGTCCATTGAAAGGTTAAATATTTTCATGTGTCTACAAAAGGCTGTACTGATCCTTATTTCAGGTTTTCAAAGAGACCAAAACGTCCTTCTGATCTAAAATATAATTCTGAATATCCAGAATTAAATTGACTTTTACAGAAGTCGTTCAATGTATCACCTTTGAGGGCATTTTTTTTTTACCTGGATTGAAAATAGTCTTTGTAATGCAGTAGACAAAACCTGACCTTCTCTCCGTATGAAAGAGTATTGGATTGTTTTGTACTGCTACAACAGTGTCATTTTTCACCATGAATGAGGATAGCACAGTGCAAATGAGGTTGCCATACCAACTGATGTTGCTTTATTGATGATTGTAGATATAGACGGGTTATGGCTCTCAAGCTAACAACGTGGAGTGGATCTTTTACAGTTCAGCTGTGTAAAGGACTCCGCTTGTGTGACTGAGGATCATCTGTAGATATTTGAAGTTAAAACAAATGGTTAAATCTTTTCAATTTCTATGTGATAAAATTTTCCATACATTCCACCAACATGTGTTTTACAGGCATGCTTCTCTTGATTAAAAATCAAATATATATATATAAAAAAACAATACTTTAGTAGTATATGCCACAATACTGCTTTGGAAGACATGTCATTTTGTGTCACATGTAAGTCTATGGTCTGATAGGTGTCCTTAATTTGCGATAGATAAAAGTTAAATCAGAGAAGAAAAAGCTGAAGACTCTGGCAATAGTCTGAACATGTGGGTTCCACTGTATCATGAATAAATAAGGTCTTTAATGCTGTTTATTTCTTGAACTCTCTTGCACCTGCTTATCTGTTTTGGCCCTGTCATCATGTCCTTATATGTTGTCAAGTATTCCCTCTTCTTAAGAAGGTCGTCAGCAGAGCAGAATGGAGCTGGCAGTGACAGTAATGAAGAGCTCCATCTGCTCCTGGCAGGCAGAGGAAAATGAACCAATTAAGGTCTGGAGAAGTCCCCCGCTTTCACCTGTTGGCACTGGCTGCCATCATCTCCATCATGATGAAAAGGAGAGAGTGCAAGGGTAATTAAATACTAGCAGAGGCTGCAGGGCAAATCTAATAACTCTCAGTAACAAGCCAATAACAGGCCTTAATGTCTAACAGTTAACACAACCCAAAGGCATGCTCTTTCAGCGAAGACTACTTACTACTCCTAAACATTCAGACGCTCAGACCGATGTTGTCACTGCAAAATGATCTTGTGAGGAAAATTCCTGTGGTAGCTTCAGCACAAAAAACCCTCCTGTTTATGATGCACATTGATCTATTTGGCCAGCCTTTCATGTTGAATCAAACTCACTTTCCTAAGCTAGTTATGAAGACCAGGGGTGATTTCTGTTGTCGTATTGCCATCTGCTGGCTGAGGCAGGCATGTGCTACTTTTTTCAGCAGAATGTGGTTTCATGTGCAAAAACTCTCCCTTTCAGTGTTAATTTTATTGAATAGTTGTTTTCTTTAACATCCCTTTTTCCTCTGATGAAAACAAGATGATGACTTAAGAAAAAGAAGTGTACATGGACAAAAAGTAAAACTAAATTAACTGCATTTTAGTATAAAAATAAAATCTAGACTAAAATGTTTGACAGAGACTAAATCCAATCAGCCATGAAGAAAGTAAAGACAAATTAGGAATCACAGCTGCTTTGGTTTTGTGGAAAGGTTGCATGAGTTAAGAGGAACATCCAATTACAGCTGCCTTAGCTTCATGGTAGGAGGATCCAAGTGTAGAACAGGATTTCAGAAATTCAAGGAAACATTAAAAAATGCCTTCATTAGACATCATTGTCAACTAAAATGTTATGAAATTTCATCAACAAAACTAGATGTAAATTAAAACAATTTAGATGACTAAATAATGAATAGAACTAAAAGACATTTTAGCCAACCACTATAACTAAAACTAAATTAAGAAGGGCTGTCAAAATTAACTCTGCTCCTGTCGTTGCTCCACATTTTCAATAATAGTCTGAGTGGAATTCAGTGAGCAGGGATCACACCTCAAACCCCTGACTCAGACACAAACACTTTTTAAGTATTTTCAAGGAGTTTTTCAAGCTTTTAAAGCAACATTCAGTCATGGTTAATTATGTTTTTCTGCAATCACATGTGTACATGACAGTTTTAATAATCTTACTTGTATCAGTACAGATATAGTATTACCTGTCCATGAAAGTTTTAAGAAATGTCATATTTCAGATGCAATTTTAGTTGAATGAAACAAGAAAAATAAAATCAAAAGAAGTAAAAATTGAGAAAATTAATCCAATACAGTGCAAACAAATTACATGAAATGTGGGGGGGGGATATACTAAAAATATCACAAGCTAAAACAGTTTTAATTGCCTGTAGTTTTTCCACAATATTTGATTGTATTTGTATATTGTTTGAACTCATTAAGAGAGGTATTAAAATGTGGACTTTTGCCTGAAAATGCACATCTATGGACATGGAATGTAGCCAGTAAGACTCCAAGATATATTAAGAATACACCGTTATTATTTGTATCTTTATCCTTGAGACCAAACAATACTTTCTTCCATAGTAAAGCAAAATGTTAGGAAAAAGGAGACAAGAGGCGTCCTCTTCTTCATCTCCGCGCTGCTCTGTTCCTACGGCAACGCTTTGAAGCTTCCTCCAAGAGGATCATGGGAAATGACTACAGCAACACTGGCGGAGGGACTTTCGAAATATTTCATGTTTAGCTGCAGTAAAACGCATAACATCTTTTAATTTAATGGTATTTTAAGATGGTAGCAGGTTGGATAGATTATGTTCTTTAGCTGGGTTAGTTCTGACGCTCACGTTTGCCCATGTTTTGGGAACACGACGCCACGAAGGATGAAAAGAGCTAACCCAGGCTAGCTAAGGCTAGTTAACGGTAAGGCTAACCATGGGGAGGACTTGTTGTTTTGTCTATACAAGCCCACAACACACTGCTGTAACATTCTCCGATTATGTCTGTGCTTTGTGTCAGCTTGTGATGAGTTCATTTTTGTTATGACGTCAAACGTAACTTGCTACGTGGCTAGGCAGAATGTCTACATGGCCCCGCGTATGTATGTACTATTATTTACATATAGAGACAGACAGACGATGTGCATCATTGATCCCAGCAGCTGGTTCCAGAGAACGGAAGTAAAACAACATCACAATTAATACACACTAAAAGAGCTCTAAGGATGTAAAAAGGAAGTATTATATAGATCAAGCAGGGCAATTGATATCCCCTATAGACAAAAACAAACACACTCAGTAACAACAAGGCAGAGTAACCCAGCTATAAACTAATATAAAACTGAGTTAAGATATTGGTGACTGCGTTCTCAATAAGGAGAGGAATAATTCCACAAAGATTGCCCTGCATAAAAGCCAGTAATGACAAACAAGCCTAAAGTTACAGTGATATGGTAATGCTGATAGGCCTGCATCTTAATTCCAGTTGTAATCCTTTTTATCTTCTCACTAAATGCATAGGGTATTGTATCTGTTTACCTGTCACCACTGAATATCAGCTTGCACTTCACCCAGCACCGTAAACATTTTAAATATTTGGTTGAATATTTCTTGTTCTTGGTTTTGTACATATTCAGTGACAATGTTAAATTTAGCCTAGGTATATCTGTAGAATGCTTGATGATTTGTCATTTTGGCATGTCCAGGAAGATTTCACAGCTGGGACCAATGCTGTCTTGTAAACATGGAGCTAAAGTTGGAGGTTGTGTTGTCATCCAGCATCAAGCGGAAGAAGCCATGGCCACGATTCTGTTGGCTTGGCAAGGTGAGGATGGCTTCAGTGTTCAGAGAAGTAAAAACCATCAAGAAACAACAATATTAGAAGTTCCATGTCCTGGTGTTCTTGAATGTCTTCATCATGTTTTGGTTGTCTGTGAAGTAAGGATTTGATTTAAGTTGAGCAAATAAAAAAATATGCCTGAAAAGGATCAGAGGAAGCCCATTTCCCTCTTCTTCAGAAACACTTAACTCTGATGGGGCGGGGAAGCTGCAGGAGGCTGTGTTAATACGCTCTGCCCTGATTGGCTGCTTAAATTATGTCTAATGGGAGAGGGGAGGGGGTGCTACAGGCTGTGGGGCGGACTTTCAAAACAGCCATATAGTGTCTACCTGTGAAGAACTGAAAAAACACATGTAGGTGGAGGCTGTGTAGCTATGACATTTTAAACTATATTTTCTGCAAAGAGGCAGAGCACGTTACTCTGTGAACTAAGAGTGTAGTTAAAGGTGTCATGTTCCTCTGCTCCTCCAGCCCCTTCTTTAAAGAGTTACAGCTAAGAAAATTGGTTTTGCAGGACATTTTACCTTTAACAATGACATCATTTCTATAATTATACAGGAGAAGGAGTCTGTTTTCCTGTTAGATGACAGACGGATCAGTGAGATTAACATGGTGTCCGGACGCACCAAGAGGAAAACTCCTAAACTCCATCCTCTGATGAACAGTGTGGTGACGATGGCTTCATCCCAGAATGGTGAATTTAATGCATAATACATTGCACTATACATGTTACTCACAATTTTATAGAATTATTATCTCACCCGTCCTTCTTTTCCAGGTATGTGGCTTTGTGGACTCTTGATGTCAGGGGAGCTGTTCCTGTGGAACAGGGATAAAGACTTGTTGAAAACTGCAGCAGGTGTGCCAGAAGTAGTTCAAATGATAACAGGTAGGTATAAATGATTTGGTGTCTCATGTAAGCGGTCTTCTTAAAGGAAGAGAAGTGTAGTCAACTTTAGAAGGGTTGGGCTATTGTATGGAAAAACTTGACTTGTTATTTCATTATACCTAAAGTGAAGAGTAAATAGATTGGATCACAGCAATCATGCTGGCGGCTATGTGGAAACAGGGAAGTGCATCATGCACACATCTTCTGGGATTGTAATAAACATAACAAATTCTTGGAAAATGTACATAGCATGACTCAAAATAGTTTGGGATATATAATACCTAAAGAATGTAAAGTCATGTACCTGGGAAAAATAATATACTGTGTCTTAGACATGGATAGATACTTAACTAAAATATTATTGATCACATGGAGAAAGGCAATAATAAGATCCTGGTGTAAGATTGAACCTCTTACTGTGGCTAGAAATCATAAGAGAGAACTATATTATGGAAAGAATGACCTATCAGACTGAAGGGGGATGTTTTTGTTGAAAAATTGCCAATTTATGACATAATGAAAGATACCTAAAGAATCACTGATATGTAAACTGCTTTGATTGCTTTTTTTTGTCAGTAACCATGACTGTTTTGCTGTTTGCACATCTACTCCTAATGTGCAAAATACATAACCTAATTGTAAACTGTTCTCATTATTGTACAACATGAAACCTCATTGAAAATCAAAATATCCAAAAAAGGATCAGGCTAGCTTGTTTAAAGGTTGTACTTCTGATCTTTTTAAAGGAATTAAGTAGCCAGTAACATGTTTAAAAATGTCATGTAGTCTTTAGTATAGGTGTTATGTTTAAGACCTTCTCTTCTGCTTATCCTTTAACCAAAAGAAGCTGAAAATGGATGGTCTTCATGTGAAATATTTTTATTTTTATGGTATTATCTAGTTTTACCTGGCAGGTCTGATGTCATTTTGCATGCCTATTTGTGTTTTGAAGTGCTTACATGTCATAATGTCCTCACAAAACTCTGTTGCACTTGTAGCTGCCAAGTTAAGTGAATGAATTTTAGTTCGATTTAGGTTTCAGTCACACACATATTGAATGTAAATTAAGCTATTCCTTGCATTTCACCTTCAATAAACTACCACAAAATAGCACCGATATTACTAAACTAAAACTGTTATAATAATATGCAATCTTAAAAGCAAGATTAAAATGTATCATTGATGTAACTTTTCTGAAATTAAAGATGCAGTGGCTTCTTTAAATGTATCAGAATGCCCTGAAATGATAAAACATATTAAAAGTATTTTTAGTTGTTACACAATATATTCTCTGAGACTCTTATGTGAAACATATACAGCCACCTTTTTTCCACACATTTTATTCAAGCTATTAACAGTGAAAGCAGACTATGACTTTTTGTTGATCATATTTAACTTAAGTTGCACAAAAAGTGCCACTGATGTGTTGGTAGTGCAGTCTGATGTGCTTGGTGTGTGTTTTTTATTTGGAGTAATGTGTTAGTTGATGCTGATGGATGAGTATTAAAGAATCTCCAACCTTCAGCAAGTGAATGGGTAGATATGAAAAGCACTAAATGAGCTTAAGTTCATTTACCATTTTACCATATGTGTGTTTTTCCACAGGTAACACCACACAGCTGTCTCTGCAGGTTTCGGGGGATGGGATGCGCGTGCTCGTGTTAGCCGTAACAGGGCGGGTGCTCCTGTGGGAGTGCATGGATGTGAGGGATTTGATGGGAGTACGGGATGGTGTGATAAAAGGACTGTGGGCTCAAATTCAGCCCCTTGAAGACTCCATGCTCCCATCTGAAAAAGACAAAGAAGCATCCCAGCATACAGTCTTTGTTAAGACAGAGGTCGTTATTAAAGAGAGCACATAGTTCATATATTGTGTTTTATTGTCCCAGTACTGATCGCCCTCTTCTCTTTTGACTTCCTGTAGGTTATGGGTGATGCCTGCTTATCAGCGTTTGTTTTCACGTCTGCAAAGAAGCTCATTATCACCTTCCTGAAAATCCAGTGGGAAGAGAGCCACATGAGAGAGGGGTGAGTGAGCGGGTCTGTGCAGCATGTAGGGCACTTGTTTTGTGTACAGTCATTGTAGTGGAAGTTTGTGATTGTAGGTCTGTGGGATACAGCGTACAGTGGGCCACCAAGACATACCCCATGTCCAACCTAACCCCACCCTGTCAGCCAGTTAAGTCCAGAGGGGCCCTGGTACCAGCTCTCTCCCCAGATGGAAGCCTGTTAGCCATAGTCCTGAATCAGAGACAGCCTCAGGTAATCCTCCTCTCACTCAGTTTGAACCTGCTTTACAAGTGGGAAGGTGGCAATAAAGATTCATGTTCATGTTCTGTTTTTATTAAAGGCTACTCAGGTACTCTTTGTCAGTGTGCACAATTTTGTCACTACATCAAGTGGCCTTGGAGGATGTGGGAGCAAAAAACTAGAGATCCCATCTAAATACATAAGGTACAGTGACTGACTGAAGAAGTATTTTTTTTAAAGTAAATAGCTGATAGAAATACATCTCTGCAGTGTTAAATGTGGACTCCTGTCTGTATTTAGAACATTTATATCTTAATGTAACTCATTAAAGAAACAGCCTTTTCACATTTTCCATCAGGTCTTACTGGGTTGGCAGTGTAAGCTGGTCACCGAGCGGTCTTTTCCTTGCCTGTGTTCTGAAGAGAGGCTCCCTCCTTATGCTGCCCCGCCTGGGGCCTCTCCTAACACTGTCAAGTTCTGGTTGCAATGTTGATTTTGGGCCGGCACACTTCCTACCCCTACACCCACTCGTCACTTACAGGTATTCACATTTTGGGGGGTCATCACCTGTATTTTCCTGTCAAGCTGCGAACTTTCAGCTTGTTTATGTCTGTGGTCACCACCCTGTTTTAACTATAAGACTCCAAAAGTGCTAATGAAGAGTGTTTGATCTGCATGCCGAATTTCACTGAGAAACGATAAGTAATGGTTACTCCTCAATGATCATTGTTTTGTTTTACTTAAATTTATGAAGTAGGTACAATCCTAAAGGGAAGGAATCAAAATCAGAGGATCTGTTGTCACATTTGCCATTACAGCATATGCAGCCAACACAAAACAGAGCTTATCATGTTAAGAGTTGAAGACTGGGAAATTGTAAGCATGAGACATATTATCAGCTTTCTGAATGTCTTGTTCATGCTAAAAATGAAAATTGGAAGTCATATAGATCAAATTATTTAAGAAAGCTGTTGGATTCACCAGATGAATATACACCATGGATAAGTAAACAATAATTTTTAAAATAACTTTTCAGTTGTATTAACAAATGGTCCATAAATAAATTGAGACATTGTTATTGTTTAGAATGGTAAAAAGCACTGTGCAGCTGTGAATTTAATTAGAGCTGGTTGATGGATCAATCAGATAGATTACTCTAACTTTTTTGTTGTGGAAGGTTTAGAAAATAAAACAACATATTTCTTTTCACAACTTTCTCAGCCGCTCCTTTTGCCTCCCTGGGCTCTTAAGATGACACCATCCCCAATATTTTCTTCCTACAGAGACACAACTACAAAAACTTTGCAAGTTGTGGCATTGGTAAACATACAGATTTTTTTAATGGTAGTACCTGCCATTTTTACAGAGTTTCATGGTGAAGTTTTGACAGAGCAGTGCTATAGACAAGCCACCCCTTGTTCACACTAAATAGTGTAACTTTATCAACAGAATTACAGCATAGACTGTAATGCCTTTTTTGAAAGGGGGAAAAAGTTAAACATAAAAAAACACATTTTTGTTTTTTTTTTTTAAAATGTTACTTGTTTGGCCATTTGTCAAGCTCTTAGATTTTACTTTTGAATACTGGTATGTAGGGCTGGGAAATATATGAATTAATTCAAATTATTTTTTGCAGAAGATTTAGAAATTAAAAATCAAGATTTTTTTCATTCACTTACTTAAATTGTAAGTTGTTGCAAAGTTAGAAAAAAAAACAACATTTTACTGTTTTCATGATGGTGGCCCTGTCAGGTTTTGTACAAGCACTTTAATAGGCTTGTATTTATTTGTCTTTTAATTAGATCAAATATAGATCAGCTAGAAACATGTTAACAAGCTAAATCCCTCAGCTTTCAGTGTTTATGTAGGCAAACCTGCCACATAATCAACATTTTATGACGCACACTTTATTTAAAGAGGGAAATTCTGATTGATTTAGGAATGTATTTTGACAACAGAAAGGCAGAACTTGATTTATGTCATTTTTGTGTCACTTGGAGTTTTTTTGCTTTGAGAGGGGAAAAAAATGGATTAAAACTGTAAATTGAGTTTTGTGGGGAAAAAATGGGGGCTTTTATTTTAAGGCCATATTGCCCAGCCCTACTGGTAGGTATTTTTTTATTTTCCTAAATCCTTTTTCTTTGGATACAAATCCAGAGATGTCAGCCTTGAAATTCTTCTTTTATTGGACGACCTTTCAAAACATACTATATCTTCAATGAACTAAAACAAATACATCAGATCCTTTTCAGTGGAAATAAAAGCATTCCAGCTTTACTCTCTACACTCTACTCGCTCTATGTAAAGTGGAAAAAGCGATTTGTTTTAATGAAAGCCCTGTGTTTGTGATAAACTTTTTATCTGTTTATATATTTCTACTTATCTCCATGTTCCTCCTCAGGCCACCAGTGTCTGCTGGGAACAAAGAGGCCTCTCTGTCCAGCTCCAGCCTGTCTGTTCGGGATGTCCTCAGGCAGCGCTTCTCCGTCACTTGGCACCCACGCCTGTTTTATCTCATCGTGTCGGATGGCTACATGGCCACAGTTATGAGGGTCATGGATAAACCTTCACCTGCTCTGTTGCTAAAAACACTTCTAAAGGACACATGCAAAGATCTAGAGCAGGCCAGCAGAGCTCTGGATAAATCACAGGTGACAACAAGAGACGTCTTTCTCATATTTATTTAGTCTCTGGAAGAATGTTCCTGACATTACAGCTTCCTGTAAATCTTTGTTTTCAGATTCATGTAAGAGCATGGTTGGAGTCTGTGTCTTGTCTGAATCTTGACACCAGCTCCGAGGGGTTCAATCCCAATGTCACACAAGGACCCAACATGGCAGACTTTGTCGTTTCAGCAGCTACAGAAGGATCCACTTTACCACTTTTCCTGCAGGACCAGGGGACTTTAGGTGGTACCAGGGAACTTCTTGAGAAAATGCAGGTAGGTTTAGTTTTACATTACAATAAAAAATATACCAGAGTAGGACTGGATATCAATTCAGATTTTCTGGATCGATTTGTTTCGATATTACAAGGTCTGAAATTGATTCGATTTACGATTCAGTTGGATATTTATTCAGTCTGGAATATCTTGGTTAAAGTTGTGCTGTAAATTTAAAAAGCGACCTTTTGACCTGGTACATTATAAAAAATTGTTTTTACATCAAGAACTGAACCCAAAGCAGTTACATTAGTTATATATTCATGATATACATTAATGCATATTCTGTATATTACTTGTTTTTTGTCCAACTCATCTTTTCGTTCATGCTTGTAAAATGCGAAATACGCCTAAACATCAGCTTTTAAACTTGCCGGTGGTGCCCCTATAGTACTACTCACTTCCACCATGTTTATTTGACTGCTTGCAGTAACATCTCACTAGATCTTGTTCAGTGGAAAGCAGCGCTAAATGCTGATCACGTGAGACTAGCTGGGTTGATACCACAGGCTTCTTCTCTGCACGTCCAATGAAGAAAAAACTACCCAAGTTAAAAGGTCGATATTTGGATCTTATGGATTGATTATGAACCATTTAAAGGGAAATCGATTAAAATCGATTAATTGGTGTGCTGGTTCGGCAGAGTGGTTGGCGGCAATGCATGTCCCATGTACGTGCTTCTGCCAGTCCGGGTTCGGGTCCAGCCTGTGACCAGTTTGCAGAGTGTCTTCTCTACTCTCTCACCTCCTTTCACAAGCCTATCCACTGTCTCTCTCCTATCAACAAAGGCACAAAATGCCTGAAAAATACATTAGAAAAAGTTTCAATTAATTGATTTTTTAAACGCAACCCTATCCCAGAGTAATTTAAGAGATGCATAGATGGTGGTTATCAAGGCTGAGACCAGTGTTCAAAACACCAGGAAGTATTCTGCAGGTCAGGTACCAGTGTCATTTTTGTTACTGCTTCTGGTGAAACACTCAAGATGCCATTCGACATCAACAAGTGTCATTGCTAGGTTTAAATTCATGTCTCCATATCACTTACTAATTACGCTATGTAAACTTTGTTAAACTTAATGATCTTTTGCTTGATTTTTCAGACTTTCTTCGAGGATGATTCTGATGTAGACGGAGCTCCTCTGGGCTCTCATTTGGAAGATCGTGGCCATCTGGAGTACGCCTCCATGTTTGACACGCTCCATGCTCTGGACACAAATACCGACTCCAGACTTGTAACAAGCCCAGATTCTGAAAAGGACTTTGTTGGAGCAGAAAGAAGGACCTCTCTGATTCATCGAGAGCTTGCTAAAATCCAGAGAAAGCTCTTAGCAGCCTGGGCTTTTGGCTTGTCTCTTGGAAATGCTTTAGAGAACAGGTCTCATCTGCTGAGGCACATCCTCCACTGTGGGGTGCGATATGCTGCTTTACTCCGTCTGTACCACAAGGGGGAGAACAATTCCTCATTTTCTTCTGGTCTGTTGAACTTTTTGAAGCACCTTCTCTCATTCCTTCCTTGGGATGGAGCTCACTCAGATGGACCATGCTGCTTAGGACTGATGGTGGAGCTTAGTAAACAATTGATTCGCCTCCGACTGAGCCCTGGACCGGACTCCATTCAGAGTGATCTCTGTCAGATATCATCCCACTGTCTGTCCTCAGTCCTGCTCATCTTGCAGATGGTTTCTGAATCTCTTGACCTCACTTACAGCCTTCAGCAGAGAACTTTCTGGTCCTCAAGAGAGAAAGAAGCTCTGACGCCCTGTCTCTGGCCTTCAGATGCTCACCATGTAGCAATGTTACGTAATGGGTGCGCGGAGGAGTTCAGCCTGAAACATCAGACACAACCTGTTCCTCAAAGACCCTCCAGCAGGTAGAAACCATCTTTTGGGTCCTCACTGTTTTACCTACAAGTGTTTAGGTCATAAATGATTTACTACTGTTGCAGTTAAATGTCTAAATAATTTTAAGGATGATGAAACCAGTGCTTTTATATTTTAGAGCAGATTAAACTTCTGTTACCACAATTACTGCCCAGCTCTTCCCACCTCCACTGGTCTCTTGTTTTTATTTTTTTATGAGGAAGTTTGCTTTCTATCACGTGTAAACTGCTGTTTCCTTGTCATTTTTGTCTTCCTGCTTTGCTTTCAAACAGACTGTAAGCAAACTAAGGGGACCACTTCTAACAGCTTTTGTTCCTTCTTATGCATAAGTCATTCATGAAGCCCTAACTGTTTGGATATGCACCTCATGAGTGCTGTTTTTGTGGAATAGAGTCGTTAGTTAAAAAAAGACAAGTGAACAGCTGAGGTTAGGTTACACACAATCTTTTGTTGTATTTTTTTGAGAGACCCGCAGAGTGGAATTTACTCACTGCATGTTTTAAGAGTTTTTATTATTCTAATCATTTTGTTTGTGTTTTAGCCTGTATTGATTGTGGATAGAAACAGGGGATATAGCAGAAGAAGGAAGAGAGGGGGCAGGGAAAGTCTCAAGAAACTGGCCTTGGGCTGGGTCAAACCCAGGTGCCCATATTTGGAGAGCCTCAATATTCCCTGGTGGAAAATAATCACCAGGCTACCAGCACTAGGTATACATGATATCGAATTATTTCAGCTATCCAATATGCCGATATTTCAAAATGTATGATGACCAGTATGCAAAAATGACTAGAAGTAGGTTACTTTGGATTGCCCTTGGTTACATACAAAATATATTTTCAACAGTTACAGTCAGATTTAGGCTTCTTTTGCAAATTTGAGAGCTACAAACACTGATTTAGTTACCAGTTGGTAAAATCAGCCCTTTCTATTTATATTTAGATAAGATATTAGCAGAAGTTTTTATATCTGCCAGTATTGATATTAAGCTTTTTAACCCTATAAAGCCAATTGCATCATATTTGATACATACTTTTATAATACCTCTATCTACTCTATATGATTAACAAATTACAAAAAAAACATCTGAATACAATCAGACAAATGATAAAAATGTCCTCGAATGGATTGTCAGTTGCCAAAAACACCTAATGTATCAAATGAGATACGAACAATCTATATGTTGAATTTTATGGACATTTTGATATTTTTAGTATTTTAGCAGAAAGTGAAACGAACATTTCAGCTCCAAAAAATTAGAATTTTCTGACTATAATCGATGGTCTTAGGCTTTAATTTGTTAAGCATTTGTCAACCAAGACCAATATTAAACCAATAATTTTGTGCCTTTCTTATCAGCACTAATTTTAAACATTTTTCTGAGAGAAGTTACAATTTTGTTAAGAGGTCAAGGATGTTTTTTTTAATCATACCCTCTGACAAAAATCCATAATTTGAACAAAACAAACATGAAAGCTGTCAATAAATTCAACATTTCTGAATTAAGTTAAAATTAAACTCTAGCCTTGATAATCTATCTCAGCATCATTCTCAAATTTTATCTAAAGCTCAAGAGTGAAGTTTATATCATAATCTAGACTTATCTTGGCATTTCTTCAGTTTCCCAGATATTGTAATTCAACTTTGTTCTCAATATTTCAACACTCGCTTACCATTTCGACTTTTTCTCAAAGTGTATTATTTAATTTATTTATTTTGAACATATTAACAACAAAAATATGGACAAAACAAAAAAAGATATATAAGAAATATAAGAAAGCAAATAAATCATTTATAATATTCATCATAAGTTACAGTGTACATGCTCGAAAAGGAGTATGAAGAAGTAAAACTTATCTGGTCCTACCCCTTAATCTCTGTTCCATGTTTGACTTTAAGTCCACCTACTGTATGTACTCCAATAGACTAATAAAAGAAAATGAAATAGACTTCTGAAATATATCTGTACATTCACCTACCTATTTTTTTATAAACATATAAATACCTCTCTACCTATCTGATTACCTACTCATGTCCATACTTTAACACCCACACCTATATATACACCTATCTACAAGCAGATAGCCAAAAAATTCATACATTAAAATGCATACAGTCGCTATATGCATTGTGTATGTAAACATGTCTGTTTACATACTTTCCTTTGTGCACACATGCATTCATTTTTTTTATGTTAAGGCACTTAGTTCAATACGCTTATAATACTACCTACACCTACTCATGAAAAAATCATGTAAAAGTCTTCTCCCCTCATTTTTTTCTAATGTCTTACCCTAAAACTTGTCTGCATTCTTCAGATCTCTGAGATTCTTTCTATCCTTTTGCACATCAGATTATTGGGTGTGTGGCAGTGGGTCTACACAATCACCCAGCAGTATGCAGAGGAACTAAAAGGCTTTGAGGGCTGTGATGGCTGGGATGATGAGCTTCAAGAGGTGGCTGTTATTATTTCCCAGATCCAAACAGCTCTGCAGGCCTCAGGAGGAAGGCTTGAGGAGGGCTTGGCTACACTGAGTTACCCAGGTTTGAAGCAGAACACTTCAACAAACTCAATTTATTTGCAACTGAAAAAAAAGTTGCATCAAAACAATCAAATCCAACAAATCATTTTTTTTCTTTTTGCAGGTGAAGAGCTTTTCCTGAGTGGCTCATACACACACAGTGCAGATACATGGCGATCACAACTTTGTGAGGAAAGTAATAAAAGTAAGAGTCTTTTTGCTATTTTTTTTTATCAATAAATTCACAGTTACATTTTGCCTGAGATTAAAATATTTCTCATTTTTTAGGCTCTCCTCGCAGTGTCTTCATACAGACTCGACTCTGTCTGGCACTCCTTTACAGTCTGTTATCAGAGTATCGCCTGAGGGAAGCACAGGAGCTGGGGGACCACATGGCAGGCCTGATCCTGAGTGGAGTCGGACACATTAAATGTGTGACAGGTCAGCTATTTAACTCTTTAACTACCAGCTCAATTGTTTGGCAGAGGTCATCATTAAATTCAGGGATGTTTAATGTTTTAAAAAAGAGAACAAATCATCATTGTTTGGTTCCAGTAATATTCAGGGAACAGAGAAAACCACAAATAAACCAAAATAACAAGATATTTTCTTGGTGTTGGATTGAAAGGTTTAAAAGCCAACAGTTGATTATATGATGACATAAAAATGAACAAATATTTGGCACAAAATCAATTAGAAAAGGCAGAAATGTCTGTGAAAATACAAAAATAACTTAAAAAAGATATTTAGTTTGAAAAACACAAAATATGTTTTTGATAAATAACAGACTTTACATGTACAAATACATCATCATATCAGTTAATGGTTAAGTATTTAAAATAGCAATAATAATGATAATGATGATGACGTGGTGGACCCACTTTGCGAGAGAGGAGAGACATTCACCAAAGAGGACTTTCGCCTTTAAGAGCAGGAGTGAGAAAACTGTTTCCGTTTCTGGGTTATAGGGGATTGTAGTTTTTTACCGGCTAACGGCATGAACACAGTTGTGTCTGTATGTTCTGTAAGTGGAGAGAAATAACTAAACTGCCTTGACTCACTCACGTCCCCTGTCTCGTTGTTTCAACTCCACAATCATAATAATAACAGTAGCTTTAAGCTTTAAAAACCTTTAAATCCCACAGATAATATATCAGTTCTTTTGGTTTGTTTGCATATTTTTCTGTATCATAAAACATTTACAGAAACAAACAGTGACGTGTTATATTTATTTAACACATTAAATTTTCCTGAATTTAATGGCCTCTGCCAAACAGTTGAGCTGGGAGTTAAAGGGTTAAAGGGACATTTTATATGATTTACCAAAGAAAACAAAATCAAAAAGAATCCCAAACTTTTCCAATATTATCTGATGAAAGTGTCTGAGTCTCTTGGAGGGTTTATAAGGTTACAGAGTCAGGTAAATGAAACAGGTAGATGCCTTTTCAGTTCTGTGCAATGGAAACAAAACCTGACACGGCAGCTGGACTCTCTCATTTATCCATGGGACAAACTTTATATCTAAGTAGGAAACACTCCATAGATGCTTGGCTTTAGTGTCTCAGAATCTTCTAGGATGATTAGATTAATGCTCTGTCCATCTCTTTCATCACAGACACTCTTCCCTGCCCCTGGCTGCCTCTGGACCTTCACATTGATGCAGCGTATGCAGTTGTTCAGACACTTGGGAGATTCATGGCTTCATACTTCACCAACCAACCCCTTTACATCCTGCCCCCTCACCATGTTTCTGTCCTGCCTCCTCTACATTTACCTTGTGGTATGATCCCGTAATCATTTTCTTTTTACTAAGGGAAAACTTTTCTCCATTTATGAATTAGACCATTTAATGATATTCTGTCTCAGCTCCCAGTGTGGGGCGCTTGGTGCCATTGTGCCAAGAGGAGGCGACAGCAGCAGTGAGACGACAACAGTTGTCAGAAGTATGGACAGTAGACTACGCCCAGGATCTGCTCCTGATCGGGGGTCTTCTTCCTGAGACCGTGTGGTTAGCTTACAATCTTGGAGACTGGAAGACAGCAGCCTCTGTGAGCCTGGCTTATAAAAGTTACTGCAGAGACCACTTTGACTTCACAAGGTTAGTTTGACAGCAGTCACAGAGGGAACAGATGTCTTTATTAAGTTGTCTATCATGGTTGATGGATTAATTTAGATTTGTGTATTTGTTTTAATGAGTATTTGTTGGTGTCTGATACAGGTTCAGAAGGAGAGAGCTGCATCTCCCAACAGATTTGGAGCCAGAAAGTATTTTCCAGGTTGAGCTGGAGCGTCTTCTTGGTAACAAGTCTGACGTTCGAGAGCTCAAAGATGAAAATGAGGAGAAGAGCTTTTCAGGTTAGGGAAACCAGACAATTCTATAATTAACAGAGCCCATCCAAAAACCTTCGATTTGTTTAATCTTCAATCACTTTTCCAGATCCTTTGGAAGGAGAGGAATGGGACTTGTTGCAGATTTCCTTACAGGAGATTCTGAAGGCTTCAGTCATGGCTGGAGCCAATGTTTTGTCTTCACCTTTGTTTTCCTTGTTGGACACAGCCAAAGAAATGTGTTCTGTCCTGCCTGCCTTGGTGCCAAATGGACTGTATCTGCCTTCTCCGCCTCTTTATTGCCCTCAGCCCTCCCCCAACACGCAGGTTTGAACAATAAAAATCGACCTTTTCAGATACTTAGTTGACATGTAAGTGCTCTGTTAATTGAGTTTCATTCATCTCATGTTTAGGATCCAGTTGGGACATTGGGTCAGCATGCAGAAGTTGCATCCCGTCACAAAGTGTCAGGAATTCTCCAAAGATTGTTGATGCTTTTGAAATCAGCACATTGCAGCCGTCCTGCTGCACAGTGGTACATCAGTCACCTGAAAAAAGCCAGACATGTACTGTTCAAGGTAACTTTCTGTAGCTTAAGGATGGCATCTGTTTTATGACATGATTTATTACATTTCCGGAATATAGTGCCCACCACGAGGGAGCTTTGAATCAACAAAACTACAAGGATAATGCATGTTTCTGCAGCATATTCTGTCAGCTCCTCACACCTTAGCTGTTTGCCTGTTGTTTCAAAATTAAGAGTCTCCAATCACAAAACATTCAGGCATCACTTGTGGCACGAACAGTGAAGTCCACTTTTGATGAGAAGTGGTCTTTCCCCCTCATGATGTGAAATACATCCTTTGAATAAACATGCTGATTTACTGCTTCGTCAAAAACACCTTATAGATCATAGTTTTTGTTGGAGAGTCTGTAGTTCGGGAAAGATGTCTGGAGAGGAGTTGGCAGATCGGGAGACTCCTGGATTTGGGAATGTTTAGTTGAGCTGAAAATATAGACGTGGATAGACAGCTTTAAATGGCAGTTTCTTTGGCATAACAAGCATCCACTAGAAAAACACTCGGAGAGCGCAGACCTCCGCCAAGCAGCACAGTTCCCTATCTCCCAATGACAAAGAATCCTTTGAACAATTCCTGGATCCAAACTGTAATCCAGATCAGCACCAAAACTGAATCACTTCTTCCTTTTTCAATGCTGAACATTTTCTGAAAATTTCATCAAAATCCATCCATAACTTTTTGAGTTATTTTGTTCACAGACAGACAGACAAACAAACAAACCCTCCCTAAAACATAACCTCCTTGGCGGAGGTAATAAATCGATCATGTTTCATCACAGCGCCTGTCATGGCAACTGTTGATTTGTTCGGCTTTACAAATGGCTATAAGAAAGCCGTCATGACAGTCGTGGCATGTTTAGGTTTATTATTGTCATGGAAACATATCTCATGCTAAACACTCATAAGGAAGCTAAAACTGACTCTAAGTGCTGTAACTGTGCTGCTGATCCTCTTTCATGTCTTGTGCTGCTTATTTGTAATAGACCACATTATTCTCTGAAGTAGGCATGTTCTATCACCCAAACTCCCCTGTAATTGTTAATGCTCTCCAATTATAAACCTGCCAGCCGATGCAGCAGAGCAGTGCAGGATGACATACTTTGTAGGCTAGCCTGAATATTAGCATTGTGTTGGTTCCATGACTAAAAGCCCATGGGATTTTTTTGATGACTTTTAAAATAATTGCTGTTTATAAAGTCTGTTGTGAACAAAAGTTCAGTAAACTTGATAAAAATGATTGTCTTAACAAACAACACTTTCCTGATCTTTTAGACTTAAACACAGTAACTGATACTTGAAAGCTAATGGCTAATGTCAGGCTATTTTAGAACTACAGTGATGGTTTGACTTTGAAACGCATGTCAGGCTTTTTGAGAAATACCTCTTAATCCAATGCCCTGATCAAGTTGGTGCTCATGACCGTGGTTATCGTGTTTGTCTTATCTAAATTAAAAAAAAAGGGTCAGAAAGATTACACTGGGGTTCCAAAACTATTTTAGTAGCCCTTGTTAGCAGGCGTCCTTTTAAAGACACAGTATCTCTTTCAAATTTAAAGTGGGGCAACTCCAGATACATATTTTATGATGCAAAAAGCAACAATCAGTCCTCCTATCCATTTATCTAAAAAAAATAATTCTAAAGCTCTGTAGACTGTGGTACAAAGAAACCAAAGATGCTAAAGTGCTAACAAATTTCCCTATCAACCCTGTGTTGCCAATCGAGATATCTTCATTTAAAACAGATATTTGTTGTTAGCTCTGGTCGCCTTTATTTTTCTTTGTTTTTGTTTTTATTTTCATTGAAGTGTCTTTTCTCTTGAAACTTTGCAGCATAAAGTTTTTATTAATAAACAGTATTCCAGTTCTATTCCTGGAAGACTTTTTTATAAACTTGGAGAAAAGCTGTCAGAAGTGGGCTTCCTGGTTTGTGCTGCAAGATCTACAAACTGAATTCTGCTCATAACACCTCTTCTAACTGATTTTGTGAGATTTATCAATGAAGCAGAAACACTTGTTTGTTATTAATTATCTCTACTTGTCTGTAGACAACCCCCCCTTTCTATTGTTTTGCATTAGTGCCCCCTGGAGGCAGATTTAGCCTACTGTGCGTTAAAGTAGAGCAGCAAATTCCCATCCGCTTTATACAAATCAGTGAGCAGCCACTTGTTATTTACACTTTGCGAATAACAAGACCATGTCAGATTTTGAATAAACTGATTTTTAAATTTCAGATCAAGAAGAAGTATTGCTATCCATCAGCTGCTGAAGAGGAAAAAGCCTTTCCAGAGGGCCTAATGAAGTTTGTCAACTGCAGTGGATTTTTTGGAAAGGCCCGTCATAAAGACGCACACCTGGACGCTGAAACTGTTCAAGTTACAGGTTAGCTGTCAAACGGTGACTATAAGACAATGTTAAGTGATAGTCTTACTGATCAGCTGTATTTTCTTGTAAGGCTCTTTCAGAGAGCTGTGTGCTTTATGCTGGATGCTTCATGTCAGAGACCAGCTCTCCATCTCCTGCAGGAAGTATCAGTCTGCCAGACTGCGTGTCATAGAGGAACAGGTACTCCAACGATGTTTTATTTTCTGATCTGTTCAAGTATAATCTCTCACCCTCACTACCATTTTAACATCTATGTATTTCTGCCCCTTAGATCTCTGATGATTCAGAAGTAAGATCGTCCTGTATCGATGCTCTCTCCTGGGCCCGTCGTCTGCTGCCGTTCTCCGGTTTCCTCAACGCCGAGGAGATCCTTCAGGACACACTGCTGAGCCTCATATCTGAACTCCCTGCTCTCTCTATGGTTATATGGCCATTACTTGCTTCAGCTTACTGACAGTAAACTGATTTTACTTGGTCTCTTATCGTTTAAATGCTTCTATTGATAGGTGGCGGACACATTGGTGCAAGCTTTCCCTGAGGAAGAAGAGTCAGTCAGAGTTCCTTTGAGAGAAAAATACAGCTCTCTGCTGCAGAGCCTGAGGCAATGCAGTGTCATTGGTATGAACACCTACTCAGTTTTAGGTTAAAACACCAGAATGCGCTCCTTTTATATGATGATGGTTTTCTTAAAGTGAACATTCACGTGGACTTAGGGAGAAAATATTCTACTCTTAAGTTCTCTGCTTTTGTGTTAATGTTTTGTCTGTTTTCCAGAGGGGGATAAAGAAGACGTGAATGAGCTGATGATGATTGTGCTTCAAGATAAACGCAGGCTGAGGAGAAAACATCTGGGGCGTTTGAAGAGACACCTGGCTCCGGTAGAGCTCCATCTGTGGGAGAAAGAGGAGGAAGAGGAGGACAGGGGGAGCAAACACAGCATGGCTATGCTAAGGCAGCTCTCACTGGGCACAACGCTCAGCACCAGCACCTTAACTGACTGTGGCTTTCCCCCATTGTGCAGTGATGGTGACACGGCAGAGAACACAGCTGAGGCTGTCTCTCCAGAAATACAGACAAGAACAATGACCAGGTATGTAGATCAGAGATGTGAGTTTATTTCCTACCTAATAAGGTTTCAAATGATCACCCGAGGTTCTTTGTAGGTGTTCATTTGAAACCTTAACTGCTGATTCTTGCGATACAGCAGTAAATCCATTTCACTGTTTGTGTTCAATGATAAATACATTTCAAAGTAATACCACAAGAGTTTCCTGGCTGACAGGTTGTGACATAGGCCCATTGTTTTGGTATAAGAACAAAGACATAATAATGGAAACCATATTTTTATATGACATGTGACTACCAAGTATGATGCTGCAACAGTCTGCACTGTGGTTTTCATGCAAAAAAACAAAATATCTTAAAAGAAACCACAACTAAACAAATAAATACATATTGAAAAATAGTTAAAATATAAAAATGTATAAATAAATGAATTATAAGTGCTCAAGCACCACAAACCTCCATTTTCCATTTTGTTGGGAGAGTTATTGTCAAAAAAGTGGAAAACTGCCACTGCCAACACTGTTCAAAAATCTTGTGTTATCTACCTTGATCACCACAATTTTTTTAATCACTTATATCTTACCCTGTGACCAACATTCCTTACTAAATGTCATTAAAATCGGTTGTGATTTTGTTGAGTTATTGGTGAATATGTGTCACCAAATCCGTGAAAAAATCTTAGATCAACAACCAGATTCAAATCACCCGCATATTTGAATCGTTTCTTCTATGTGCCACAACCAATATGCCCTGACATGAGACAAACAACCTAAAATAATGCTGTTCTCAAACCAACAAAGAAATGATCAAATGCTGGCAAAACACAGCCTCCTTGGCAGAGGTAATAAATATGGATGTAGGATCTTCCATCAGGGACTCACTTTGTTTGTTTCAGTAGCTCAAAATGACATTTTTGGGATGCAGTTGCTCAAAATCAAACTAATTAAACCACTACATCTTCTGAGTGCAGAGAAAAACAGTATAAACAGGCCATTTGTACATGGCTGACTGTGTGTTTTATCTACAGGCCATCAGTCATATCTGATGTGATATTTCTACTGAATACTAATGTGTATTTATTTTTTCTTACCTCTGAATTGAATCATATCACATTAAGAAGTTGTGTGGTCTTGTGTGCCTTTAGTGTCCTCCAGTTGCACATATCATGGAGAGTCAATATTTTTCACAATTAGAACCAGAGCACAGGTGGTTGAGTTCATCAACATATCTCAGGATTTAGTTTGTATTTGTCAAAGATGTAAAAGAGACAGAGAGCCTCAGTGTTCACAGGCAGATGTGCAAGAATCCAGTCATTCCTTTAAGATGAAACATTGTAGGTCTCAGTTATTCAAAAATGAGTAATTAGATATGGCTGAAATAATTCACTGGGATTTACCAATCAGAGCTATTTTAGGAAATAAGATTTTGGTGTTTTTTTTTTTACTTAAATTTAAACTAGAAAAGCACTCGGAAAGCACATACCTCCGCCAGGACCACAGTCCTCACCCATATTGTAATTTTCACCAGAAATATTAGTCCTACCTTTATTTCATCAAAATATTTAGTTTCCTTGACCATGAAAACAAAGCATTAGCAGTTGGATTCATAATGATATCTATTTTAGTCCAGTAATTATTCATGAAAATCACATTTTTTGTCATGGCGGATCCAGACAGTGATCCAGATCACTCCCAAAATCGAATCATTTGCTTCTTGTTTCAATCCGCACATTTCCTGAAATTTTCATCGTAATCCGTCCATAACTTTTTGAGTTATGTTGCTAATAGAGAAACAAACATACAAACCAACAAACACACAAACAAAAAAACAAACAGACGCCGGCAATAACATTACTTCCTGGCGGATGTATATATGGGTCTCATATTTTGCTTGTGATTTTTACATGTGCTCTGCCTGCCTCTTCACCGTTGATTTTCCTACCATTTCTTCTGTATCAGTTTTATCCTTGGTAGATGCAATGCCAACAGACTGGGCCATCACTTCTCTGTGGGGCTTATTTCTATGTTCTGTGTCATTTCTTTACAGAGGCAAAAAAGCCAAAAAAGGAAGAGATGGAGTACATGCTAAGAAGGCTGCTGTGAAGATTGACACCGCCATTCAGGAGGAGAGTCACCCAGGTGTTGCCAAGGACAACAAGCAGCCATCCCCACCAACAGTCGGCACCTGGGAGTTTGAACTGGAGGATGAGGAGTATCTCAACTTCCTGGAGCTATTCCTCAGCTACATGTTGGAGAAGGATAGCCCTGATGGAGTGGAATCAGGCGGAGAGCCTCCTCTACTGAAGAGCTTCTCCTCCCCCCTGAGGGAGAGGGAGCTACACTCTCTCACCTTTGATGTGCTCACCACCATCCATCGGCGTCAAAGAGATTCATCAAAGAAAAACAGTGATCTGCCGGTGTTCAGAGCTGGCTGCTGCTACAAGCCTGTAAAGCAAGATGCTACATCTGAGCGGCAAACTTCATCCCTCTGGAGTGAAGCCCCTTTGTCCAGAACAAACCTCTCTGTTAGCTCTCTTCCTGGACTAAGGAGTGGAGGACAGAAAGGTTTGTTTGGCCTCCGACAGCAGAGATGTGTCCTTTCAAACCAAAGCACAAAAGGAGTCCTCTTTGCTTCTCAAGCAAGCCCTAACAGGAGCGCCTTTCTCAGGAGGAAGCAGTCAGAGAGCTTCACGTATGGCTCATCATCAGTTGAATCTGTGATTGAGCTCAAGCAGGGCCTGGACCCTAAACTAGAGGCTCAGTTTCCAGAGCTGGGCAGGCTGCTCGAGTGGATGGTCCGCTGGGCTGATAGGAGGGTGCTCATGGGACACCATGGCAAAAAGAGGAAAGATAAAGGAGGGCGGGCTGATGAAGGAGTGGTGATTCGCGTCAAAGCCTCAACCCATGCCATCCTCACCTCTCTCAGCTTGATGGAGAGTAAGTTCAGGTCTCTGTTAGGGAGCGAGCGCTTCAGTGCACACATCAGAATACCTGAAACGCAGTGGACAGTTGCCCCTGTGCTTCAGCCTGAGGTGGAGAGGCAGCTGGAGAGAGAAGGCAGTGTTGATACGGGATATCCTGGATCTGCAAATACTCCCATTACCAGCCTGGATCACAACATGCTCCCTGGAGAACCGTCTGTGTGAGTGCACATGTTTTAATATTAAAATAGCATCCCAGAATACTCTCTTTCTTTCTTTAAATCAACCACTTCGCATTTATTTATGTACTGTATGTTGCCTTGCAGTAGTTCTCTGACTGATGAGCCAGAGGAACTTGACTTTCCCAGGATGCCTCTTCCTAATAACCAGGAAGAAATGGCCTTTGAGGCTGAGCAGAGACCATCTACTTCACAACTGTGTCTTGATGATTTAGACGTTACACCAGAAAAAGAAGGTATGATACATACATATATTGTGTTTTAAGAAACTACCATTATCCAGACCTAAGTTTAAGAGAAAGTGAACTTATTTGTTTGCAGGGAAAAGTAGCAACAGTGAGAGAGAGCCATCCTCTGTCACCAATGGAAGAATGTCTGAACATACCCCTGATGCTGTGAGTTGAATTACTAAGGATCCACATTCTTTCAATTTTAATCTCGTCAAGCGCACCAATAGCTGTTGTTTCACTTTGTAGAGTTTGCAGCTTGCTGACTTGGATTTGGATGAAAACACAGAAGACATGTCAAGTTCTGCTTCTCTGTAAGTTTACGATATATTTAACTGTGTTATTTTGCAGAGAGAATTTAATTTACTGTGGGAAATGATCAAAAACTGGACCAGAAGTTTGATACTTACTTTGTTAGTTGAGATTTTAAGTCCTATTGTTTTACTTACACAGACCTCGGATGATAGTGTACCATCATCCTTTAACATCACACTATAATACTAGAAAAAATACAAAAGGTGATTTATCCTCAATGTTGTGTATACAGTTGCATGAAAAAGTATGAGAACCCCTTTGGGATTACTTGGATTTCTGCAAAAATTGGTCAAACAATGTGTTCTTCATCTAAGTTATCAGCTTGTGGAATACCAGTAGCTAAATGGCAAAAGCGCTGAGTTAAAACAGCAGTCAGTGGGAAGAAAGCAGTCAAATACTTCACCCTTCATGCATGAATTATTTATTTGCAAAGGAATATATTTTTTAAAATGTTTGTTTCTACTTTCAAAGAAGTTAAAAATCATGTTCATTTTTCATTTGTTATATTTTGAGGCAGTTATGCAGCTGTCCACTACAGTGATGCCATCACCATCATCAACATATGAATAGTTATTTAGTGGGACTTTATAAAGATCTACAGACAAATGTCTTTGAGAAAAAAATATTAAGAGTTAAATAAAAGAAAAAGCAAAATCTTAGGTACATGTAATATTACTGTTTAATCAAAGTATTCACTTGTGAACTGCACCAAAATTTAAATAAAAAATGCAAAAATAATGTGAAATCAAAAGACATACCCAATTTGCTCTTGGTCAACTATTTGGGTTTCATAATACAATATTGTGATATGGTAAATATGTGCAAAGATAAGAAGTTTATGAAACTTAAGACAAGGCTTTGGTAATTTACCACCTGTTAGCTGGACATGGTACTGCAAACTGAAGCCTGAGAAATGTATTTCAAATATCTGTCTACTGTAGTGGACACTATGCATGAAAGGGTTAAATACTGCTGAAAATTTCAGTTATTAAATAAATGACTGCTATCATAGATGAGGATGCACCGAGGATGAAAACCTGTTTTCATGCTTGAAGCCATGTTAAATCCAGCATAGTCAGATTACGGCAGCTGGTTTGACAGCACAGTTTGAAGCAATAGTTAATATTTGATCTTGGAAATGGGATTGTCCGACTTCCAACTTTGATAATGTCACTGGGAAAACCACTTTTAGTTGGAATTTCCCACTACGAAGTCAGACATCCTTCAGCTACCTTAACTTTACCAGCTGGTAACTGAAATGCATATAGTTTGGATGAGGTGGAATTCCCGCTCCCCTCTTTTCACCTCTGATGGAAATGAAAGGCACCAAGTCTAGAGATGCTTTCTTCAAATGAATGAAATCATTTGATTATAATGACATATATTTGCCCCCAAGTTAATGTTTTTTTTTCTCATATTTTTCATAAAATAATTGTACCCAGACAGATCAAATGTGACATTTAAAATAAACAAGAGGTGAAAACAGTTAAATGGATGCATAAATCATTATGCCCTGAGAAAGTCTGGGGACATCTCTTTATGAATACATGCAAAATCACACAGATAGAGTTTGATTCATAGTCACTATGAAGTTTTATTCTTTGACTCAGGCAAATAAATGCTGAATTATAAACACCTTCTGGCTTCAATTAATTCATCCAAACAATTGTCATTCAAGAATCTACATTTCCTGTGATGATCACCATCAAAATAATTAGGCCTACTGAAAGTTACAAAAATACATGGCCCTTGTCAGGTAAATTAAAACCTCCCCTGTTTCTTCCTACTGATTCATGCTGCTAGTCACTGATATCTGCCCCCCAGTGTGTGGAACTGTTAGATTGGTGCACATGTTGTGATGCCAGTGCATCCTGCAACCTTCTGAAAACAAGCTCATATCACTCTATACTTGTTATGTTAAAAGTGAGACATCTTCTTATGTTTGCACCAAACAATAGAGGAATAGTGTTGGAGGTATTCATATGAATTCAGTTTTTTTTAGGAGGATCAGTAAGGGTACCAGTACCAATAAAAAAACAATGATACCCATCCCGAGTTCAGATGGACCTGACATAAGGTTAGGGTTAGTCCTTCAGGCAAGAGATCGGGGTTTCTTCTTCTCTGTTAGTCATTTGCCTTCCTCTCTCCCCAACATGTTACCCCACCTGTTATAACAAATAACACTAAAAGCCTGAATTTAAACCTCAGAAAACAGTAATTGACCTGTTTTGTTGTCAAAGCCCCAGTCAGGTAAGAAGCCTACAGGACCCATCAGACCTAGAGGCCCAAGCTTCTCCTGTCCAGCCTGAGGTGGAGGCCCATGTGGAGCTCTCTGGTTCACCTGGAATGATACTTCCAGACATACCTGTGGATCCTCAAAGCCTTCAAGCACAGCGCTCTGTGGCTGGTGCACACGCTGAGGCCTCAGCAGCCCCCAATCCGACGTTACCCACTGAGAATCCACAGATGAGACAGCGACTGGGTGAAGACCTGTACAGACTGGTTCAGGTGAGAATGGGCCCTCTGTTAGGTAAAGTACATGGCTTAAAGTCATTTTAGACTGACTCTGAGTATTTTTGCAGAATATCAACTACATGAGCCTGATGGAAGTTTTGGGAGCTTCCTTTTCCAACTTACAGCTCGCCCAGCAAGGCTCCGCTTTGGCCCAGTCCCATGTGAACTCCTCACACCCTTTTGTGCCAAGACCTCACTCTACCAATTTCAGTCCTCAACCAAACACTTCTCATGTTCCAACCACCACTTCTGTGACACCTCAGACTCAAGCATGGGTGCAAAATTCAGAAAACAACAACCCTCAGTCCAGTCAGCCCCCTGTTTGTATACCTAAAGAGCTGCCTGGCAAACCAAACTCAGGGAAAAACCCTCCATCATGTGGCCTTCATCACATCTCCAGTAATCTACCTACCACTTCTGATGGTGCAGGTGTAAATAATCAGGTAATGCTCATTTTCCATATTTCTAAATGATAAATTCATCACAATGGAATTAACTTGAACTCCTTTTCACTTTTCTTCAGGAGATGCAGCCCCTCTCTGTGCAGCTGCTTTCACCAGAAACCAAGTTTGACGAAAGCAGGACATTAATCCCATCTTCACAAGGGCTTCTATCCACAAGTAATGGTGCTCACAGTGCTCCTGTGGTACCGCCTTCAAATCAAAACCTCCAAAGTAATCCTCAACCCCAGTTTCAGGGCCTGAAGTTACTGCAGCTCAGCCGTCCTCCATTACCACAGCAGAGTGCCTCACACCATCCTCAAACTACAAACTCATCCACGAGGACAGAAAAGGAAAACAGAAATTTCCCCTCTCCTAAAAGACAGCTCAGTTTTAGTCATACACGTGATCCAACCCCTGTGATGTCTCAGTGCAACACTCAGACTTCAGAGAGAACCAGAGGGCACGAGTTCTCCCTGTTTCCTTCAGCTTTTCCTGTACACACACCTGCCCCGACGCAGGGCCTCCGTCTGCTGCGCTTAATGCCTGCTCCGCACAACAACATCACATTTCCAAATATACCTGCACCGTCATCCTCCAGGTCTGCATCTGTGATCACAGCCCCGAGGGGGGACGTGCCCATCAAGCTTCTTCACTTAGAATCTGGGCCTAAAATGGTGAGCCAGGCTTCTGTTATTTTGATATTTTGGGAGTTTAGATATTTGCTACAATGTGCTTATATCTATGTGAAGTTAAACAGGGGAATTTGGAAATATTATTAAATTAAATAATGTAGTAATTTATGGGAATCAACTGGAAATTGGGGATAACTGAAAGAACCTGTATCATACCAGTGTTAATTTTGACAGCACTTTAATTTAGTTTTAGTCTTTTGCCAAAAATAACTTTCAGTTTTAGTCATAATTTCGTCCTGTAAATTGTTTTAATTTTAGTCTAATTTTAGTTGACAAAATTTCACAAAATTTTAGTCAACGAAATTCACTGTAAATTTTGACGACTGAAATATGAATTGTGAAGTGTAAAGCATTTTTCATGTTTCCTTGAATTTCTGATGTCATGTTTTACACTTGGATCCCGCCACCAAGCTAGGGCAGTTGTGATCGGATGTCACTCTTAACTCATCCAACCTTTTCACACAACCAAAAGTAGCTGGGATTCCTGACTTGTGTCTACTTTCTACATGACGAAATTAGGTCTGATTGAATTAAGTCACTGTCAGACATTTTAGTCATAGTAGTCGTTGATTTAGTTTTAGTTTTTGTCAATGCACACTTTTTTTTTTTAAGTTATAGTCTAGTATTCACAAGGGGAAAAAAGGTTGTTGATGAAAACTATGACAAAAATATTTAGTCGACAAATTATCACTGATCCGAATACAAATAAAATAATTTTGTTTTGTCATAGATTTAAGTTTTAATTATTTTACTAAAAAATCAATTTGTAGTTCATTAGTCATGTGCATATGAATGAAGGGGGCGTGGCCTCAATACCCCTGTTGTATAAACTCATAATGTATGACAGTTCTTATGCTTGTAATCTGTGTGAGCTTGGAATGCAAACTAAACTGCCCACATGGCACTGGCATGGCACATAGTAAAGACTTTACAATGAATCCAGTCCAATCCCTTTTTGCCACAGATGTTGCCAACAGCACCTCCTTCAGCCCAAAGGACCCGCCTCATGTCCATGGAGGAGCTGACAAAGTTTGTGACAGCGAGGCAGAGCGTCCACGAGGCAGGACTCCGCTTGCTCAAAGTCAATCTACCTCAAGAAAACACACAGCCAACAACCTCTACTCTTGGCCTTAACTCCAGCAAGAGGTGATAATATCTTCATTTTTGTTTAATTTTTTGCCTCTATCTTGGACAGACTTCACTCCTTATTTTTCTCTCTATTCTTTTTATAGGCAAAAGAGGAGAGAGGAGAGGGCAGAGAGGGAAAGGAAAGCAGAAGTCACATTCAGACCGAATGAGTCTATTATCCCCACACAAGAGGTAGAGTGACATTAGGTGAATTAAGATGAATTTCGAGCCAGTACTTTTTCAGAAGTTATTCTACAAGTTCTTGTTGGTTCAATGTTTCCTTAGCAAACAAATGAGCCTGAAAAGGAGGAGCCGGCAGCTGCAGAAGAGATCACCATGAGGAAAGATGAGCCGACACAACCTGGTTCGTATCAGAGAAAACTTCATTTCTCTTTAAGAGTGACTCATTACATTGAATCTTGCCCTGCTGCAAGTTAGCCGAGTTATCCTTGAAAGGCAAAAAACTGAATAGAATATGACTAAATTTTCCTACAGAAGTGTTTCATGGAAAAATACATACATTAGAAATCTATGATCAAATGGGGCAGTTTGTATTGTGAAGAGATTGGACCTGAGGGTTAGTGCTTGGGTCAGGCTTAACTAGTCAGTTAATCTTTACTTTTATTGAAGCAAATCATAACAAATGTTAAACTCATGACACTTTACTAAGGAGAAGACACCACCATAGTCTTCTGTTTATTTATTTGTTTATATTTAATTTTATTCCAAGCCCAAAGTGAATCCACCATGAGTACAGCATTTTGCCACAACTGACAACAGTTACAGTGGCAGGAAAACAACCTTCTGTTTAGCAGCTGGAAATGTTGAGCAGAACCAGAACCATGTTGAACAGCCATCTGACAAAGCTACTGTATGTTGGGGTGTAAGTGGTAGACAGAGACAAATGGACTAAAATTAAAATTCATCGTGATTAATTGATTCTTACCTGAACCATAAATTTGTTCTCATCATATTTGTCAATGTTAAATCTGGATTAACCCTTGAGAAGCAACGTTTTTTCAACAACATCCTCTTCTATATATAGTTGTCAAAGTAGTTGTTACAGTGGAATTAGCAATTTAAACCAATGGATTGAGAGAACAACACAACAAACACAACATTAAAGATGAATGAAACAGCGTTTAGCTGATTTACAATTATATTGGGTCCAGTTAATTTAAAAATGAGAATTTATGTTAAATGATGTAATGTCCGTTTAAGGTTGATGCAGGATAAAGTAGATGGAGTCAAATGGCTCCACAGCAGCAGGTTGTCCATGTTGCTTGTCATGGTTACATTAATATACAGTATATATGTCATATTTGCAGGAAGTATTGTACATTTTATTGCCTGATCCCTCTGAGGTAAATATTGGAAACTGTAGTGATAACGAAACAGGACTAAAAGAAAGGCCAAATATCAGAAATTGTAGTAGCTGCAGCCATACAGGTCCTAATGATATGGAGAAGCTTCCAAGACAAACAGCAACTACTATCAATGACGCAACAATGGCAAAAAAGGAGCACAAAGCTTGTATTTTTTTGGCTTTGTTATCACATCCCTACATGTTTCAAGAAAGTAAGAATTCTGAAGTTAGACATTTTACTTTTTTTTCCGATTTACAAAAAAAAAGAAAATACAGATACACTGTAAAATCATGTGTTTAAAGTTCTTATGGTACACTGTCAAAACAAGTTTTTTTCTGTTTTTGTTTAAATGCAAAAAAAACTGCGACATTTAAACTGAATACAAGCTCTTTAGTTGTGCCTCTTGTTTTACAGTGTTTGCATTATTTCTTTAGCCTTTCTTGTTTATATACATATATTTTAAATAATGCCATGTCTCCTTTGAATACAGCAACACTCTGCTTTAGTTTAAAATGATAGTTTTAATTTGCTCTTTCTCCAACTCCCAGGCTGCCTTGACACTATGCTAGTAGGTCAAAGGTTACTGGACAGGGCCTTTTCCACTTCAGCTGAGCTCCATGCCTTTGCTTCCACCTGTAAAAGACCCCCGGAGTGCCAAGATGCATCAACCAACACAGAGAAAGGTGAGTCAGACCAATAAATAAGGGTTGTTCTGTTTTTTCTCTGCTTGGCTAGCTCTAACAAATGAGCATGTTGATCTTTACTTCTTCTTCTTGTCCCACAGAACTTGTGGATAAAGCCGTGTCAGCCCCTGTGACCACTCAAAGCCCAAAATGTAAGTTAACTCTAAACTTCAGCCTCAAGAAAAACACACTGCTTTAATTTGTTGTGGAAGAAGGGTTCAGTATTGATTGTCTGTTTGTGCGTGTTTTCTCTTTTCAGTACAAAGCACGGCACATCTGCAGTTTGGTTACCAGCACCTTAGTCAAGATACAGAGGAGAGCCCGCAGAGACTGGAGGAGGAACTTGTAAGAGGCCAAAACATAACATAAACTGAATAAAACAAAACATAGTGCCGATCATTGTTAGGCTGCTACGCCAACTCCAGTTTAAGAGTATAGCATAGTCCCCAATTGTTCAGATTAAAAGGGTGTAATAAAACCAACTGCATTGTAATGTGTGGAAAAACAGTGCCAGTTCAGTTGTTCATATGTCTCCAGTGTCTTGCATCTCCTTGTGGAGTGTCTTACCCTGCTCCTCTCAACTTACCACCCACATCTAACACTGTAAGACACTTCTCTCAAATTAATCCCCTTAATCATTTTCATAACACTATTTACATTTTGAAATCCAGAGTTTTTAATTCAAATTTATTGTCATCCAGTTAATGCCAATGTATCAACAGAATGAGAAGGCGTTTCTCCAGGATCACAACAAATCACATACATTCATTTGTATATCCAGCTGAAAAAAATACCAATAATAGTAATAATAATAATAATAATGATAATAATAAACAAGTAAAATAAAAAATATTATTTTTGTTGTTGCTATTATTATTATTAGTATTATTATTATTATTATTAAAAATAATTACAAAAATAATGATAAGATGCTTCTTTTGTTGCTTAAAGGCCAATCTTTGGAGCAGAAATCCCTCAATATGGCCGACTTTTGGTTTTGTTAAACCATCAGTTAAGCAAAGATATTTCTCTTTCTCTTTTCTTCAAGGATCAGAATGGCCGTCAGTTCATAAGTGTCCTGGATCTAGAGGACAAATCCATCCATCAGGATTTACCATCCTCTCTCAACTCAGGGCCACAAAGTATTCCCTCCTCCACCCCTCCTTTACCTACGACTGCTCAGCTTCACGCTCTTGCAACATCTGTTTTAAGAAGTGCTGCTGCTGCTGATCCACAACCTTCAGCCATGATTCAGGCAGATCACTGGAGGGCCCCATCTCACACAGGTCTTTGTATATGTTGATGCAGCGATCTGGATTCAGTGTCACTGTTGTGGGTAGAGTCTGTTCTTTATTCTGTTGTACGGTTTACTTTAGATACTGCTGAGGAGTCGCCTTCATGCAGCCACACTGAGCCTGTAAGAGCTCCAGAGACGGTCACTCCAGAAGACATCCAGGATCTGTCTGACTCTGCAATCTTTCAGGCCATCAAGAGTCAGAGCACCAAACCTCACAGCTCCTCATCAATGCCTCCTACAGTCTGGTTTTCCTCTCGCCTGTCCGAGCTGGATGATCAGTTGGCTGCTTTGCAGAGCATTGCAGACAACATGGAGAAGGACTTTTCCAACTCCAGGATGGTACAGCAGGATTTTGACACAGTGCATGCTTCACTTGTTGATGAAAACAACGTCTGCTTTTTGGTTGACTTTGTTAATTCTCTCTTTCTGTAGTTGGTGAACACAATAAAAAAGCTCCCTCCAGATTTGGCCTCTGATGTGAAGACGACACAGGCAGTGAAAAAAACGGTCAGACTGTCCGTTCCACTGGAAGGTACGACCAAGCTTTATTCTGTATGGAAACATGTTTTATTGACTGAATAGTTGGACTTTAATAATAAATAATTTAAAAATCCCCCTTTTCCCAAAAAATGTTGGTATGGATCTTAAAGATGCTATGAGGAGTTTCTAAGTAATTACAAAAAAGTCTCACTTTTAGATATATGCCTGATGGAAATACACACTTTAAGATGAGTTTTATAGCATCAAAATAGGTTATCTATAAATGCTATTCCTTAGCTTCTTGGTCGGGTTGGACAGGGCTGGACTGGCCTGGATACTCAACTTCAGGAACAAGACAATTAAAACTACAGCAAATTTATATTATTCGGACACGTCTTAGAGCACCGGGCTGGAAGTAGCGATATCTAGCCGGCTACATGCTACGATACAAGTTTTCCAAAAATTGCTTGTTGTCACACATCAAAAACTACCGCTACGTAACGAGAAAGAGATACATTACCTCGTCGCTTTGCATCCTGTAAGTTGTTGAAAAAAAAAGTTGTAAAGCAGTGCATCACAACAAACGCACGCTGTGGCTTGGTTCACGTCTTTACGACAGTCGCCGTGCGTGCTCATGGGTAGCAGAGTCTTTATGTTGCCGCAAATAGATTCTCCTCATCGCACCTTTAAGCAGCTGCTGTCAAACTTTTACAGAATTTCCATTGTAAATTTTTGGGGAAAATATTTTCTTTTTCCTTGCATTTTTTAAAGATTTTTTTTTTAATTTGACACTTTATTTAAAATCAAACTTTGTGTCTCAAACTTCGTTGTACTTTTTGGTGGTTTTGTGTGTTTTTTTTTAACTCTACTTGTTTAATTTTAGAGGAGATGTGTTCAAATAGTCAAATAAATAGAAACAATTTTAAACAACACAGATTTTTTCTGCTTTTACAGCTTGGATGCCAATGCTTGGCCCATTAAATGAACCAGATCATTTGATAGAGGGTGAGGAAGATTATCTGGAAGAAGAAATGATGCATAGAGATTTTCACACTCGGAGCAGAGCACCATTTCTTCATTCTTCAACCTCTTCTCGTGATCACATGGCTGACTCCTCACATCTTCATGCTGCATTAAGTAAAGACAACACATGTTCATATTATCTATGGTTTACTTCTACTTTAAAATGTTCACATAGTAAAAACAGCTGCTTTTATTCTTGATTCACTATAAAAAATTACTGTTGAGTTTTATGTTTATATTTTCTCCTTAGGTATAAATGATCAGCAGGATGAAGCCTTTGAAACAACTCCTGTGTAAGTTTGTTGTCTGGCTTTCTGTCGAAACACAAATTTATAGAAATGTGAATTGTATTGCTGGTCAGTCTGTAGCTAATAGTTGGCAGCACGCTTTCAGCTAACCTAGAGGTTTTTTTTGTTGTTGTTTTGCTGCTATAATGTGAAAGGATGTCAACATTGAAGGGAGGGAACATGAATTTTTTTAACTTTATTTTGCTCCTTTTTTAAATTTAATAGAGAACATAACATATAAACTCAATATCTGAACATTTAGGTTACCAAGGGAGGTAAGGTTACCAAGGGTTACAGCAATCCATGGGAAGGAAATAAAAAAAAAAAAAGAAAGAAATGAATGAAGGAAGAAAGTGTATATGTGCGCATGCTGATGTTAGCCGGCCAGGCTTGAGGGGAAGTCTCTCCAATGAAAGTCCATCTAGTCACCACAGGGAGTGGGGAAACTGTCTTTTGGCACAGAACTATGAGATACTAATATGATAGAAGGGAGAAATTGTCCAATGATCCATGAGGAATAATTAGAGCTGGGCAAAAAATCGATTAAATCGATTAATTCGAATTATTTTCTGCAGAAGATTTAAAAAAGTAAAAATCTAGATTTTTTTTTCTTGCCTTAGTCCAATTGTAAGTAGTTGCAATTTTTAAAAAAAAGAATACAATTTTCATGATGGTCTGCCTTGTAGGGTTTGCACAAGCCCTTTTATAGGCTCGTATTTAAGTGGATAAAATACTGATCAGAGAGTTTCATGCTAATACTGTAAGAACACCTCAGCCTTTTAGTTTTTATGTAGACAAACCTGCCTACATTTATGCTACATAATCAACCTTTTATGACCCAAACTTTGGCTTTAAGAGGGAAACATTTAGACAACATGAAGGCAAAACTTGATTTGTTTCATTTTTATGTCACTGGGAGTTTTGTGTCTTTTAGGGAGGGAAAAATCAATTAAAATCATAAATCGAGTGTTGTGGAAAAAATCGAGGATTTTATTTCTAAGCCATATCGCCCAGCCCTAGGAATAATACCAAACAGGAAGATCCCAGTGCCAGAGTGACTCACTGCATGTCTTAAAATGCCAGTTGGCATTAAATCTCTGTCACAGCTTAGAGAGTATCTACAGACAAAATAAATAAAAATAGGAGGGACCATGATTTATATAAACAAAACGTATCAGTAGTTTACATGCAGCGTTATTGGTTTTTAATATTATTAGAAGAATTTTAAAAATTAGACTAGTAAATATGATTTTGATACACTATGATATATCTTCTCTTCATGCCTGTACCAAAACACATAAGCATGTCTTTAGATTCTTGCCAGTAGACGTCTTATGCCTACACAGCAGCAGCAGGTAGTTAACCATGAGTCTAGTTCTGCTTACAAGGATGAAAAATTGATCGATTTTTTCCTATAAATTACAGTATTTTAGTTAAATCAATGTTGTTATCTACACTCTACACTGTTAAATTTAAATTGCACATCCTCTGCTCTCCTCTCCGTCTCTAGATGTGTTGATGAGAATGTGGGTCACACTGAGCTATCTGATACAGCAGAAATGTTAGACGAGTCAGTGAGGGAGGGCTACATATCCCTCTCTGACTTGGACTGGTCCCATCCGCAGATTGCTCAGCTCAGCAGGTAATGTACATTTTTTTTATTTTAGGGAGTGGGAATTAAACTATGAATTTTTTTGACTCGATTAAACTTGTGACCCCTTACAGCAATGAGCATGAGCAGCAGCAGAGTGGCTGGGAGTCACAGACACGGGGCCGTTCAGAGGATGAGAGGAGGGAGCTGAGGATCTGGATGAGGAGGAAACAGAGGGAACAACTAGCTGTTTATAAAAAACACAGAGAGAGCTTGAGGGAGAGGGAGAAGAGACCATTTTCTTCTCCACAATCAGCAGTAAGTTATGTTTTCTTATTTTGAGTCATTAACCTTTTATTGCTTTCCAAATCAGAAAGAAAACAAACACATTAACCCCAAACTCCACCTCTGCCCTCTCCACAAACACATTAATCTGGTTGTGATCTTAAATATTGCATCATTTTAAATAACAGAAACATGTTTAATCATTATAATAACAAAAATATAACAACTCGCTAAAAAAGCTCTGAGAGCACAAACCGCCGCCTACATTGCCGGGCAAGTTATTGTCAAAAATGTTGTAAATGCCAAAATGTATTTTCCTTCATTTATTTATTAATCTGACTATGACTCATTTGTAGAAGCATGTACAGGAGATGTACATATTTAGTTTTTTAAATTTAGTTTCTTTCCACATAATCTGGATTTTCATTAAGATACAATATGTACATAATAGTGCAACATGTATCGCCTGCTGTTTTAAAGGTGCAGTGTGTAGAATTTTGCAGCATTTTTCCGAACAGAAACGGTGAATATAGGATATGTTTCCATTTGTATGTAAAGTCCGTCAAAATAGGAGTACAATCATCCCCATAAAATGTTTGTTTTATTTTTATTTAATTTTATATTTATTTTCTTTTTATTGATTTATTGATTTTATATATTTTATTTAATTATTCATTTATACTGAATTTTTTTACTATTTTATATTTTTATTTTATTTTTTTATTTATTTGTATTTATTTTTTATTTATATTTTTGTTTATTTTTATATATTTTATTTATTTTTTATTTTTATTTTTTTGGTTTAATTTTGATTTATTTTTTATTTTATATTTATTTAGTATAAGGTTAAAAAAAATTGCATTACCGTGAGCCGCGTTCATGTAGGCCAACATAACAATCCGCCATGTTGCATTCGGATGAATTTTAGGGACAAAATGTGGACAAAAGTCTACCAGGAATGCAGGCAAAGAAGAGGAGAGAGGACAGCGGTAGATGTATAGACAGTTGTTACTCTGCACTAGGGATTTAAATTGTGTGTATAAGTAATGGTTACAAACCATGTCACTTTAGTAAATGATGCCGTGTTCCTGATACCTTTTGGTCTTCACAGTGTTCCGTTGCTCAGCGACGTGATGTTTTGGTTATGGTTAGGCTCATTATAGAATCTGAACACTAGATGTCGCTAAAATGCCAAATTCTACACACTGCACCTTTAAATAAAAAGAAAGTTTAACACAAGAAAAAAAGTGTAAAACTGCCCAACTTCTTTAAAAATATTCTAGATCCAGATTTGGATCACCAAAATCTATTCACATGTCCCGTGTGCCGTGACCAAGACTCCCTGCAAATGTCATACAAATCCGTTGAGAGCTTATTGAGTTACCAGCAAAAATGTGAGAAACTGCTATTTCACACTGAATCTGGCATTCAGGATTCATGTCAGCTCCAGAACTGAATCAGTTGGTCCTTCACCCATTTCTGACCTAGCTTGAAAGTTCATCAAATTTTGTTTCTAACTTTTATAAATGTTAACAGACAAGCTAACAAAAGGCAGCAAAAACACAACCTCCCTGGCAGAAGTAGTTTTAAGCCACTGAATATTTAAAGTGCAAACATTTCATTATCCAAACATATAAGAATCCACTAAAACAGAGGGATAAGAGGTACCTCAACCCACATAAGTAAGACATTTCCATAAGCCCTCTCAAAAAAGTTGATTAATTTGCCTGTTTTCTCAGATAAACCACAGACTTCTCGAAATGCTGCTTCACGGACCATTTCAGCCCTTCATTCTCACCACAGGGACACACACTCACTCTTTTAATATCTGAGAAGAATCCGTCTGTGTATCATGGTCCAGCTGTTGAATTTGTCTTGATTCTTTATAAAGTTAACATTTTGCTTGAACTGATATACCAGTCTACCTTTTTTCGAGATGATATCCATGTCATTTTTTTCCTGTTTTCAACCTTGCAGAAATCAACAAACAAAATGGAAACAAATGTTTGGAGAACCAAGGAAGAAAAAGAGAAGTATGGACATTTTGGTATTATTGATGTATTATGAACCTTCATGTGTCTAACTTTTTTTCCAATTATTACTATAGGCTTATGCTTTTGGAGCAATACAACCAGAGGACACGTGAAGCTCTGTCATTGGCCAGTGAGATTTCTGGTCCCCCGACTCTGCGCTCCCCCTCTCGAACTGGAGTTCCAACAGCACCTTCAGCTACACGATCCACCTCTGCTCCACCACTTGGAAACACTTACAGGTATCTGTGAGAAAACTCTCCTGAGTTTGATTTCATCTCATCAAAGAGTAATTTCACTTTATAACTTTAAATCACTCACTAATTTTAATATCATGATCACAATTTACCTGATTATTCCAAACTGAGATTACCCAGATTTGTGACGGAGGTACTGTCATTTTAGGGTTCTTGGTGTGTCTGCTGATGATAAAAGAAGTTTAAAGTCAGAGCAAGTTGAAGCCCACTCTCGTCAGTGGACTGCTGAGACCCAAAGCAGGCTCTCAGAGGATCATCGCAGGAGACTTGGACTTCATAGACCAGGTTCAAGACTTTATTCATCCATATTTGTGGTTCTAAAATGATAAAGTGTCCAAAACACAAAGTCAAATTAAATTATTTTAAACTTTGCATGTCCTTAAAAAGTACTTAAATGGCTCAAAGGTCACATGTCCTGGTGTGTTTGGCTACTTACATCATGTCTTAGCTTTCTATTGAGCAAGGATTCGATTTTAGTTCAGTTACAAAAACGACTGTAGAGGATCAGGTGCAGCTTGTTTTTCCTCCTCTTTGGTAACACTCTAGGGGGACAGTGTGTCTTCAGCAGGCTGTAATAATGAGCTCTGTGCTGATTGGCTGCCCAAGGTTGGCTTCAGAGGTGGTTTTTCAAACAGCCATGTTGTCTTCCTGTAATAAATAGAAGACATGCATGTAGGTTGAGGCTGTACAGTCATTATATACTAAATGATATGATATAAGGTGTCATGCTTCCCTGCTCCCAAGACCTCTTCTAAGATTAAAAGAAAAAAAGATTTTGCAGAACATGTGTCCTTTGAGTTTGATATTTGATGTTAGAGGCTATAGAAAGTCTTAAAAATCTTAGTTTTTCTCTTGAGAGTTCAGAATTTTTGATTGCATGTTCCAGATGACATCTTTGTCAGATCTATTTTGGGAAATGATTCAGAAAACATCCTGCAGATCCTTAAAAGTCTTTCATTTCTTGATGTTTCTTTTAAAATTGAAAGCCATAAAATGCCTATTTTCTTTGTTTAGGTGTAACATTGACAATGAGTTAAAAAACAAATAAATGGGGGTTGCAATGTGACAATTGTGAGCTTCAAAACTTTATAATCAGTATAAATTCATGCACCTCACCATTTCTGTCTCATTTCCTTTGTCAAGAAACAGCGGTGTACTTCGCTTTTAGTTTAATTGACCGATGTTTAGCATCCTGCCCTGTTACTTTTGAGCAATGACCTAACTTTCTCACATTATTTTGCACATTGTGTAGAATCAAACAATATGTTACAACTAGGGCTGAACAATATATCATTATCTGTATATAGACAAGAACATTCAAGATATCAATATTGAAAAAGCAGACCAGTGGACACCAGAGGGGGAGTGGACAAAGCAAAAGTCCTCAGAGGGGAGCAGCTGGAGGGAGAGGAATCCTGAGGGAGACGAGGATGGACGAGACAGCAGAGTTGAGCACTTCAGAGGTGAATGAGCCCAGACAAGTCCAAACAATCAGAATCAAACACAGTTCTAGTTGAGGAAAGACACATTTCTTTTTTTTTACTAACATGTTTTGTATTTTTAGGTTGATCCTGAGCTGTGGGGTGTGTCAGACATGGACTGGCTTGATGACTTATCAGAGACTGGCAGCAGCCTCAGCAAAATAGACTGGGATGCTATTGAGAGGATGGTGGCTGCTGCAGACGCCTGAACTTAAAAAAAATCCCCAGTAGATTATGCATTAAATGTGCCTTTAAAATAGTGAAAATCAGACTGATTCAGAATGAGCCATTCTTATTTAGATTTTCATGCTTGAATCACAGAAATGATGCTGTTTGTGTTTGATAAGGTAAAGATGGTAAAGTATATTATTGGTATATTAATTTATCACCATACATATGTAGATAACTGTTGTACTCATATCTGCACTAAAGTTTTCATGGAAAGTCAAAATTTGTGCCATTTGTGTTTATGTTTTTATATTTATCATTCATTATGTACATGTGGCCTTTGCTTTTATTAAAATGGTTTTGAACATTTTTGTCTCCCACATTGGTTTATATTGCTATCCTGCTACATACTGGATCAGCCATTTAGGTGTTGAACAAATATCATGGGAAATGAATCTGTCATCAATTTGAAACATCTTTCTAATCTAAATTTCTGACCCTTGCTTTTGATTTTTTTTTTTACATAATTGTTTAATATAAAATTGTCTGACTTTTTCCATGTTGAGTCAAAGTCACGTATTGTGAATTTCTGCCATATGTACAAACACAAGATGTGAAAATTAGTTTCTCTTCACTCCTGTGCAACGTTTGTGTATGAAAAAATAGCAATATGAAAAAAAATGCAAATATATACAGCACATATGCAAAAATATATTAAAATTCAATTTAAATGGGTTTCAGAGATACCTACTGCTCTATTTTATTTATATTAAACCTTTACTTTACCTCACCTCTTTTTGTATGGTTAAACTCATGACTTCTTCAAGTTGTTATTATTATCACAAGGGTTAGACATTACTGTTTTGTTTTCAGTCGGGTTTTAGGCTGGAAAACTGTGCACCAATAGCCATGAACACAATGTCTAAAGTTGTATTTATTTAATTGTGAAACACATGAGAGAGGAGTGTGAAAGAACATTAACGGGTCATTCCGCCAAAAGAGTGAAATTTGCTTGTCGTAACTCTTCAAAATTAAACTTCATTTTTCATTCAATTTCAATATAGAATTTAGTAATATACACATTTACTCATTCAAAATGAGTACTTGTCAATCTCAGGCTACTTTATTTAATTTTTTGCATTTTTTTTTCTGCTGTTACCAAAACTCAAATGCCATTTTAAAACCATGAATAAGTATAATTATAATAAGAACATCAACGACATACAATGTTTTCCCTTAGGAAAAGAGTTAATTTAGAAGAAATGGTTGGTTACGTGATGGAAACACTAATATCACAAAAAACGACTTTTTTTGTTGCTGTTACTCTTTATTTGAGTAACAGCAATGAGTTTTTAGCATAAAATTGGCAATTGTGTGAAATCTAGCCACTTAGCATCTATGCTAGTAGCTTGAGCACATGGAGCAAATCCTTAAGATTTAACTGAATATTTTACTTTTGCTATCAACAAATGTTGTTGTAACAGGACTGAGTTTTTAGATTGACCATCTCTAAAACAGCTAATATATCATTTAATTTAAGGAAAAATTAAAGAGATAACTTACTTTTGGTCTTCCCATGACTTGCAGAAGACCTAAAGGATGTCAATTCCTGCAGAGCATGTCACTGGTGGAATGTTCCAGAATTTTAAAGAGGGAATGTGTTTGGGTAACAGCAATGAGTGAAAACCTGGGGACAGCACTAAAATGTGAACTTTAACCAAAATATAATGACTTTTTTGTAAAACTTTTGTTTTAAAAGTGTAGATAGAATATGGAGTCGCACTTAAATGCAAAAAAAAAAAATTGCTTTGGAAGGATTTTGTTCATGATGCATTGTGGTAAAGTGTATCTTTTGGCTGTGGGGACAGGCAAGAAATGCTATGTATAAGTGTTTTGGATGCCATTTTAAAATATTAAAAATATATAGTTATTTCTACAAATATTAATGTGTTTGGTGTTTAGTATAATAATAAAAGTAATTTGTAATATATTACTACTTGTGTTTATACATTTAATATACAACAACATGCTGGGGACAAAAATTTCACTCTTTTGGCGGAATCGCCCCAATGCGGTTCTGTAAACAGCCGGGACGAGGCGCTACTCCGCGAACACTTCCTCTTCAACCACCGAAGAAGAGTCAAGCACTTCCGGAAGTCGGAGGTCAGCCTCGTATTTGAAAACATGGACCCTAACAAAGTGGGAGAAGGTAGAATCTTGTGCTTTTACAATTATTTAGGTTTTGAATATAATGACTAACAGGCCGCATGTTCATGTACGGATACTGTGTAATATCTCCAGAGTGTTTTACATGAAACGGCTGCAAAAGGAGCTGAAATGACAGAAATGCTGCTAATGTTGTTAGCCTGTTAGCTTCTTTCTCTGAAGTCAAGTCTTTAACTTCTCAGACAGAAGTGTCCTGTTGGGCTGTGTTAACCTGATATTTTCCACTGCTAATGCTGTCAATTCTAATACTTTTTAGTATCATTTAAACTAAAATTATTACAACTGAAAGCTCACATCTTCATCCATATTTCAGATTATATTGCTTTCAAGACCACAGATCTTGTATCAGATCTCATTTCATGTTATTCTTCAGTAAACATAACGGAGATTTAATGTTGAAGTGCTCGGATCTTTGCTTTCAGATTCGTTGATCATGTCTCTATGGCGTCAAACGAACGATGAGTTAGGGCTGGGACATGTTTACATTAATCCGATTTTTTTTCACAGGATTTAATTATATAAATTCAATTTTTCCTCGACTTACCCTTACTCCACGTGTAACTTGCGTCAATAATTAACTTTATAAACACTGAAAATGCACACTGCTGTCATCATGTCAGCATGTCATCACTTGCAGTTGTTTACTTTAGTTTATACTGTGATAATGTTCCAGCTTTAGTGTTGATGTAGACAGCCTACCTGTGTCCATACTAGTGCATTAACATTTTATGACTAGGTTAAAGCATTAACTTAAAACAGAAGGATCAATTTAGTTTTGTTGGAATATATTTGATAACCTCGGGGCAAAACTTCTCTGTGCAGTTTCTGTTTGACTACAATGTCAAAAATGATTAAAATCATTAATCAAGTTTTGTGAAAGAAGAATATTGTTTATAGAATCACTAAAGTTTTTGTTTCTGGTTTTACTGTAATAATAACAGTAATAATAATGATGATAATACATTTTATTTAAGGGTGCTTTACGTGACACTGAAGGTCAACTTACAAAAGTGAGAATAAAAAAAGCGCATTCAACCAGGTGTAAAACAACGACACTGTAGCATTGAGTATTTTTATTATTCACCTGATATTTGCATTGTAATGAAAATGTTGGCATTAGACAACCTAAGATGATGGATAACTTGTTTTGATTGGTTTAACTTTTTGATTTATTTAATTTTACTCTGGGCTCAGATGCTGTGACAAATGTGTCACAATATATCCTGAACAGATTGTCAATAGAAGTCCTGGTTTAAAAAATACACAAAAAAGCACAAATTTCAAAAGAATCTAATGATTTAAAGTAATGTGAGTAAATGTAATTATATACATTTCATTCCTGATTGTAAGTACAGGGAATTTTTTGGCATTTATAAATGGTTCAATACATATTTCTTCCTGCTATGGCAACACGAGGTAATGCCGTTTAATGCTGGTGTCATCAATCAGTCAGCCAAGCCAGTACATTTTATTTATATAATGCTTACCAGGTACATGTCAATAAAATAATACATTAAAAATGAATACTTTGAGAGCTTAAATACAAAAAGGTATAACAATAAATTTAAATTTCAAGAAAGCAAAAAGTTGACTCTTATTACAAAGCTAAAATCTGACATGGCTTACAGTTAACTATAGTAATTGGTCATAATAGGAAAAATAACTCTAACATAGTTTTATTACACAACAAACAGTGAAATTTAAAATGGCAGGTAGTGCAGAGTAAATGCTTCATAAGACCTTTGACCATCAAACTTTAATGCAACTAAAATTTGCATTTTTCACTACAAACTTTTGATGCTTTTTGTACATTTGACACACTTTGGCATCATCTTCATGCTGTTAGATTAAACTAAAACTGTTCTCTAGCTGCCCTGTTGTAAGACAGGTACACAAAAATGTTACTTTTAAATTTATTTTGGTACTTTTACTTACAAATAGTGCAATAACTAGTTTATTTCAAACACCATAAAAATAAAAAAAACAAGGGAAGATGAAGCAAAAAGCTTAAACAGAATAAGATTTATAAATATTTGCTATAATTAGACTTTATCTGTTCAAAACTGGAGTAGTTTGAAGTGCAGAACTTGTCTAGTCCTACCCAACTTTTTTTATACACATAAATGAACTCAAATAATTAAATTCATGAAAATCTCTCTCCTTTTGTTTTGCTGATTCAGGCAGGGTGAGCGGAGATGCAGACATGGCATCTGTGATGGGATTCTCTGGGTTTGGTATGTGCTGTGGATTTTTAGCAGTTTCCTCGCCTTGCTTCATTTCTAATGTGAGGTTTTTCTTTGTTTTTCATCCAAACTTTCTTTGTTTCCTCCAGGTAAGAAAGCCCGGACATTTGACTTCGAGGCCATATTTGAACAGACCCGTCGAACAGCCATCGAGAGGAGTCAGCGAGTGTTAGGTAGATTTACAATATATATCAGGATGTCTGCTTGTTTTTGCATCAGGGTGTGTGAAACTAACTGTTCTTACTTATGTAGAGGAGCGTCAGATGGAGGAGGAAGGGGAGAGCTCTAAATCAGCCAAGTCAGCATTGCCCACTCCGAGAGAGAAACCTGCCGCTGCATCTGCAAGGTGTTTATGGAGTTATTTATTTACTGTTCATAAAATCTACTAATATGTTCTCTATATATTAATATGTTTTTACTTTGACTGACACTGACGTCTTTTCCCTTAGAAAACAGGAGAGTGACAGTGGCAGTAGCTCAGACTCAGGCTCTGATTCTGATTCAGACTCAGACTCGGAGCTTATTGGGCCTCCGCTGCCCCCTCAGTATAAAGCCCCGGGGGACAACGATGAGCACGTGAAACAGTCTGGAGGAGCAGCTGATAGTGATGAAGATGATGAAGATGAGGCACAAGATGATGATGATGTAAGTCTCACATGCCTGAAAAGATGGAGTTTATCACTATGTATTATCCCGCTAACTGGAAGGTTAGTCCTCTAAACTCTCAAATCTTCCATGAATTTGACTTTTTTAACTGCAGACATTTTGATTGTCACATCAAGAGAGGAGTTGTTTCTGTCTAGATGAATTAGGGCTGGTCTTAACCTTAGATCATTATTGTCAAACAGGATTACTCCTATCATAATCTGTTTGTGTGTGAATTTCAAATGATTAAATACATGTGTATTGTGAGTTTTAGAAGCAGCCAAATTCTGTTTTCTTAATTCCAAAACAGTTTCATAACATTCAACAGTGTTCTTATTGGAATGAAAAAACAAGAACTACAGTTGTGATTTTAAACATTGCTAATTGATATCAGTAATCATAGCTTTTAACATTTATTTTATTTTTTGTAATTCTAATTTATAATGGTTGATGAAATGTATGTGTTTTCCTGATTTCGATACATTTATTGCACTTCATATTTAGTGCTCTAGTTTTAAATTTTAAAATGTTGTATTTCAGAACTGTGCATCCAAAAGCCCAACAAGGGACAAGAGTTGAAAATTAGTAATAGCTATTAACTCTGTGCAGCATATTAGCTTCATGTCTTGCTGTGAAAGCACACTAGAGCCTTAAATTCTAAACTATTGCACTTTGTCTATTCTTCTTATTCTTAATTTATTTTTATTTTTTTTTCAGTGGGATTTCAAATGAATGAGTGTTATTTGTTATGATCCTGGATAAATGCTTTCTTGTTCTGTTGATACATTGATATAACAGAATGACAATACATTTGAATTTGAATTTTTGAATTTGAAACTATTTAAACTGCATTGTCCCAATCAAATGAAATCAGTTCAGTTGAATGAGCTATTTACCCTTTAACAACAGAAAAACACTGCTTTTGTGTTTTTACCTTTTCTTGAATAACATGGGTAAAATATGAGAATTTTGAGAAACACTTGTTAAATCTAGAGTCCATTTCATCGTTTAACCTTATTTCACACTAACAGCTGCCTTTCTGACTGCAGCTTAATCTCCTTTTCAATTTATACTACTTGCTGCGGATACTGTAGCTCCTCAACTCCTTACCTGAATTTCGGTGGGAGTTGTTTAGTAGAACAGTTCACGCTGTGCTTTAAGACCCCATATATGTTAAAAAAAAACCTTATTCAGGGTTTGCTATGCCTTGTAGTGTTTCACATGATTCCTGTGTGACAGAGAACTTGAATGCAAAAGAGCAAAAGTCTGCAGCATCAGGACTTCTCCCTCCTCCTGTTTTCAGTCCCAGTAGCTGCCAAAAATGGCTTGTCCCCCTCTACCATTGTTTATTGTACAGTTTAAGCCCATTAGCTTATAGTGGCAAATCCAGTGCAAAGAACAGATAGGAGAATGAACTGTGAGTCATTGACAATATGACTGGCAATACAAGTGGATCAGGGTTACTCAGTGTTTGAAACTAGAGGGTATTTGAACATCAGTGATTAACTTAGTCAAACTGTCTTCAAAACCAAATATATGAATCTAAATTAAGACAAATATATGATTTAACCACACATGGCAAAACTGATAACTGGAACACAGCTTGTGGCCATAATCCTTCATTCTTGATTGTCATATTTTATTAATTGTTGGAGGTAAAAAGGATACTTAAAACTGAAACCAGAGCAACAAAATAAGCATGTTTAGTCATAATAAGCCCTACAAAGCACAACTGAACAACTAAATTTGGTGTAAGTATCACCCTCGCTGTTCTATTGTGTCAAATGTGAAAGAGGCTTGTTTAAAAGTGACTTTTGTTGTGCAGGTTTAAGGTTTTACCACTAGATGGCAGCAAAATATGCTACACCGGATCAGAAAACTATCAAAAAACATTTGCAGATCTGTTCCTAAGGCATTTTTTCCATTCTTTGTTTCAGACACCATGTTTCTGATCATCATTAGGTTCTGCATTTCATAAAGATGTGGTGGTGCTTCATTTTTGCAGAATAAAAATACTTTCTTTGTCATCTAATGAAATTATTGTTTGTGGCTGAGTCATAACACTCGGATTCTAACCTTTTACATGCAGCAGTTTATTGTTTCCAGTGAAGTTTTAACAGCTGATGAGTAAAGTTTGTATTGTGTCCAAATGTCTTTTTGGATTGCCATGTCTGAATGAATCTTATTTGTTTTAGAGCAAACCGCTACATCCCTGATTCATGCTTCTTTTGTCACTGCTGTGTCATGTTGTTCATCTCAATTTTCTGTCCTAGAACCCAGTGAAGAAGATCCCGGACACTCATGAAATCACTCTGCAGCACGGCACCAAAACCGTAAGACTGTATTCTGTACTGACTTCTGCTGATTTTTTAAAATTATTTAATTGTTTGACAGAGGATGCTTTATACTTACGTGAAATGGCTTGTAAACAAAACATATTGTTTTAACATTATTTTACACACTGAAGCATCATTTAGCCAAAGGTACTGAAATGAATCCCTGCAATAGAACAGAAGGCGTTGTGTTTGTTGGGATGCCTTTTTGTTACAAGAACAGATCTTTATTTCATTTTGACTTTTATCTCTTCAGTTTAAAGACAATATTAAATAAATGTCTTCAGATAATTCCCTTTGTATAACAGATTAAATATTTATGATTTGTTAATACCACTAAATTAGTCTTTAAAACTGACTGTCAACATGGTGACATGTTTGTGTTATGAGCCCTGGATTTTAAGTTTATTCTGAATGTATAAATAGTTTATTTCACAAATATCTCCTGTAAGAGAACAAGGAGTAAGCTTTTTGTTTTACATTTTAGAAATCTCATCTGGCTTCAAGACAGATTCCAAGTTGCTATATTTGTAGATTTTGTTTCACTAATGTCAAAGATATTTTTGTCAAGAAAACAGAACTCCGGTTTGCTAAATTGACATGTTCCTTTTGTGGTTACGGTCTATTTTTGTTAGAAACAAACTGTGAAATGGTAAAACTATCTTTATATTCCTTAATAAATTGTACTTTTAATGTATAAATGTGGACATCAGTGTTGATAAGGTAGACCACGATGGTAAATTTTTACAGTTCGCCAATTTTACGGAAAACATATGGGAAATATTTATGGCTAATATGTAAAACCTAAATATTGGAAATAATTTTCATATCTGCTGATACTGATAATTAGCTTTTTGAGCAGTTATCTGTGGATAAAGATATTGTTATGATAACATTGTGCATCCTTAATATCTGCATGGACTTGTTAGGTTAATGAAGTGTGAATTAATTGTAAAAAGATGTCTTTGACAAAATTTGGAAAACAGCTGGAAAATCAGATTTGGGGTATTTCCTTTGATTCTATGCAGATCATTCTGACTCCAACAAACAAAATTGCCAGTAGCTTACAAACAGTGGAAACATGTTCAGAAAATGTTATGTTTTAATGTATTTTTGGACATTTTGTGCCTTTATTGATGAGAGAGTGACAGTGGATAGGCTTGTGAAAGGGGATGGGAGAGTAGGGGAAGACACTCTGCAAACTGGTCACAAGTCTTCAGCTGTCCTATATAATAAAGGCCATAAAAGCCCGAAAAAATAACTTAAAAAAAAAAAAAAAAAAAAAGAACAGTTTTTCTATTTAGTATAAAAATTAATATTCAGGTGTTTGCAGGTCTCAGCCCTCGGTCTGGACCCCTCTGGAGCCCGCCTGGTGACCGGCGGTTACGATTTTGACGTCCGTTTCTGGGATTTTGCCGGCATGGACCAGGCTCTGCAGGCCTTCAGATCCCTGCAGCCTTGTGAGTGGTGAGTCCTCTTCTGAGAATAAACGTGGAACATCAGTGCATTTGCTGAACATGTGGCTGATTTGTTTCATGCAAACATCCAGTAGGCTTCCTTGAACCCGAGTGCACACAGACGCACAAACATACACACAGTTGCTGAGCATCATTGAGCCTCACGTCAACTCTGCAACATCCTCTTGTTCCATTCAAAATGAGCCCTTCAGAAGCAGATGGTCAGGACGTGGGTGTTTGTGTGTCTGCACATGTTTACTCTGTTTCACCGAGTCTGTCATCAAAGATCAAATTCTTTTTTGGGGTTTGGAAACAAGTGGGCTGTGCTAGAGCAGGCTTCCCCTTATTAAGAGAATTTTATGCTACATTTAAGTTGATTGAAATGAGATCTAGTGGCCTGTTTGGCTCACTAACAAGCAGGGATTTGGTGAAGGAGCGCTATGTTAAAACTACACTTTTTCTCTCCGCTGACCGAAAATAGCAAATTATGAGCTCAGTCAAAGTAAAACAATGAGGAAAATGAGCATTTGGCAGTGTGTAATGAGTCTGAGAAGATGCCAGAGCCCGCAAAATAAACATAACTTTGCTGCTAGACTCACTTTTGTTTCAACAATACAGCCTTTTCCTCTGCACACGGGAAACTAAATAGCAAATCTAACCTCTGCTGTGTTGTGCGCGGTTGATATGCACATAAATAGATTATATAACAGATTTGATTGCTTGCATCACTGCCCATTGCAGATAGTTCATATTTCGATTCATACGCCTGGGATGGACATTAAACAACAGGACCTTTAATTTTGACCTCCAAATACTTTTTATAACTCTTTAAATTTAGAGTTGACATTTTTTAAATCTTGACTTAAATCCATCAAAATGTTCTCAAGGATGTCACTTTTGTAAACAACAAGCTCAGTGAAGTTGACCAATGGTCCCTTAAGCCTTTAGGCTCATTCCTGTGTCAAAGTGGATGTTTTATAAAGCTTCAAAAATCATTTGAAGCTCTTTGGAGATGTACTTGAGGATCAAAGTTCCTGACTTTTCACCTGTACTCTCAAAAAATTCATCTTTCAAATCTTTAGTTAGAGAGGACTTCTGTACAAACCCTTAAAAAAAATCATTCTGTGCATTTCATAAGTGTTTCAGTCATGGATAAAATCCCTCAAGGCATTCTTGAGGTAGCATTCATTCATTTGATCTTAAAGTCTCAGTATGTAGTGGATTTTTGTGTCACTGGCCCCAAAAATCATTATTACCTATCTGCATCATTTAACTAATACACATGAGAGGTCATTGGACATCTGTGCCCCCTCCTTGCTCTGTGTAAAGCCTTGACAAAGTCCAGCAGGGGACACCCACTCTTTGGCCAATCAGGGCTCAGTTCAGGGACAGTGTTCTTATTATATCCTCGACTAAGGTATCTGTGCTTGTCATATCTAAATGAGCTTTGTATGTTGTAATGTTAGTCTTATGAAGGGACTGCCGATACATTGCACTAGCATAATACTAATGGCAACTAAAGGCTCAAAAACAGTGGATTTGTTGTGCATGAGAGGAGGACAACCGTGGAGGGGAGGGGGGAGTCTCTGGCTCCTGTCTTGTAGGTGGCCTGGGATCCTTGGTGTAGACTGCCTGCTGGTGTGGAGTCACAAAACCTCAATAACTACAATTGCAGACATAACACATATTTGGCCATTTCGTTGGATCCATTTCAGTTCATAATCATTATAGCTATTAATGTAGATATTAGCATCATCTCTCTTTCCATGGTTGATACATCTATAATAACTTTCTTTGGCAGCACAAAAGGATGAGGTCCCTCTTGAAAATGGGATGTCACATCTCAGGAGTTCTACCTTTAATCCATTTATACTTAATGGAGACAAATATAGTAGGGATGCACTTGTGGTCTGGGCACCCATGAGTTCGTCACTACCATAAATTATTTTTTCAATAAGACTATCATTAATTATACCTGTATAAAACTTTCACTTCAATCTTACAGACATGAGGACCCTCCTGAAAACAAGATGTTTCATCTCAAGAGGCTACCCTCTAATGTGTTCTCTGCCGAAACAAATAGGATGAAAACAGGCCTATGGTTCATGGTGGTTTTTACTTCAGTCCACTTGTCTCCTCTTACCTCCCTTCCTTTGCTCGCACACCCAACACAGCATCGTGTGGATTTGCTGTTCATCATGAAACTGGGATCCACATTCAAGATTTCCTGCTGCTTAACAGAAGGTTTTTTTCATGCTGCCATGATGGAGGGATTCATGATTGGCTATATGGATTGATGTTGGGTGTTGGATGTATATATTTGTATACATATTTATATGTGTGTTTTTATATGTATATATGTTTCTTTGCATATATGTTTGTCCATAAAATGAAGAATTTCATGCTCTCCCTGCTAGCGTTCAAGAGACATTGCTCTTACAAACAGGTACAATGTGAGGCCTGATTATCTTGTTCTTTTACTAGTAAATAGTTTACTTAGTTCATTAGTGGATCAGAGTGGACACTTGTGTAAAGTTTGGAGAAAATCCTTTAAGAAGTGATGAACAAGAGACAAAATGACCTTGACCATCAACCCATAGACTCCAAAGTAAGTGGTTTATTAATTAAATCAATTAAATGAAATGATTAAGACTGACAGAAAACCCCCAAAGTGTTCTTGAGATAGCTTGTAGGATGCCAAATTATGTTTCACTGTTTAAATGTGGTTATTTATTTAGTGACAATAACTAACTACTCTGTTCTATCCTATTCTGTTCTATTCATGTTCACAAGAATGGCTTGGCCTGCACAAACGCATAGAAATTCATAATTTAATGATGATTATAAATGTTTATTTACCATGGATAATCATTGTGTTTGTTTGGCCCATTCCTCTTATATGTTTCACAAAATGTTGTTTTCATGATGTATCATGTGTCTCATAATTTGTCATTCTTTCCATTTCTTTGCTTCATAGCTGTATTTATGTGTGTGGTGCGTGTTGTGGATCAAAGAAAACATCCATCAGATGCATGTCAGATGTCGTCTTGTTTGGTTCCTATAGCTACATGTATCGACTGTTTGTTTTTTTGCCCCTGAACTCTTTGAAGGATTCTTGTGTAACTGTGTTTTCTGTGCAGATGTCTTACACAATCACAGATGTGTAGTATGCTGATCTAAAACACTTATCAAAACTTGTCAGTACCACAGAAATGCACTGTTATAGTCTCTCTCACTTGTGACGTGTTTGCCTGTGCTCCCTCAGCCATCAGATCAAGTCCCTGCAGTACAGCATCACTGGTGACGTCATCTTGGTGGTTTCTGGAAACTCTCAGGCGAAGGTGCTGGACCGTGATGGCTTCAACGTCATGGAGTGCGTAAAAGGAGACCAGTACATTGTGGATATGGCCAACACCAAGGTAATTTCTTAATCAGATCTAGAGTATTTTTCTATTTTGAGCTGATGTTTCAGGTGGTTTTGATTGAAGTTTACTCGCTAATGTAATAAGAGAATCTGGTGGATGAAAGAGATGTGACTGTGAAATAAACAAGCAGTAAGATAATTGAGCATGTTGTGAACAAAGCAACAGTAACTTGAATTCTGGACCTCATTATATTTGGGGAGAGAAATGAGTTTGAGCTTCAGCAATGTCAGTATCAATCCATCACTGCTGAAGATAATTACTGGCAAGTTGCAAGGCTTGACCAAAAAGTTGGTCTGCTAATCTTCAAACTGCTATTAGCATTTTTTCCTTTTTTAATCATTTTAGCTTGCCCCTTCTGCAACCATGTTGATAAACTCGCTGTGTGGTGCAGATGCAGAGTTACTATGAGTTGGTCTTCTTTCATGATGGGGGTTTGATCCAGCTTCTGTTAATGCCACCTTAGCAAAGGCACTTGACCTGGAATAAACACAGAAGTCTTGACACTGATGGACGCTTGAAACGGTTACCTGAGGTATAGAAACAACTTTAATACTCCTTTCAGACTGGCCAAAGAAGCTGTTTAAACATGTCGGCAGTTTGAAAGGGTTTAAAGAGTATTTTGATCTGGATCGACTGACAATGCAAGCGACACGTGTTATTTTGGGCTCATCCGATCAGCTTCAGTGGGAACAATCCAACCGAGTCAACCTGCCAGTAACATGCTCACGACATAATATTGCGCCTGTCCCCTCCGTCAGTAACTTACGTGTCTCTTTGCCATCTAAGCAACAAATTCCACCCGTCTTTGTATCACCAGTGCCGAGTTTGTGCATTTTTAAAGAGAGACTGAAGTACAAAGTACAGAAAACCACGTCTTCCATGCTCCTTTCCATTGTTTACGTGGTCGTGTTTCGTTGCACTGATGTCATCATCTTGCCGATGGTTAGCGGTTTAACCTCCCTAAAAAAGCCTGCATTGACCTGCTAATTTTAGTGCGAAAGCGGCATAATAGTCAAGTAAGAAGGCAAGTACTGAACAAGCTCAAGTCCAATAGTTATGTTCTTATTAACTTAAATCAGTGTGCTGATAAATTTAACATCTTTGTCTACTGTTTTTTACATTTATCTTTAATTTATTATTTATGCATTCAGTACCCAAGGAGCATTATTATTACAACATTATTACAGTATCTTGAGTCCTGTACTGTAACACCCTTATCATGATACATATTGTATTGTCAGATTCTTGAAAAAAAAAAAAAGATTTTAAAATCATCAAACAGAAAGTCCCCATACTTATGTGAATCCATTTTTTTCTCCCACCCCTAGCTCTTAACATTAAGTGTAATGGAGGTATGAATGGTTGAATGTAACCTGTGATGCAAAATCCATTTTGAGTAACCAGTATATTTGAAAAGCACTACATGAGCTCAAGTCAACTTACCATTCACCATTCACCTTTCTTTAGCAGCAGCGTGTCTACGACAGCCTGCTGAATGTCAACACAGGCTGGATGCTTCACTGTTTTGCTCTGTGGGTAAATCCTGCCAACACATAATGGCAGCAAGGTGCAGCCACGAGCTGCTCTGTTGTTGTATGTGAGGATCATGTTGTGTGCCGTGTGATCAGCCAGAGGCAGTCTCAGGGGGAAGATGAACACCACATGCTTTCCGTACCGCCGTGGTTCATCTCTTGCTTGTACCTGCATCTACAAAGGGGATCCTAATTAAGCCCCCCTGTTTGGGTTTTAGTGTGTTTAACAGAGCTGTATTGGTGGTCACTAACCATCTGTGCCAGCTGCACTGCATTTAGACATGGTTTATACCAGCCGTATGAGTTACTTGAACAAGTGAAGGCCCATTGATTGCGAGTAGTCTTTTCCAGGATGTGCAACATTCTTGTCCTGCTCAGCCCCATCTGGAGCTGATGGGAGAGTTTGGTCCAGTGGAAATGCTCTTTGGCCCGCTGACAAGGTCCCACTCGATTAGCTGTGTCTCATGTGATAATGAAGTCCTTGCTTCTGCTCTGATGACAGACAGTAACTTCCCTCCTACTGTGCAAAGAGATTTTCCACACGGGGAACTAAATGTGCTTTCAATTGTATGGTCAGATATCTGATCTGCTGGAATAATAGTTGATCTGTTAGATCTACGAGGATGTTTTAAAGAAACTGTGTTCTGTTTCCAATATCGCAAATGTTGACATTAACGTTATTGTCCATTCATGGCTTAAACTCTTGAAAGAGGGGATAATGTAAAGGCAAGTCTTCTCTGCTGGGACAATGAACAAAAAAATGTTTGTTGCTTTCTTTAGTAATTTGATTTTTCAGTCATTTGCATAACAATTTGATTTTTTGGTCAAATTCCCGTTGATTAGGATTAAAATGAATTAGCTCAAATTAACATAAATCCATAGCCTGTAGATCAAGGAGATACTGTGATTTCACCATTTTGAGCAGCCCAAGGATTGCAGTTGGGAATACTTACTTAACCTTATTTCAGTTTCTAGTAACAGGCAAAGAATAAGAGAATTTCGCTGTGTACTCACAATAAAAGCTTAATCCATGCCCTCCTTCCTATCAAAACAGCTGCACCACAAATTATGCTGATTATTCATTAGAGTTGGGTATTTCCAGCAACCCCACGATACGATACGTATCCCGATACTGAGGCCACGATGCAATACGTATCCCGATACACATAAATTGTGAAAACTGACGGCGCTTTTAACAGAACTCCCAGCAACTTTTGTTTTTTATTACAAGAAGAAAAAGAACAAGGATGAGTTTTAAATGACTCTACCACTTAAGAACTTTAAGTAAGGTCTCCAAAGATGGTAGACACCTAAGTTTAAATTTGGAACTGTGTTTCATGATGGAGCGCTTGGCTTCTAATTTGAACTGTGCCATTGTTAACATTACCCAAAGTGTATTGACAACAACTGTCCAAACATTGAGGCCATATCGATTCTGCAGAATCCGTATCGATACACGTATCGCCAAGGTGTGCGTGACGATATTTTGTTGTATCGATATTTTGAGCACAGGCCTATTATTCATTATTCATTTTTTTAACATTATTTAACAACAAAATCAACTGTAAATTTCGACAGTTAATTTTGACAGCGCTTTATAATTTAGTTCTTGTCTTTTACCTGAAATATTCTTTTCATTTTAGTCATCTGATTTGATTAATTTTGGTCTGGTTTAACTGGTGAAATTTTTCAACATTTTAGTCAATAAAATCTACTTAAAATTTAGTTGACTAATTTTGACAGCACTTTATAATTTAAGTTTTAGTCTTTTAAGACTAAAACTAAATAAGTGTTTCAGATTCCAGTATTTCTGGAATCTGATGCACTGCTTCATATTTTTGCCTGAAAAATCATTTGGTTTTAGTTCTAATTTGGTCATTTGAATTGTTTTAATTTCAGTCTGGTTTTAGTTGATGTTTTTTTTTTTTTGCATTTCAGCTGACGAAATCCACTGTAAATTTAGTTGACTAATGTTGACATCACTTTATAATTTAGTTTTTGTCTTTTGCCTCAGATATCTTTTAGTTTTAGTTCTAATTTAGCCATCTAAATTGTATTGATTTTAGTATAGTTTTAGTTGATGAAATTTCACAATATGTCGTCGATGGAATCTACCGTAAATTTAGTCTACTAAAATATCAGTGCGAGGCCTTTTTTTAATGTTTCCATGAATTTCTGAAGTCATTTTTTCACTTGGATCCCACCACCTTGAAGCTGATGTCCCTCTATTCATCCAACCTTTTCACACAACCAAAATAGCTGTGATCTTAACTTGTCTCTACTTCTACATGACAAATTTAGGTCTGATTGGATGAAGTCTTTATCAAATGTTTTAGTCTAGTTTTATTGTTGAATAAATTGCCCGTTGATTAATTTTAGTTTTTATCAATGCACACTTGTTTTTTCTTTAAGCCCCCTTCACACCGCCGCGCGGTAACCGCCCCGAAAACCGCTTCTCTGCCGGCGGAGGCCCCTGAAATGCAGAGTGTTTTTCAAAGCGGCATGAACATGGGGTAACAGGCGGCAGTGACGTAGAGGTGATTCGGCGAACGTCACAGCAGAACCCGCCCAAAAGTCCTTCACAACACTCCCTCCTCAAAAACACGTACCCCCGAGTAGTACCTGTTTACTGTATATTATGTGGGACATGATTCTGTCATCGAGAGAATGCCCCCTATTCAGATACCTGCAGTATTAGCTCCTCCATTGCTCGTTTTGCCCCGCGAAGCCTGCTATTTCCGGGTTTTCTTCTTCCTTCAATGTGATTGGCTGTTCCCAGGCGGCTGCCGCCTGAAAGTTCAACACACTGGACTCCGGGCGGCAGAGGAAAATCTGTGTGCGTTCACGTGGGCGGCAACTGCTTCTGGGTCCTACCGCCGCGGCCAAAACCGCTTGCCGTCTGCCGCCCGTCCCTCATTAAAATGACTGGAGGCGGTGCGTTGCCGCGCGGCGGTGTGAAGCCCCCTTTAGATATAGTCTAGTTTTCATCTATGATGAAAATAATTAGTTTACAAAACTGACACTGCTTCATACAATAAAAATGGATCTCATCCACTGTACGGCTTTTACCAGTAACAAAATGATCTATAAATGGTTTATAAGATGTTTTTTTTTAAATGTATTTTTGTGCCTTTATTGATCGGAGAGAGACGGTGGATAGGCTTGTGAAAGAGGGAGAGAGAGTAGGGGAAGACACTCTGCAAACTGGCCACAGGCTGGATTTGAACCCAGGCCAGCAGAAGTACATGGGACATACCTGGTTGCTAGCCACTCTGCCAAACCAGCACCCTTATAAGATACTTTTGAACTCCTATTTAGTTATCTTAAAAGTTTGCTAAATTGAACTTCATGTAAGCTTCTTGCTGTCAGTGAACACTTTTGGAATTACCGCCAAAGCTTCATTTCAGCTTTTGGAAGTTCTCACTTGGTTGAACCTCGCAAGTAGAGAAAAAAAATGTATTTGCAATTCTACATTGGGAATGCCAGAACTCTCCTCTGTAAGCAATTTGTTGCCTTTTTCCTGGTGCTGTTTGTCATTACATTGCTCTATTTACATTGACTGTTAAGTTTGAAAATCAGCCTGTTTCTATTTAGTCATTGGCCATTTGTTGTCCTAAACTTTGGAGGGAGTGGAATCGGATCTGTTTCGAATGGTAGCAGCTCCTTCACCCTCATCTCGCTGCTCTGTTGATGGATGCTTCTGTTTATTTGGATGTTATTACACTGAGCAGGGAAGCGGTCAATCACAGCCCATTTGAGCGGGAGCCTCATCATACAGTGAAGTGGGTGTGTTTTACCATAAAGTTTAACAACATACCGATTTGTTACAGGTAGTTCAAGTCATTAAACAGCACAACCTAAGCAGTTACTTTTTATTGCTCTTTAAAATAGTGTTTTGAGGAGGACTTTTTTTACATACTGATGTCATTTAGTCAACTTCTACTCAAAGGTTCTACTTCTGGGAGCATCCTGTGTAATAGAGGTATGTCATGTCTGAAGCCTATTTGCTGCAATGTGAAATGTTCCTCTTTGACCCAGCAGTGTGGGGGAGGCCTCTTTCTGAGATTTCCACTTTGAAGCCATTTGTTATGACTAATTCTCCACAGGAATACCCCAGCAGAGGAAATGTCTGAAAGTTACTCTCGCTGTTAGGAACTTGATGTTTGAAGCCGTGTCACAGCCTACTGCACTACTTCATAGTTCACTCGCTCAGTTGAGGCCAGTTTAGAGGCCAGCAAAAAGTCAAGGATACAATAGGAGCAAATTAAAGGTCCTTTCTGAAGCAAGGATCTCTTAAAAGTGCGACATAATTGGCACTTCCTGGGTAATTCTCTCTGATTAATACAGCTCTGAGTCAGTGTCGATGTACAGGCCAAAATGCATAAAAACAAAACAAACATGGCTAAACTCAAATTGCTAACAGGGGACGTTTTCCATTACAGATAGGCTATAATTTTGATTATGTTGGGAAACAGCTGTCTTTGCACATTTACTAATCTTATTTCCCAGAGAGTTGGGACGTAGTTTAAAAAGTTAAATAAGGAGCGTACAGTGATTTGTATTGTTGTTTCAACATATTGTACAAATTAATACAGCACATAGACATTTGTGTGCAAGCAACATTTGGGTCAAGGGCAAGAAAAAACTTGGAATGTTGCAGAGTGCTAAAGAAAAAACTTGAATATTTAACAAATAAACAGAGTAATTTAACTCCAGAAAACCCCATTCCCATTAATGAAAGATTTACGGGTCTCCATCTACAGAATATTAGGAAAATTTAAAGAAATCTGCCCAGGTAAGCAACGAGGCTGAACATTAGCATTGAATGCCCTGACCATTAAACCTTAAAGGAAAAGTTCGGTTTCTACAGCTTTCACATTGTTTATAGAATGAAGTAGAACAATATACTCACCGAGAAGGCTTTCCTGATCCAAACAGTGCTTCAGGAGATATTTAGATCCAAAATAGAAAGATCATAGAAGCAAAATGTGTAGGGCTGTATAAAACTAGAAACTGCATATAGGGAAGCTTCATTCGTTTCACCAATTTTCATTACATCCACTCTCTCAACCATTCAGTCGTTCTCGCTACATATTCCTCCCTGAACTGTGCTGACTCTGTAAACTCATGGCTCGGAACTGTTTCCCTCCATGTACAGACTCGAGTTCTCTCCTTAGATCTATCATCCATAAACACCCGCTGCCAACTGTTTTCTCCTCCACCATCTTCCTCTGAAAAGTGGAGGACAAAACAACATATCCAATATTAAGTCCATTGCACAAAAAAATCAGAACAGTTCAGACAGCAGCATGATATTGAAACATGAACTGATGAAATATTGGTGAAACTAATGAGTTTTTGGACAATTAATGCAGTTTTAGGAGCAGCGCTGTATGCCCTGTGTGCTACCATTATACAGATATCCGCCGCTCGATTTTGGATCTAAATATCTCCCGAAGCACTGTTTGGATCAGGAAAGCCTTCTGGGTTAGTATATTGTTCTACTTCATTCTATAAACAATGTGAAAGCTGTAGAAACTGAACTTTTCCTTTAAGGATGCACTGCATAAGAAATCCACTTCTTTCAGTGATGGCTTGAGAACATTTCACAACAACCATTGCCAGTTGACTGAAATGTGCCAAGTGTAAGCCTTGTATCAACAACAACCCAAAGCACCTTCAACTTCTCCTGGCCCAAGCTAGTCTGTGATGGACTGACCTTCTGAGGAAAAATGTGATCAGTCCACATTTAAAATTGTTTTAGGAAATAATGGCCATCCCTTGGCAAAGGAAGGTTGATATGAGGTACATGAAAAGTTTAGATAAACATATGCTTCCTTATATAAAACATCTTTTTAACAATGCCCCTTCTTATTTTTGCAAGATGATGCCAAGCCCCACTGTGTATAAGCTACAACAACATGGCTTCATTGTGAAAGGGTGTGTACTACGCTGAAGCACAAAATATGTCACTGGGACTCCACACTGTTGAGCAACTCAAGATGCATGTCAGCTAAGAATGGGGAAAAAAATTCCCCTTCAGTCCTCAACAATCAGTGTCTTCATTCCCCAGAATCTCACAGTGCTGTGAGAAGAAATGGTGACGAAAGAAACAGCAGAGAACATGCACCCATCCCAACTGATTTTGGAAAACATTGTTTTTTCAAATTGTGTGTATATATATCCCCCTCAGTAAGCAAATGCTGATTAGATTAGCCATAGTAAACCATGTCATTGTGCTGTATTTGAACATTCAGATCAAATTTAAGAATCACTTTTTAGTGTTTTTGCTTATATTTGACACAGCATCCCCATCATATTATTTGGGTTTATATGTTGTTGAAGAAGACTGTACTTTTTATTCCTTGAATTGACTGTCATTTATTCCTCTTGTTGACTTCCCCCTGGTGTGTTTCCACCAGCCCTCAATGGTCCTTTAAAGTCAAAATGAATTCTTAAACAGTTAAGGGGCAAAATGCCGAAAGTCAGTGTTTCTGACTGAATCCACATTTTCTGCACATTTTAGCTGTCTGCTTCACTCTTGAGTTTTTGGAAACTAGCCACAAGACCCATTCAGCAACAATGAAGGGCTTGCAAAAATCATGTTTCTCCTTTTTTTTGTACTTTCAGGGCCACACGGCCATGCTGAACTGTGGTTGCTGGCATCCCAAGATTAAAGAAGAGTTTATGACATGCTCCAATGATGGGTAAGTTTGACATATTTACTGTTCGCTCAAAGGTGCAGAAAAAAGTCTCTCATTCCTGCCTGTTCTTTGACTTTCTGCTGTACTTTAAATAACAAAAGCAATACCAGTAATCTTATCATTCATAAAATATTTGGAGGAGTAACCCATCTCAAAGGAGCCTTAACATTTGCTGGTGTATTAAACATTAGCTGGCTGGAAACTGTCATTATTATATATACAAATGTCCCTTTATTTCCACATTTCTAAGTGATTTACAGCGGTATGCAGATGAGAAGTTTGTTTAACAGTCCTTTCTGAGTAGGATACCCTGTATCTTATGGCTGAACCTTCATCACAGTTATAAATCAAGCCCCTAAGCCCAACAAAAAAGCCCATATTTGTTGTGTAATTATTTTTGTCCTAGTTTTTGTCAACAACCATTTTTTCCCTTATGAAAACTAGACTATAACTAAAAAACAAGTGGTCTGTCACGATAAAAAATATTGCCGATAAACAATGTTATTGTCAATATTTTGAAACAACATTTTTTCATTAATGTAATTACAATATGTCATAATAAAGTCAGTACACTGTAGCGAAAGCAATGACCTGTAATTTCTTAAAAGTATTTAACTGTAATTGGAAGGTCAAGAGCTTTTAAATAAAATAAATTAAACAAACAAAAAAAGAGAAAAAAATACCAAATGAAAATGAAATGAACTCTCTTTTGGGAAAAATTGCATTCAACTAAAATCATTATACTAATCTAAGAACAATAAAAAAAAATAGACCCTGTCTCTGTAAGGGAAAAAAACAAAACTCCAATAAAAACACACACAACATTAAAAACAATAAATAAAATGGAGTTTATACCGTTCAGGAACTGTTTGTGGCATGTACGCTCACCCAGTCAATTCGTATTGTCTGTCTAATGTTTGTAACATATTCCGAAATAGTAGCTTTTCAACCGTATTAGGGGTTGCATTTCTTTTGCAATTCAGCGAATGACACTGTCTGTGAGCGCGCAACATTTTGCGCTGTTTTATTTATTTTTACTTTGCCAAACAAACACCTCAGTAAGTGTTGACTGTCGGGACAAAGGCTCCGCTGCACCTCCCCTTCTTTGTCGCCACTATACTTTCAAACAAATGTGACATATCGACTCATCGGTGTTCATGAGCTCACACTTTATTCATTCTGCTTAAAACCTAAAATATTCCCACACTGGGGCTGTGGCATTCGGCTTAGGAACTGTAGCTATCGTGCCATCATTCATTCTAGTGTTTGTTGCCTTGTTACTCCTTACAACGCTCACTTCAGCTCTCTGTGTGTGTACGAGCGAGCGGCCCCGCCCTCTCTCCCCCAAAGATTGAATGGCTGACTGATGCTAACTCCACTATAAATCTGCTGGAAAACCAACGCACCCCGGTGTTGAGACAGTTGCGCAGAGTGAGCCATCTTCTCATTCAGCCTCTATGGTAGAACGAGAGGAGGAAAACAAACGTGCTTGCACGTGTCAATTTATCGAGCCCATCATGCTTTTATTTATCGTGTGGTCAGTTGATTTATTGATTATCGTGACAGGCCTACAGGTGCACATGGACAAAACAAAAACTAAATTAACTGACATTTTCGTCAACAAATAATGTATAAACTAGATGAAAATGTTTGATGGAGACCAAGTCCAATCAAACTGCATTTTTATCATGTAGAAAGTAGAGACAAGTTAGGAACATATTCAGCCATGGCTACTTTGGTTTGTGTGGGAAGGTTGGATGAGATGAGAGGGACATCCAGTCACAACTGTTTTAACTTCGTGGTAGCGGGATCCAAGTGTAAAGCATGACTTAAGAAATTTAAGGAAACATAAAAATTGCCTTCGACGATATTTTGGCACAAGACTACAACGAAAACTAAATGAAAAGTGCTGTTAATATTAGCAATGTATGGTACTTAATTACTGGTGTTTTCACTCTCTGATAAGGAGAAAAGGTGCCCAAATAACCAATCCGTGCCTTTAAGGGACCTCTCTGAAGTGGTGCAGCGCATACCCAGCCAATCCTTATGGGTGGAACTAAAAGTGTTCTCATGAAACAGCAGCTCAGTAAATCAAAAATACAAACCTTGGGCTGCTGGCTTGACAAAGTGGTAAGCAACCAGGCACAATCCATGTATGTGCTTCTGCCTGCCCAAGTTTGAATTTAGTTTGTTTCCTGTTTCGGGGCTGCTCTGTTGCCTCCTTTCACAAGCCTATAAAGCCTTCTCTCTCCTATCAATAAAAGTATAAAAATGAACTAAGAACAATACATACCATGTCACGTTCAATAAGCAGCTGATGTAGTTCTCTGCTGTTGTTGTAAAGAATGTCTGCACGAAACAGTGCTGCATGGAGTGCTGAAGACCTCCATTGTTGCTCTTTATTTACAAGCGCGCTCCATTACAGATTGCTATTTTGTTGCACTGCTGTGAAATCATGCATTTACGTAGCTGGCCCTCTTCTCCTGGCTTACATCCACACTCTCAAGTGAAGTACAGCAGCCAGTGCAAACTCAAGCAAGATCTGGATTAACCATATCGACTGAACTGAACCAAACCACACAGTCAGCAGTGCCAACATGGAGCGAAAGAAAGATTGGAATAATGTTGCTGAAGAGGAGGAGGTTAAGTGGTAAAATTAAATAGTGGCTTATTTGTCCTCAGGATTTAAATGAGCAGCAGTATGATGTTTCTTTCTGATGATTCCAAAACTGGTGGTATGAATGACGAATCCTCCCTGCATTACACATTTTCACCACAAGGTGCAATATGTCTTTTTAAAATGATGAGCTACAGCACAAAACATTAAGTTTTTGCTGCTCTTTACGTTAAAGAAATCCAACTTTTAGCTTTATTAATCTGTTTTTTTAATTATTTATCAAGAAAAAATATCCAGATTCGTCAAATACTGCCATTCAGGTTAATGTGATCGAGATATGAACTTTGGTCCTTAGCTCCCGGCCCTAATACAACCTTATATTCACATTGACCATGAAGACTTAGCACCCAAGGGCTACAAATTCACTCAATGCAGATAAATGAGTACATATAAAGATATTAAAATGCAGATATCTTACTGTTATGTCAAGAATCATCATCAAAAGAGGGGCTTCTCACTCAACCAAAATATACTTCAGGGCCACAGTAAAAGAACAACGATGTAAAAACACATCACACTTAGTTTTTTAACCAGCATGTAGGTAAACATGTCACAAAAATGAAATAACATACATTTAACTTCACTACTAAACTGCTGCAAAACACTGATAAGACTCTAAGCAACACAACCACCTTATTCACATCAGAAACACATGCTTTTCCTTGTTGGGGGGTTGGTACATGACTATGGACGCATATATATTTTTTTATGTATTTTCTGGGCATTTTGTGCCTTTATTGATAGGAGACAGACAGTGGATAGACTTGTGAAAGGGGGTGAGAGGGTAAGGGAAGACACTCTGCAAACTGGTCACAGGCTGGACTCAAACCTGGACCGGCAGAAGTAAGTACATGGGACGTGCCGGGTTGCAAACCACTTCACCAAACCAGCACCCCAATGGACACATATTTTTGAAAACAAAACAAAGTTTGCTTTGCATCATACAAGATGGTAACATTGTGGATTAGAAAGCACTCAGAGAGTGCAAATCTCCTCCAATGTAGCTCACGTATTGCTGTTACATCTATAAGCAATAGTTCCATCATAAAGTTACCGTCATAGTATGATTCCTTGACCCTGAAAACCCATACATAGTACTCAGAATTAAGTTGATATCATTATCAGTTAGAAAGTTATTCAACAAGAAATGATTTTTCCCTAATGACGGTTTTTCAGATGACCACCAAAATCTATTCATTTTTAAGTTGGACCATTACCAATATCTCTTGAACATTTCAGCAAAATATGTCCAGTAGTTTTTGCATAATCTTGATAACAAACAAACAAGCATACGCCGGCTAAAACATAACCGCCTTGGCGGAGGTCAAGAACCACATAAAGTTTGTAAATATTGATCCAATATTCATTGGAAGCTTACTCTGTTTATCATACCTAAGAGTTATATTTTTTAATGTCTGCTGTCACCAGCAGGGAGTCCTCTCGTCCAGATTTTGCCTCTGGAAAAGGAAAGCTTGTCCTCACAGCTGTGAATTGACACATGGCACATTTCATGCTGGCTGGTGTCCAAGGGCAGCCCTTTATTTGCACGCAGTGATTTGGACCAGAGCAACACTGCTGGAGATAAAAACACATCACACACAAACACATTTCAAATCTTTTTGTCCCAGAAACCAAAGCTGCAACAGAAGCTGCCTTCTTAACCGTGACTCACACTCTGCATTATGGCAGAAACTGTAACCCTTTGCCCTTTCTAGAGGTGTGACTGAGTTTTTCTGAGTGAATATGTGTGAGTCTGACCAAGACCACAGTGATGAGTCTAAGTGAGTGTGACAGGCAGCAGCACAGAGACCCCGAGCTATCATCATTAAGTGGAAACAAGGGCCTTGCTCTGTGGACCACAGCTTAGTGTTTACCAGTGTTCCTGCTCCCCCAGATGTGGGGGACGGTTTATTTAGCTCTTACTGAGGCTCTGGAAATCCTCCCCTGGCACGTTAGCGCTGGGTGTTGCCCCTGGCTGGCTAACAGGAGAACAGTGGAGGAGAGAAGCGCACAGGGAACCATTCACAAGCAGAGCGGCTGTGTGAAGGGGGGAGTTAACGGCAGCAGAGCAGGTCAGCACTGCAACCTGAGAGATGGAAGACGGGGAGGAATCGCTTGTTGTGATTTACAGGTGAAAGATGTTTGACGGTATAAAGCACGGATGAGATGACAACTCCCTCAAAATGAAGCCAAAGCATTTAGATCTCTCCCTGACAGCGGACAGCTGTATCAGCCTCCTGCATGACTGCAGATGTTTTAGCTGATAAAAAATAAGAAAAACTTAATAACTAATTTAACTCAAACAAAGTTTCTGTAATTATATATATATATATCATATAATTCTTGATAGCTGCAAAGCAAATTATTAAGCCAGAAGCTTAATATGGATGCATGAGCGTCTCTCGAGCAGTAGTTTTCAAACACTTTTTTTTTGCCCAAAACACACCTAAAACCAAGCCAAAAGTCACACTTTGTTCATGTCCTCATAAGGTAACCTTGATGTGTGTTTTGATATCTTATTAATCTTATGTGTTTTTTGCATATAGTTACTGGCCAGTAGAATTAAACCAACAACTGTGCAACTTCTGAAATATATCAACAAAATGATTTGGGGTGACCTTTACCAGATTTTTTACCAATATTTTAAAACTTATTTTACCTCATACAGATATTGCTGTCACAAATACAAAACGTGTTTTTGGCTGCACCTCTGTTGAAAGCAAAATCTATTTTTTACATTAACTGTGAAATCGAGCTCAATTTGCCCTTTTAACAGCTAGAGGAACAAATCTGCTTCCAACAAACCAGCTGACCAAAAGCATTGAAATTAAAAAAAAAAGCTTTACAAACTTAATATAAACATATAATGCTAAAATGTCAGAGGTAATCACTTGCAGAAATTTCAATATCTTACAATATTTTAATTTTGAAGCAGTTATCTGCCAATATTAATTTCAGGAAAATACTGTGCATGCTTAAAAATGATTAAACGATAATAATAATATACATATATTTTTTAAATCAAGTCACCTGGAATGACCTTTCTTGTTGTCTTCCTAAACTTTCTATTTCCCAACTAACCACTGAACACATTTATTGGGCTAAAATTTATGAAGAGATTCGGCAGCAGGAAATGCAGCCAAACACAACTAGAATAACACACAAGTGTCCAAAAGCTGTTGCATCACAAGCTGTTGGGCTGATGCACCCTTAACTGTCTTCAACCTTTTAGCTTTGTTGGTGGAGTCATTAATACTAAAACTTACCACTGCCTAAAAGCTCATTTTATCTTCTTTAAATGCTAGAACTGAAGACGTGAAAAACATCTAGATAACTCTGCTTAAGTCTTTGTTTCTGTTCTCGGATCATTTTTTTTGGTTTGTATTGTAAAATTCATCATATAAATGTAACTAGTGTAAAGGTGCCCTATGTTTTTGCTCTTGTGAAAATTTAATGCTGAACACCCAAGTCTAGAATCGACATTTCTTTTCAGATAGATTGTTCTTTTAGAGCAATCCGTATCCGCAATGTGAGATTTATGAACTGTTAGTTCATTTTTTGTTGTTTACCTCTCAGTCTCAAGTGAAAGTAATGAAGTGCAGACCCACACCCTAAAGGGCAGGCTTACCATCTTTCCAGTTTACCACTTTTTATGTGTGATTATGACAGGTTGAGAAAGCTGTTTAAAAAGGTACAACTAGCCGTGTCTGTGGCGTAATGTATCCCAGAACAATTTTTGTATAAGAGACCCTTGTGGTAAATATGGTACATACTGTATCTTCACATTTATACTGACATACCAGCTACCCATTTATTGGACAAAGCCCACTTTTTCTTTAAAAAAAAGACAAAAATAAGAGTTTAATGTATGACATTTCATTGCTTCAGTGGGTCCTTTTTCTACCCATGTAACTGTTAATGACTAAGTAACAGGTATCAAAGCTGTTGCTGATATGAGGCTGTTCTGATTTTACCTATAATATGCAGAATCTTCTTTGGAGCTAGCCCCCAAACAGTTCACGAGGACTTTTGCAATCACAAAAGCCTGAAACCTTTATCTTCCACATTAAAACACTGTTTTCAGCCCCATTGAGCATTATAGTCCTTGATGAGAGAGCCTTAGTGGGGTATTTTGATGTGTGGTCGATTCCTCAGTGCTCTGGTTATTTGTGTGGAACTATCCAAATAGCTTCTTCATGCTGCTTTCTCTTCTTTGAGCTGCTCTTTGATCAGCATTGGGAGTCTCTTGGGACCAGATTGTAACAGTGGGCCTCCTGGACTAGCAGTTGGCCAAAAGTAGCAGTGGGTGTCTTCTACTGTCTGTATCTTCTTTAAGCAACACCAGTGACGGCCTAGTTAGAGTCTTTGTTGCGTTTATTTAAAGAGCTTATTAAGAATGATCACTGGACCGCCCAGCTCCTCCGTTTAAGGTCCCCCTTTAGAATCTCATTCATGAGAAAAGGCTCCCAGCTATTTCAATGATTTAATTTACTCAGGTTTTCTTCCTCTGGAGGAAGTGGGAGAAAGGGAAGTTCAGCAATGTATCAGCAGGGTGTTAGTGAATGTCCCTTACTGATGGTTCAATAGGGTTTCAGCAGAACTTTGTCAAACAAGTCCATCTGTAAAAAGCATTTTGGCTTAAAATGATGTGAAAGTGTTAACATTTAACTGTCTGAGAGTTGCCTGATTGTAAAGCTGCAAAAATGTTTTCCCAACACAGTTTTTATGTGAAAGCCACTTTAAAGAGAAGCTTAACCCAAGCATTTAGCTGAGGTTTGTCTACTGTGAATAAAGAAATGATCATGGACAGAACAGGAAGGGTTGCGGGATAAAATGCACTGACTCACTACTTCATGCTTTTTTCTGTTAACCACAATGCAGAACACACAGTCTTTGCTGTTTTTGTGTGGAGAGAACGTGGAAACCATCAAAGGTAGACTTAAAACAAGCTTACTGGTTGTAAGATGGTACATGCTCCTGTGAAAGAGTGACCTCTGTGATAAGAGGGGCCTGCAGTTACCCATGAACCACAGTGGACTGCCGCTTCAACTTATTAAATCAGCCTGTAATGTGCTTCAGAGGTTTTGAATGGGAAAAAAATGTAAATGGATCCAAAAAAGACACAGAGATCTTCTATAACCTGAGCTTGTAAAGGACATATGAGTATGTTCTGAATATTATTTTGTTAAAAAAAATGTCTTTTTTTATTTGAAGCAAACAGACTGCACTGCCAACATTTCCAAGTGTCACAGCAACGTCTCATGGGTTTAGCCAGCTGTCATCTGTAAATTTCATTTTGGGGCTGTTGAAGACAATGGTCTTGAAAAGAAATGGGTGTCACTGTTGAGCTTTGTTGTGATGATGGTTGGCTCCAGATATTATCTGCCCTCACATGTTAGCCAACTAGCCAAAGCTATAGAGAGTAGCTGGTGGAGTTTTAATACTTAAATGTCTGGATTTTGATCTTAACTAATCTCTGCTTAATTTCCATTACATAGGTGCTTTGTTTGAAAATTATTCTCTTGTCTCACTTGACATTTAAAACATCAATATGTATCTTAGTTCCCTTGAAACAATAGTTTAATTGAGATGGTTAATATTTCTGTTGGATGGGGGAGGGACCTCCATTTTACTCAACGGTCAGCCAGTCCATACTAAAGTCCTAAACACTTAAACAGTAAATGTGAGAAATCCACTGTGAAGATATGTCACAACAACACCATTTATGAGGGCAAACTGCAGTACAACATCCATCCATTCATTTATCCATTTTCTATACCTTTAGGGTCCCTGGGCCTGGAGCTTACCTAGCCTACACTGGGTAAGAAGCGGGGTACACCCTGAACAGGTTCCCAGCTGATCGCGGGAGCATTGCAACATGCAAAATGATAACATTTCTTAAGTAGTCTGAATTTGTTTTTTTTATGTGTCTAGTACAGTCGTACAAATAGTACATAATTTGCTATGATGCTTTCTGTGAAGGTATCCCTTTCATTTCCAATTGGACTTACTGGGGGAAAAACAGAGTATGCTTGGTTCTTGCATTGAAAATGCCTCTGATTGGCTTTTATCCTGTGCATAGCTAATTAAACTTAGCTTCACTGTTTGTTGTCAGCTTACACATCCTATCATATATGAAAACTCGAGCTGATGTGATGACACTGAGGTATGGCGACAGTGAACAAATAGGTATATATGGACTCGTGACTTCAGTGGGTGACAGGATTATGGTCGCAAAGTCGCATTTGGTGTGAACGTAGCTGTAGAGTTAACAAATGTGCCCATCCCCGGCATAAGTGCAAATACTCATTTACTCATAATAGGATGTAGACACTAGCAGAGTAATATTTGCATACAATCTGTGAATGTACCATACGTTGTCATGTTGGGGGCTCTTTCAACAGGTCTGTCTTTTCCCTTCTATTTGTCATGAAATACATGAAAAGTAGATGGGGATTTTATGACTGTACAGACAGCAGATACCTAAAGACAGGTCTAGTAGGTATCAAAGTAGACCTAACTAAATTCCTGCATAATGCTGATTTGACTGAAAAACTGGACACCTGTTTGAAAATTACAAATTTAGAGTAAAGCTGTTTATAAAAGGTCTTCTCTAGATGGATGAATTCTTTCAGCAGGTAAACTCTTACTTGATCTGTGCCTGTGGCTTTGACCTGTATGGGCTACATCCTCTCATAATCTTTAATGTAAAACTGCAACCCATAAAACTGTTGGCAACTGGAAAGCTTTGTGTTGGAGCATCTTCATGGATATGGCACTACAGATTTTCAGTTTTACTTTGTGTTGTTTTATATTCCCCCCTGGAGGCAGATAAAAAATTTATGTTATGCTCTTTTTGTGACTGAAATTTCAGCCAGATGAGCAGAGGATAGGACAAACGGCGACTCTCTAATCAGGACCACATGTTTCTTGTGTCGAGTTTTGGGACACACAAGCACATATGAACGCACACAATTTTAGGAATGTTTCCAGGAGGTTTGAATGCCAGGGATTCCCTTTGTGCTGGCCTGATGTCAGGGCTGTAGCTGGATTTGGATGTGTGGCCGTAAGGAAGACGACCCTGAGGGCAACATGATGGGTCCTTTTACTGAGGAATAAACATTTTGTCTTTGTAGCCATTTTGGAGAATTCTTTTTGGATATGGAACTGAAGATTATATATTGTCCTCTCTGCTGCTTTGGTTTGATGTGTGACCTATATGACAGAGCAGGGAAATACAAAGGATGGATGTTAAATATTGTGTGTGAACATACTGGGGCGACTCGCACAGTTTAACACATCAGGTTCATTCACAGTTCAGCCTTTTACAAACCATTGCTTGCCTTACACTGCAAGTGTTCCATATCCTGCACCAGATTGCACATACCAACCTCTGAAGAGTGTATTCATCCTTATTGTTCAATTTAAAGTCAAGGACCTCTGGCACTTTTGTTTATGAGTACTATGTTTGGTTCCGTTGTGAGGCCCCTTCCTCATGTGGAGCTAGCTTATCAACCAGTTTTATTGATAAAATCTGAAAGCTGTCTTGACGTGAGCCTCAATAAGACATTCAGTATCCAAAGCCTCAGGCCTAAATGGTTATTTGCTGACTTAAGGTGTACATGATTAAAGTTTTGATTTTGCTTGTATTATCACAGCCTGACTGAGCTCCGTACATGCCACGCTAATACTGTTTGCATTAGGACTGCATTAGGCTTCCATCCCGCTATACTGAGAGCGGCGATTCTCCATGACAGTTTTGAACTGCTCAAAACTGTCGGGACCCTTCCCCGTTCCCCAACGTTCATCCACGACTATACAAGGCTGATCCAGACCAAGTAGCGCATGCACCACGACCAAAGCACGTTTTATCAGGATTATGACAATCGTGCACAATCGCCATGAGAAACGGGAATGTGTGACTGGGGCTTTACATTTTCTTGTCTCCAACAGTCTTGGTTGATTTTTTCCAGAAATCTTTGTTTCGATCAGTTTTCCTCTTTCTTGTTCCATGTATGAATGCTATTATGTCTGTTCCTCCTCCCAAATCTCCTGTTATTATCCTGCTTTATCTTCTGGGGTGCAAGATGGAGCTTCTCTTCCTCCTAATCCATCACTCTAATAACATGGGCCCCAGTTATTCAGTCAACCGGCCATCACCTGAATTCGACCAATAACAACCTCACAGAAGACATACGCCTTTCTTCTTCCTTCCATATTCTTATCCCATCGTCTCCTGAAGTGAGCCAAGCAGTCATCAGCCCCATTGGGCCTATCACCGGGTGCAGAGATAAAATCTGGGGCCTGAAGAGTTGTCACTCTGCAGCTGAAGTGTGAACAACTGTGGAACCTTGTAAAGTGCACCATGCATGACTGAGGATGTATGGGTCTCATTTTATTGCATTCACCTCTCTGTTTTTGAAGGATTTGTGCAGGAGAAGGCCGCTGATTGAAGGGAAAACAGGGCTGCAGTAATGTTTTTAGTACTTTCTTTTTGTTGTGGGTGAATATCATACTTTTTCATAGCTATCCTTTCCTAAATCAACCATCTCCTCAGAGAGAATAAAGTCTGAGGGGCCCAGATGTTCCCAGCAAGAATGTAGAATTAATTTCTTCTCTTGATCTGTCTTTGGATACAGATGGCTTTCGCTCTTTATTAATTAAAAGATCTTGAGCTCTACATCTGAGCGTCAAAAGTTTTCATTTCCCTTTCTGTCTCGCCCCTGACTGGGGAGAGTGTGCATTTGGGCTGAATAATGTATCAATTTAGTCTAGCAATTATGATGTGCACATTAACAATAGACACATTACAAGGCACAATATGCCAGTCTTAATGCATGTCTACAATAAAGTTCTGTCAAACATCCCAGTTTGGGATGGATATTGAGCTCTGGTCCAGATTTGGTGCCAATCCTAACATGTCCAATACCTACCAAACCAAATCGCAATTTTAGGGCATAATATTGGTGCCATTTACATATTTTCCACCCACGACCCTGTTGCTGGTTCTCAACTGTTTCTTCTTCGGATCACTTTTAATAGATACTGACCACTGCAGACCAGGAACGCCCCATAAGAGCTGCAGTTTTGGAGATTCTCTGACCAAGTCATCTAGCCATCACCATTGGCGATTGTCAACCCACTCAAATCCTTACACTTGCCCATTTTCCCAGCTTCCAGCATTTTAACTTTGAGGACAAATATTTCACTTTGCTGCCTTATATATACCACCCATTCACAGGTGCCATGATGAAGAGATTATCAGTTGTATTCCCTTAACTTGTCAGCAGTCAAAATTCCATGTGGATGATGTATTGCAAATATGGTCCCAAAGGTAAGGTGCAGGAAAATGTAAGACAACAGATTACACACTAACTGTTTTAGCCATAGTCTAAGAATATGCCTGTTTATGATGATATTTGATGGACTTTCATTGTAAATTGTCAAGAAATGGAAGTTCTTGCTTCCCTTGTACAGCACATAAATGACAGCATTATATGCTTTGTGTCATTTGATTGACATTACATGCCCTGCAATGTTACTATGTGAATCTACACTGCTGCAAGTTTAAATGATATACAGGGGGTCCATAAAGTTGATGAGATATATATACCAGATTTGTTTTATTTTAATCAGTGTTTATTACAGTTTTTATTACCTCCGCCAAGGAGGTTATGTTTTCGGGAGAGTTTGTCTGTCTTTGAACAAAATAACTCAAAAGCTTATGGATGGATTTTGATGAAATTTTCAGGAAATGCTCAGCATGGGAAAAGGAAGAACCTATTCAATTTTGGTGTTGATCCGGATCACTGTCATGACGCCGTGATGAAAAATGCAATTTTCATGAATAGCTACTGAACTAAAATAGATATCATTATGAAAACAATTTTTAATGGCATGTTTTCATGGTCAAGGAATCTAAATATTTACATGAAATAAAGGTAGGACTAATATTTATGGTAAAAATCACAACATGGGTGAGGACTGTGCTGCTGGCGGAGGTCTGCGCTCTCCAAGTGCTTTTCTAGTTCACATTAAAATTTTGTGTTGCAGATATTCTGTTAATGGAAGGAAAGGCTGTTCTTACACAACTGATGTTTTCCTCAGATGTTCTTGGTCCCCCACTCCTCCCTTTGTCCAACACTGTCCCTGTCTCCATAAATTTCTTGTGCCATGCACGAATTGAAGGACGTGATGGTGAATGTCTTTCATACTCAGTTCTGTGGTTTTGCTGAGTCTGCACATCTGATTTTGTCCCAATAAACCAGGATACACATTGTGCCTTCTGTTGAGGGGTAGTCATTTTATAGGGGTTCATTTGACGGTTTTCTTTCCATTAACATAATATCTGAAACACAAAGTTTGAATGTGAATTAAAAACTTTAATAAACACTGATTAAAATAAAACAAGTCTGGTAAAGATATCTCATCAACTGCCTTTGTAAAACATTTTTTAAATTGCAAAGAGACTTTATGAATGCCCTGTATTGTTCAGCCCTAGATCTGTTGCAGTACAGTTAATGAACTCTCAGAAGGGCAGTATGGCATCCCTCTTCCTTACTATTTCCAGGATGTTAATTATAAATGAATAAAAATACTGTCATTGCATTTTTCACCATCATTACTAAGTTGTAGAATCTCTCCCTATTCTTGGTTGGCTCCACACTGGTTAGCTGCAGCCTCTCTGACAGCCAACACTTCCATGTTTTGGAAAGAGCCCTCACGATAAATAGCATTCCAGGTTTTGTGCACTACGCTAAAGGTTATGTTGTCTTTATTGGCCTGACAGACGCCTGCAGTCCTCTATAAACACAATAGAGATGTCTGCGCGAGGCAGCAGGTGGACCGTCCTGTCATCGAGTCCGTGACAATAATTCTTTCTCATTTACACATGTATATCTGCTCATGTAAACACTTAGCCCTCAATGCAGTAGCTCTTCAGGTTGCACCGGGTCAACCCTTTTTTTGTCCGCCAAGAGTCTTTTGATTTATTAACAGCTTTGGTTTATGTAGATTTAAATGCAACCATGCATCAAACCGAGTTTTATTTGACCCTTGGAAGTTCTCACTCGAGCCATATGTCTCCACCTGGCATTTGTATCACATTGTTAGACTTATCCAAACACAGTTGAGTGTGTCTGTCTGTGACTTTTGTAGCTGGTCATGCAGGAATCCTTTCCCTGGCTCTGAGCTGCAGCGGTGACTACATGTTTATACTCCTCTGTTGACCTCATGACCCAGGGGTCGAGATGCTCACTAAAGCAAGCGGAGGGTCACAGACGCATTTAGACACACTCTGTCTGGCATTAGTGTCTGTGTGGGTCCGTGAGGGGCTTGCCGAACACAGAAGTGTTTAGAAGGGTAGATAAATAAAGGTGTTGCGCTCTTGTTTTAACTCTCCTCTTAGTTTGGTTGAAGAGACCGATGGAGGGCAGGAAGAGCTGAGAGCAACTTTGCTTCTTAAACAGAAAGTAAAGGTGCAGTTTTCCACCTCATAAAATTTGTACTTTTTTTGTACTTTTTTTCTTCAGCCTGCCCTATTTGAAATTCAAAACATATAGATATTAATCATAGTGTATCTTTGACAATGGCAGATATAATGGCAGATTAATTTTAGCCTGTGTCAGTATACCTAAACAAATTTTCTAGCATTGTAAGTGACACCCACCCTTTATTGGGCCATTTTATCCCAGAGATGTTCATAGACAAACATTTGCTTTTTCTCCCCCCCAAAATATTCATACGTAAAACAATGGAAATGCATTTATTTTATTGTTTCTGTTATAACAGAAACAATAAAAGTAAGCTTCAGATGTCTTTTTAAGTCTGCATACAGCACCGTAACAACCTGTTCTGAAATCTAAATTGCAAAGTAGAATAAAATACATTTATGCATATTTATAGAGTTTATAGACCCCTTTCTGCTGTCACTGCAGCATAATTAATTCAAAACTCCTTAAAATTGCATTATAATATGCTTTAGTATGATCTTATGTTGATACATTCTGTTTTATGCCTTATGTACAAGTTTGTTTTTCTGTAAACACAGGTAGAATTGTCAACATTTCTTTATAAAGTTGGTCATCTTTCTCAGCTTTTATCTGCTGATATCAATAGTATCTTGTTAATGATGTGCCGCAGCATCATCCTGTTTTTCTAATTTTATTACTATTTTTTTTTCTACTTAAACTTTATTTGTGGAGTGTTTCTGTTAGTGCAGAATTGTGTCCCATAATATTGTTATATATTTTTTATTGACTTTTTTCTTACACTCCTTTATTGCCTCCGTCAAGGAGGTTATGTTTTCGGGGGAGTTTGTCCGTCCGTCCGTCCGTCCGTCCGTCCGTCCGTCCGTCCGTCCGTCCGTCCGTGAACAAAATAACTCAAAAAAGTAATGGATGGATTTGGATGAAATTTTCAGGAAATGTTCAGCATGGGAAAAGGAAGAACTGATTGGGTTTTGGTGTTGATCGGGATCAGCGTCTGGCCGCCACTGCAAAAAATGTGATTTCTGTGAATAACTACTGAACTAAAATAGATATCATTATGAATCCAGTTGCTAATGGTATGTTTTCATGGTCAAGGAATCTAAATATTTAGATGAAATAAAGGTAGGAGTAATATTTATGGTCAAAATGACAATATGGCTGAGGACTGTGGTGCTAGCAGAGGTCTACGCCCTCCAAGTGCCGTTCTAGTTTGAATATGTGTTGTTTTGGTTTTCAGTGTTAAAATCAGCTATAGGTGTTCTAATATCATTTATTTCTTTATAGATAGAGTATTAAAGCCTACTGTGTGTTTTCAGTGTTTATCACTGTAACTTTGATTTAGATATAATCCTTTGACTGATAATTGTTGCTTGCTTAAAATACTCCATTAAAGCTGCAGACATCCCACCAAGAGTCATCAACAGTCTGTGGTTTCCCAAACCCTGACCCAGCTCCTCAAAACGCTCAAACCCTTAAGTCAGAATGGAGGGCTGAAGCAGACTGTATCTTAATCTGGTGATGATTTATTACAGTGGTGGATAGTGTTGATGTCTTAATATGTTTTGAGGGATAGATATTTTGCAATTGAGTCATGATGGGTGATAATTAAATCCACACTCTGTCCATCCATAGCACTGTGCGCACATGGGCCCTTGAGTCTGAGAAGAAACACAAGTCCGTGTTCAAACCACGCTCCTTCCAGGGGAAGAAGGTCATTCCCACATGCTGCACCTACAGCCGCGATGGGAAGCTCATTGCAGCAGGCTGCCAAGATGGCACCATCCAGATCTGGGACAGAAACCTCAGCGTGAGTCCTTTAACACACACATACCAACCATAACAGTATGCAGAGGGTTGTAAACATAGATATCTGTTTTGTTATGGACCTGGGCGCAGAGTCATGAGCTTGAGGTCATTTGGTCGCAGGGCAAAGGGTAAAGTTCAGCAAGTCATCAACTCTGAGTACAATTTAGAATTCCTGCCTTTAAAATCCATTTGTTTAAGCTGAGGTAAGTTAAGAATATTATTGAAAAGCTGGGTTGACCAGTGTTAGCACTGTGATCACATGAATCAGGAACACAATAGTGAGCTTAGGGCCAAACTTCCATTTGATAAATAGTCTATGGCCATTTAATGGGCTAAGTGAAGCTAAACTTAGGCGTAGCAGTTCTCTGAACTGTATCGTATTATTAACTATCATGCTGATGGTAACCTGCTTTAATATCTGTTCTATTAAAAGGAACATGCCCAGATGTTTAACTCCCACCATCTTTGTTATTTTACCTGATATTTACCACATTAATGCTTATTGTTGCATCTTTATTCCATTTAACAGAGTGCTATATGGAGGCAAGTTGTCGATAAAGTTAAATCTGTGTTAAGAATATCTTCCAATTGGCAATTTGAACAATCAGGGGTGGTTTACTAAATATAATCTAGGTTATAAGATTTGGAATGCAAAATTCTGAAAAGTACTGAAGCAAAAATCAAATATCCATCCTATATAGCTAGGCTAGATTTTATCATCTACCGTCCATAATATAAAACATGTCAAGGAATCGCCCCTTGTAAGTGGCAAGGTTGGAAGCTAACATTGAATGCCTGTTTCCTTAGATCCCTCTGGTGTCGCTGCATTAATGATCATTATAATTGCCGTAATTCTGCAATGGTTGTAATAGAAGTAAACATTAAAAAATTAACTTAGTAATAGACTAAGTGAATTTTTTTATATTTCACTTAGTCTATTAAGTGATTTATAATTACCCCCCCCCCCCCCCCACGATTCACGATTAGATTTGCTGCCCCTGCCCCATTAAAAATGAAATAACTACTCATTGTAAGTTTATTTCCAAAATATACATATATTTATACTTAAAATAAACATTTAAAGTTCCTTCAGGGCAAAAAATCTGCACATTAATCGACACAAAGTGCCTGTGCACTGTAGTTTTATACCCTTGTTTGAATTAACAATGAAGATAACAAAATGAGGTAACGCTTGTTGTAAAAAAATAAAAATCTTAATAGAAAACTCAACTCTTGTTTAAAAAAATGTAAAAGTGTACAAAGTAATGAGACAAGTGCCTCAAAGTGCAAATGTGAAATGAATGGGTTGAATTGAAAAATAAATTGTTAAACTCAAGTTTCAGGAAAAACAAACCTATTTGACTTACCAACTCAATTTTTAAATCTTATCGATTTTTTGCTCGGCCTACTCAGCAATACTTCAGAAAACCATTGTCCGTTAACATGCTGTCACTGCATCTACAAATGTAAGATAAGACTCCACGAAAGCAAAGAAAAGCAAAGCAAGAGTCATGTATTAACATCTGGAGTTGAAGCTGACTTTTCTGTGCCTAAGTTCAGCTGAGATGATTTACCTGGAAAATTTCTTTTTTTTTTTTTTTTTATGTATTTTTTGGGCATTTTGTGCCTTTATTGATAGGAGAGACAGTGGATAGGCTTGTGAAAGGGGGTGAGAGAGTAGGGGAAGACACTCTGCAAACTGGTCACAGGCGGGATTCGAACCTGGACCGGCAGAAGCAAGTACATGGGGTGGTAACCACTCCGCCAAACCAGCACCCCTACCTTGAAAATTTCTTAAGAGGGTGAAGACCATTTAAATTTTTATCATTGCAAAGTTCAAATTCAGCATCTGTGATGGTATTGTGATTTGATTGCACCCATGCCATGGGTAACTTGCACATCTGTGCAAGCAACATGAATATGGAGAGGTACATAAGTTGTAGAGCAACATTTGCTTCCATTCACACCATGTCTTCTATGATATAGCTCTCAGCTATGCCAGTGTTTAGCTTTAAGCTCTGATCTTGAAATGCTGCTGTGTAAAAAATGGATTATTCATGATTATGACCTATAGTTGCTGACATTGTTATCCAAGCAGGAGGTGATATGGCTGTTAGAAAGACAATGCAATCCCCACAACCCACCCCCATCCCCCGTGTGGCTCAAAATAGCTGATTATGTAACTAAATGAACTGATGTGTGATGACTAAGAAGAGTTACATGAAAGTTACCAGGAGGCCAAATCCCAATTATCCTCTTTACATTTTCCACTATTAGTTAATTATGTAATTAGTGGATAAAAGTACTCATTCCATTCTTCAAGACCCACATTGTTGAGGTAATAGTTTATCTTGGCTGCTCTGCTGTATCGCTCCACTTGCTTTTATGTATTCTTATTTGGCTGTTTTCACTTGAGCTATTTGATTAATTGTTGTTGATGATTAAAGTGACTACTGCTCATTTTTGGAGAGTACTTGTCCTCCATCTTGTATTGAGTAGTGAGATGAATGTCTGTCTTGTATGAGTTGCTGTCACAATGATGCATGGCTTTTGTTTATGGCAACCGCTGTAGAGCTGCTGATACCCATAAACAGTTCTTTGCCTATTGTCCTCAAGATGATTGATTTAAGATCTTAGTCTGTAATTTATTTTATTCAAAGAGTACCTTTGCGTACTACCGGCTTGATAGAATCACTATATAAATAAAAGTCCTGAACACTGAAAATTGGATAATTAATTTTATTTCTCAGAAGGAAAAGGCTGCATACTAGCTAAATTGCATAAATAACATTCAGGGAAGTTTGGAAAAGTGCGGTGAGGAGGACTTCACTCCTTATTAGTTCCACCCACTTTTCAAAATGTTTTCAACACATTTGTTCAACTTATCACGACCCTCTCTCTTTCTCTTATTCAAAAATATTATTAAATAATTAATTTGTTTCCTAATAAAAGCAGTCATTTAATTTATGGAGATCAAACATTGTGGAATGTGTTATTCAAGGGTTTGTAACATTTTGACAATTGGGTATTTAAAAGGGCTATTACTAAATTAAAATAGGTAAATCTTTGCTATTTAGTCAGCTATATGTACATGTGTGCCTTTTCTACTCTGGGTAATCAGATGGAAACACACAAAGTATTTGACTTAAACTTGAGCTGCCTGTGTCATAGTGACTTTTTTAAAATGTATAAGCAGACCACTTCGGTACACTTCAGGTAATCAGTGGTGTCAGTTTAGCCTGATCTGTATTTTTTTTATCTAAAAAATAAAGATATTTGTAATTTATCACAACTCACCTGGGAAGAATTTGAGCCTTGACTTTATGTTCATGTTCGTCAGCCTTACAATCCAGGTTACAAGGGAGACTTTCTTTCTCACACACGTCACAAAACAGATGGAAAGAGGAAGGAAAAGAAAGGTGAGAGGTGCAGTTGTTCCGCAGAGGGGGTGTCAGGGACCTCCAGCAGTTGTAATTCAGCACTTGCAAAGGGGACTGATGTCAGGCAACCTTCCAGTTTGGGATTGTCTTACATTATAGCTAACTCTTCTCAAACACAAGTTTTTTCAGAGGTGTTAGAAATATGTTGTGGTCTCTTGTTTGGGAGTCCTAAAAGACCAAAAACCAACACCCTAAGACTGGTTATAAAACTGTTGGAGGACTATTACTAAAGAATACCTTACACAGCTGATGCAAAACATCCAATTTATTTCTTTGCTTTGTTTTGGGACATTTCTGTTCTAATTCCTCGGTTCCACTTCACATCTTTTCATCCGTTAACCCCATATGTGGACAAGGGTGAATGCTCCTATTTTTCATATGAGAGTAGTGAGAGCGAATGAATGAATGAAGCTATAGTTAGTGAGTTGGAACAGCTTGATTGGGCAGAGGGGCTTATCCAGATTAGTCAAATGGGAAGTAGGCTACACAATAATTACTCGCAACTTTGTAATGGCAGGACAAACAAAAAAATGTATTAGACGGAGGATTTGTTTTCTGTTGTCAGAGCTTTAGTTCAGGCCCCAACCTCGCCCTCGCTCAGAAATCATCTCATCCCTGCCCCTCTCCGAGCAGAGCACTTCAAGTGATTGGGTTTGAGCTTTAAAATTTATTGCCCCCTCTTTCACCAAACCAAATATTTACCTTGCATCGCATAGCAGCTTACAATAGTCATGTCTGTTGCATGACCACTGGAGCCTGTCCTGTCTGAATGGCTCAAGAATTTAGCCTGTGCCCTCTGCCCTAATCATCAACCTGTGCTGCTGACTGCAATCCAGCCACAAACCTAAAAAGGAGTCCACCTCCCGATGCCTTTATTACAGCTCCCTCCCCCACTCTAAGGAGGCCTATCACCGTCGAATTGCAGCATTACTCATGGCAAGAATATGCAGGTATATCAATCATGATCAATCAAGTCTATGACCTTGATCCCCAGCTCAGCCGGAGAGAAGCTATTGGGGTTGACACATGCTGCTCTTGAACCCCGACATAAGCTGACTGATCCTACCATTGAAGTCAAGGAGGTCTCTTTTAGGGGAGCTTCCACAGAGAGTGATTGGATGCTCCTTCTCTGACCAGAGGGGTCGATGCCAGACTTACAAGGCTGTGTTTAAATAGTTGCCAGGTAATGTGCACTCTGCGATAGTTTTGTACAACGAGGGGTGCAGGCCTTTGCTCAGAAACATTACGACAGAGACCTGGGGAATGCTATGATGTCACTGGTGGACGTAGACATCAAAGAGGGACCTAGAAAGAGGTGGATCTGATGAATAGCCCAGTCCAGGAGTGCTATCATGAGATGATAAAACTGGCAAACTTTGTTTTGCGTCTGGATCTGTAAGCAGTGCAGATCATCGCAAGTCATACGCCTTTCCTTTTTTCTTAATCCCAAATAGTTACTTCTTCCAGACCATCTTGTTCCTCCTAAAACAGATAAAAAATCCAAGCTTACCTTTTATTATGTTTCTTACTCCAGTTTCATTCATTTTTTTAGTGCATATAATTTGACTGCCAGGGTTGACATAACTTGCCTCATAACTTTTTTGCTACTAGCACACAGGGACCATTAACGCAGTGCTGTTACCCTGCACAGTATCACTCGAAAGTTGTTACTTTTAGGGTCATAAAAACAGAGTAGTGGAAGTTTAGACAATCACTGAGAAACATCTTGAAGTCCAGTTAAAATGTTTACTAATTCTCCTGCAATTTAACTAACAGTACATAAATTTTAAGACTCTTTAAGGACATAACTTCATGGAATACCGCATGATTTCTTACAGTGCCACCTGGCTTGGTTTTGTTTTTATGTAGTCTGTCAACATAGTTTCTTTAAATCCACACAATGACCTTAAAGTTGGGCTTTTTATTAGGGCTGCCTCCTAAAAGTTCACATTTTAATCCAGTAGTTAAAAAAACACAATCTTGCATTTGATCTACTGATCTGTTGTAATTAAGCTATGTTCCTGCACCGATGAAAGGCTGTTGAAACCCCTCTGTGTTTATAAAAGCTACTGCTTTAATTATCCAGTGAAGCTTACTAGAAAATCAAAACACAAAACTGATATTAGAATAAACTAAAAGTGCTCCAACAACACAAACCTCTTTCAAGACATTTCCAATATTATCAAGCATATTATTCTAAAATATGTAGAAAACTGCCCTATCACACACTGTTAACAAATCCAAATTACTGGATGCACATTAAAATTTGAATCACCACCAAAATTTTGTCACTTGTCCCTTTTGCCAAGACTTACATTCCCTGAAAATGTCATCAAAGCTGTTTTTAACGTTTTTAGTTATTTCGATAAACAGTGAACAAACAAATAACATTGGTATATTAAGTCCTTGCCAGGGTTAATAAACCCAACAAATCGTTGTTAACATATAAAAAAGTCTGTTACCCTTTTAATCAAACTCCCACTTGATAAGGTTTATATACTAAATTGTGACATTGTCTTTTTTAATGTAGGAGTATGACTGAGTGTTGGAGAAAAATAGTAAAAAATGGCACCCAGCTTGCTCAATGTCGCCAATTATCCTGACAAGATTGAAACGGTGAAGTAGCCCGTTACAGTACAAAATTAATCGGGACACAAATTTGTATAGATTTTTTTAAATGCGGAGATGTGACCGAAGGAGAGAGAAAAGCTATTAAAAAGTGGCTCTGTGAGCTTCCTTTATGAAAATTATAGCAGAGTTTGGTGGGCGGAGTGGCTGCTTGCAAAACAAAAAGAATGGGAGATGAAACCAGCACACAATACTTTTCTTCAAAGGCAGGGTTGTAAAATGTAAGGGAGAAAAGCTGTTAAAAGTGGTGATGGACTTGAGCTTATAAAGCTAATTTCTAGTCTTTTTGGACTACTCAAAGCATCTCTAAATCACTAGTCACATCTACACATTCACAGCAATTGACACTCCATTTCATTCACGGATGTAAGTTATCTATCAGTATGAGCCAACACATCTCATCATTCGTATGCCCAAGGAAACATTGTCATGTGCCACCCAGAGCTGGGCTCAAATCTGCAGCCCTCCCTCTGCCAACAAATGGTAAATATGAAGAAATCATAGAAAATCTGCCCAAGCAATTTTAGTCTTGCATAGCAGTCCAAAAACATGTGTCACATAAAAAAACTAAATTTTAGATAATTCGACAAAATCTTTCCTGTTTGTAAAACATACTTAATGGCAGGTAAATAAATTTAAAACACAAGTCTAACATTGGATTTTATTTAGTGTCATACTTCTTTCAGTAATTATAAGCATGTACTTTGCATATGAGTTATAATGTAGACATGTTGGGTTGGGAAAATGTAATTTATTCTCACTCTCACTTCAACAGTGTTCATTTCAACAGAATAATATGGACCATAATTCAACATTGACTCTTTATGATAATTACTAAACAGTTATGTTTGTCTTATTTGCCAAGTTGGCCCTCAAAAAGTAGGAATGAAATGTATGTGGCCCTCGCAGCCATTCTTGCACTAGTATATGGAAAGAAGCCCAATTTAAAAAACAAATCTAGGTACTTGCATCAGGAACTTATGAAAGACCTTAAAACATGATACTCATGTAGGCTGATCAGTGGGAATACAGCTGAGCTTAACTACCAAGTTTCCCATCAAACAGATTCAAACAAAAAATGCTGCATTGTGTCTACTCCTATATTATGTTTTAACATAAACAACTTGGAAACATCAAGTACATAAACCTGTTTTCCCAGTTTGAAGCAGAGGAAAACAGAAATACAGGCCTTTGAGTAACACTGAGATTATGTGGACACCGGCTTCAGTGTGCTTCTCTCACATACACACACGCCCCGCTGCACTATCCCCACTTGCTGATTTCCGTGAAAGATCATAGCAGCTGTTAAGGACTGTGGTTTGGCCACTTGATCCTCAGAAAGTAGCCGAGGTCAGAGTGAGATGTTACATCAGACTGCACAGTGGACATCAGTGAGTCTTTCAGGTGTGCGGTTGTAAAAGTCTGGAGGCAGAGCGTGGCGGTATTTATACAATGATAGTCAGATAGCTTGGTTAGGAACAGTTGGCGCTGTGGTAGATTGTTATCATAGTCTACTGAGGATGAAACCCAATCCTGCAGTCCTATAGCTATTTATCAACTCCTGCTGCTTGATGGATGTATCAGTGTTGAAACGCATGCCTTTAGAAACTTATACCTGAACACCTCTGCATGAACTAGCCACAAAAGCTAGCTTTACTTGCATTAGTTGATGCTTTTTCAGGCCCAGCTTACGGAAGTTGTCATAAGGCTCGAGGTGGGTTACAAACAACATGTGAGAATCCGGTTTCACAGGCTGACTGTGTAGATTATCACAGGAAGCAAACACCATGGCATCTACTAACGCCAGCCAACATCAGGATAGTAAATAAACACTCACAACCGCAGTAAATGATCTAGAAATAGCTGGCGTGGGTGCATGTTTGCAATACTCAGCTAAAATAACCAGCAGCTACCAATAAAAGGATCTACTTTTCTGACTGTTAAAGACAATTACCCATGTTTGAATGAGATTAATTGTTTCCTGCTTCGTAATTAAATAGCTTCAGTGTTTTTACCTGACCCGTACATCAGCCTGGTCTGTTTTCCTTTCCAGAGTTTGACAAGCTTTATCTTTTCTCTCTCCACCTGTTCAAAATGAGAGAATATTTTTAGAATATAAGATTAGACATGCTAAAAAAACTCTCTAATACTATTTTCACAGTTTAACGCTAACAGTACAGTATAATGGGGGTTAAAACAGTGTGTGCCAGCAGCAGATGGTGTTAATTTTAGAAAGAAAGACATCACATGTGGAGTGATTCATAACAGGCAGAACAAGAGCTCATAACTTTTCTCACAAGTTGACCTAAGAAAACCTTCGACCGAAGAAAAAACAATTATTCCGAGGTCATGCTAAAAACAAAGTCATCTGTGCTTCCTGTATGATGTTACATAAAGAAGAATTCATCACCTTTTTCTGGTGGTTTGTTTATTGTGTGATTCTTGGTTTGAGGGAGCTGTTTTTTATTCTGTATCTGCGATCCTCTCAGGCAACACCATTGTTCCTTAGCAAACTGCCAGAACTATCCTCTACTTTTATGATGTGTCGTTGATGTGTGGCATGTAACAGTTCATAAGACAAGATAATTACCGAAACTGGCTCACAAGCAGGCCCCGTCTTTGACCCAGCACAACCTATTTGTGCATACAATGCATCGATGTTTACCCAGCTCCATGTGGGTATATTTACGTCTGGATATGCTCTGTTTGTTTACGAGTACATAACACAGCTGGTCATTATTCACATGAACAGAGCATCATCAGCCCATATGTATCCTCTCCTGTCTTAAAAAATACTTTTAAAATACCCCTGCAATAGTTGCTGACATATTGTGAGAGTGAAGCCCAAGTCTGAACTTTTGGAATCTGACTGGTGGACAAGTGATTTTGAGCTAAACTGAATGTGTATTAAACAAAAAGTAAAAAGCAAAAGTCCCTCAAGTTTGTGAAGTTAACAGCAGATGAGTCTCGAGTGAATCAGACATTCAAGTATAAAAGTTAAATCAGTTTTGTGAAGGGATATGAACTTTGAAGGTGTTATTGATAACAATTCCAGTTTTTAATCTGCTTTTAAAACCAACTCTAGCTTATCTTTTTGGATTGTCAAATGGCTTATGAAAGCAGCATATTGAATGAAATAGGGGCAGCACTAAGAAAGTAGTGTAAGATCTCAAACAGTGAAAGAGTGTTTTATAATATCTCATGGATTAAATGTTTAATGAATCAATTTTACTTGTCATTGTTGACCAAAGGAAATTGTCTCTAAAATTTAGATGAGTGATTCAACACTGTTGCTTCAAAGGCAATTACCATTATGTGTTAGCATCAAACTAACATGAGACATTCTGCTGCTCCATCTGTGGGTTATACTTAGATGATTAGGCCACGATTCACAACCTTAGACTGTTTTTATCAAGTGTAACATTTGGAATAGCAGTTAAAACAGTTTTATTGATACCAATGTTATGATTGATTCACCCTGTCCGGTCATTCATTTTAATGAATCCCTTATCAATTCCACTGGATTTTCTGGTTAGAAAAAACTTTTCAGCTAAGCTGACATATCAGATATACCGTATCGTCTAACATATACTATACAGAGTATATCTCACAAGTCCATTGGGGCAACTGCTCATAGAAAGTGCTTGGGAATGGGCAGAACCTTTCTAAAGCATATCTGGCAGGTGACTAGAATATTGTTCTGTCAATCATATTCATTATGGGCCAATCAGATTTAGGTGGGTACTCCTACAATTTAAAGTAGAAAAAAGTGTGTGGAGCAGAAATATCCTTCCTATCATTTAATGCTTTCAGTGTTGTTTGTGTTGTTCATTTAATAAGGAGTGTAGTCCAGATCCGACAGAACTGCTAGTAGAGCTTGGTAAGATGAATCTGCAAGATTACAGACATTAAACCTTTTTTTTTTTTTTTTTTAATCATATTCATTCTCGCACAATTTACATAGTGAAACTGGGAGAGGAATGACCTGTGGGAATTTTCCCACAGGTTAGACACTTACCTCGGCAGCCTGCTGGTAGGACTTAAGCATAACCAACCACGGGACCATCTTCACCTTTGTTTAAATTTAAGATGCACTACTTTGTCACTGTAAAGTTCACCAACTTGTTTGATTTACAGCTCACTGAATCTCAGGAAATGTAAAACGATGCATAAGCTGATCCTCCTCAAGTGGCCTTGCTAAACTTTTCTACGCCAGTAATTTTCCAGGCTCATTCCTAAGGCGGAGTCGTGTGTTTCACTGGGTTTAAGCCTTACCCATAATGCTTAGCTGCTGTCTAGCAGACCTGAGATAACCTGTCGCCAAGCTGTGAGATTAGAAATTGTAATTTTTTTGGTTTAATTGACCTCCTGACTTGTACTCAAGTCAATTTAAAAGTTGAATATTAAAGACAAGGTAGATAATCCAAGATAACAAACGAAGAGAATGGTTCAAGTCGGAGGGAATAGAAGAGGTAAATGATGGCGGAAGGCAGAAAGTAATCCCTTTGAGACTAAAGGGGCTGAAAAGTAGAATCCATGTTATCTCCAGTTCAAGGTAACAGCGCTATCTGTCTGTTCCATGTTAATAACTTCCTGCCATTTACTTTGGAAGTAAAGTATGGCCTCGTTTCCGTCTTGTACCATGAGGACATATCAGTCATTCAGCACACGCTCCACTCTCTCTCCTTGCCAGCATTTCTCTATCTTATCATTCCTTCACACTCTGTGCTCACTTCAAATTCCTTATCCAGCTCTCCCAGTCAAAAGGTGCTATTGCAGCAATTCTCTTTTCACTGATTTATTTGCATTCGGTTTAAAATTAATGAATGTGTAGCCGTATAAACCAAGGTTATGTTTGTCTGAGTGTTAGCAAGCCCACTTGTCAGACTATTGCCTCAGTCTTCTTTTAATGATCAATAATGGTAACCTGCCTAAAGTTTGTGTGAAAGAAAGAAAAGGGAAAATGGACCATAAAGCTTTGCCTTTGGTGCAGATGCAAACAGTTGGTTTGAACAAAGATATAGAAACAGTTAGAAAGAACCTTAGCTATTCATTTACAGTAGAATTTGTTTTTATTTTGTCTTAAATTTATTATTGTTAGACAGTAATACACTTTATAGATCTCCAAAATGGAAATTCAAATGTTGCAGCTGCAAAAACAAAAAGACAAGAAGGTGAATACAAATAGAAATTTAAAAAGGGCACATAGTTCAGACTAAAAATAATACAAGTGAAATAAAATAAAGTAGAAGAAAATACAACTGTTAAATGAAGAGTGTGGTAAGTTAATACACTAAATCAGGGGTGGGCAACTATCAATACCAAAAGGGCCACAGTATTTTTTCTTAAGTACCCAAGGGCCACACTGTTACATATTGTTGGCTATTTCAATAAAGAAAAATATATGAATAAACAAGAAATTACAAAGATAAATCTTAACCAATGATTATTCCAAATATTCTAACTCAAACACAATTAAAAATCAAAAATGATCTAAATGAGCATGACACATATTTAAAGCTAATTTATGCTTCTTTTAATGCAATAAAAGAACCAATGTTTACCAGTTTTTAAAGCTCAAATATATTACCATTATCATTGTTTCCAAATATGTTTTTTACCAATACTGTAAGTTATATCTTAATGCATGATAATATATTTTTAGAGACACAATCATAGCTGAGTAGAAACATAAATGACTTGTAAAAAAAATAAAGCATGTACCAACAATCTAAGGTTAGTAAAAATATTTCATCAACTATCCAGATTTATGCGTTATATGGTACTGGTTACTCATGATGTATCATATTTAGCATCTGTTGTTTTGATTTTTCATTTTTCCAGTTTGTTTTGTTTTTTTGTGGAAATGACTGGTGGGCTGCATTGAGTGAGGTGAAGGGCCACATATGGCCCCTGGGCTGCCAGTTGCCCACCCCTGCACTAAATGATAAGGTAGAATGATTGAATAAAAGTACGAAAATTAATCAGGAGCTGATCATTATTGTCTGAAGTTCATTGTAAGTCCATGATTAGCCAATCAGGATCAAAATCTGTTTTCACCAAAAGCAAGCATGTACACTCAAACTCTGCAACACCTTTGGGTTTAAAAACAATCCGTCCACTCGGCTGCCTGAGCTGCCGGCAGCTGTTATCCACTTTAAAAGATTGTAGAGTCGTTATGCTTAATTTTCAGCCTCCCGAGTTAAGAATCTCATCCACGACAGTCAAGATCGATGCTAGTTAAATATCGAAAGAGGTGACAGTGGTAATTAATGATGCTTTAACTTTCACATTGATATAACATCTGTGCTTTTATGTTGGCTTGTTTAAATGACTGTTTGACAAAGGTTGGTACCTAAATGCTATTTAAAGAATATGAAGAATTGGGTTTGTCTGGAACTTATATAAATACAGTTGATTTGAGGTGAATTTGTTTTTATTCTTACCTTACATACTTGTGGGTTAGCTTTTTCACTTGCATAAAGTGAGAGTAAATCCCATAAGACTAGGTGCCTTTTATTAGTGAGAGGTATTGTTTAGTCTCTTAAAGCGATGATATTTAACACGATTAGAAGATTGAACTCTGAATACTTATCAAGAATTACAATAATGATTAATTCTATGTTATATTTTTTTCAGTTGAGCACGTACAGTTCTTTAAAAGTACCCAAAGTCAGTGAAAAATATGCCATATCATGCATTTTAAAATTGCATATGCCTTTACTGTGCTTTCCATACCTCTTGTTCTCGATGAAATACCTCTATGCACATGACAGCAAACCCTGAAGCATTATGGATTTCTCCCTCTCCTCCTGTGGAAATCTACAGTAGCTATTTGAAACAGCTGATCCCCCAGCCCCCCTTGATAGACCTACCTCTGTGACATCACTATTTCAAATTCTCTGGTTCAGAGTGGCTGCCCAGTGTTCTTTATTCGTTTATTTGGCAGGGACATTGCAATTGTACATAGTCATAAAAAAGAAACTATTTGCAGCTGTTGCCATGCAAGTGGAGTTTATAGCCAAGGCTAATTCTCAACTCCTGTCCCTGATTGGGCCTTTCTACATTACATAAAACAAGAAATTACATCACATAAAAACACAAATTACAGTGAAACATTGATAAAATATATTTAAAAAAAACCCAAAACAAAACAACAAACTAAGTAAAACTTTTAAAAACTAATACTATTAAAATTAATACTCATATAAATGAATAAATAGATAAATCCTTCTTTCCATGCACAGTATTCTTTAAAAATGGGTACAGGTTTGTTTTGTTTTTAGCCAAGTTTTTTAAGCCTGGTGGTATAGCATGCAGAGTAAATGCAGATTCCCTGAAAGGGAGCTGAACTGACTGATTACTGCAGAGCAAAGGTGTAAAGCAGTCAGAAAAGACTGGGCCCAAATGAAAAGAGGGTACTCAGTATTTGAAAACTAACATCTTTTTTGAACTGTAGTGATCGTGAACATCCTCTAGCAGTCATCAAAATCCAATATATGGTCTTCAGCAAAGACAAAAATAAGACCACTTTACTTTATTCTCTTGAAACTGGACTTGTTTTGATGAGGCAGCTGCAGTGATCGAGCAGCCATAGCAGTGGAAGTACTGAATGTCGTGTCAAAAGCTGCTACACGATTAGGCGTGACCTTCCTCTCAATCATGCTGCTTTACCTGTCATGGACCACGGTTTTTCTCAGACTTTCTTCCTGTTGCCAAAACTCCTCCAAAGCCTCTGAATTCATTCCAGACAATCATAACAGAATGGCCAAACTAGACATTTACAAGTTTAGAGGAGACCTGCTGCAGCGTCTGCCAACTTTCTCGATTTACAGTCAAGATTTCGAACTTTCGGTCTCATAAATTCAGGAATTTTAGGATGCCGTGTGTGCTGTAGGAAATAACAATGTTTCTTTTAGACAGAATGAGCATGAAAAAAACAGAAAATCAAATCAGTAAATAACAAAGTCAATTACAATTCATTTCAGCAAACTTAATCTGCATAAAAGATGGGAAATTACACAGTGATTAACACGCAGAAGCAGAGTTGGATTAAATCGTTTTAAATATCTCATAAAATGGCAACTGCATGGATGTCATTTAAGTCATCTCAGGCATGAATTCGGAAAAAACCTTTGTTAAACCTTGAGAGCTTGAGAGTGCTATTTTATTTTGTTTTTTCTGTTTGATCACCTGCCTTAGGACTAGGCCTGTGCTCAAAATATCGATACAGCAAAATATCGTCATGCACTTCTTGGTGATACGTGTATCGATACAGATGCAACAGAATCGATACGGCCTCAATGGTTGTACAGTTGTTGTAAATACTCTTTGGGTAATGGTAACAATGGCACAGTTCATAGTAGAAGCCAAGCTACATGATGAAGCACTTGTTCCAAATTTAAACTTAGGTGTCTACCATCTTTGGAGACCTGAATTAAAGTTCTTAAGTAGTAGAGTCATTTAAAACTTATCCTTGTTCTTTTTCTTCTTGTAATAAAAACAAAAGTTGCTGGGAATTCTGTAAAAATTGTAGTCAATGTTCACAATTTACGTGTATCGGGATACGTATCGTATCGCGGGGTTGCTGGAAATACTCAGCCCTACTTAGGACAACAGATGATATTTAGCTATTGCGCTAATTCCGGCATATTTACAATGACTTGTATTGTGAAATTGTTGATTGATATGCACTGCCCTAATCAAATAAACTAAATTAAATTAAATTAATCAAACCTTTATCACCCTTTTGTCCATATTTTTTGCACTATGGAGAGCTTTTTCAGACTGTTTCTTTGTGTGTATGTGTGCAAAAATAGAACGAGGGGGTATTTAGATGAGTAATTTCCAACTTGGAGCCACAGACTTTGGCTCACACAGCATTTGTACAAGTGTATTTCAGTACTTATTCATAGTGAGCCATGAGAAATTGCATTGAAAGCAATTCTTCCTGGGAACTGCTGCTTGAAAGCGAAGCTGTAGTGCTTTTGTTGACGTAGTTAAAACACATCTACAGTAGCTGGCTTTAATTAACAGTGCTTTGGATCAGTTGTTTCCCATGTCTTTCAGAATGATCTCTGAGAGCGTGCTGTGTTTTTCTTTCCCCTGTTGCTGTTTCAAACAACTTTTACACCCATCAACCACAAAAATGAGATCCCATTCCCTTTAGCTTACTCTGTTCTCACCTCCATACAATGTCCCGTGATTGAAATGTCAGTCAGCCTTCTTGGTTTTCAGTGGAACATGTTGATCATCACAGTCAAGCTGAGAGAGGTCACATTCTCATATACGGCAGCATGCCGGAGAAATAGTTTTGAGGGCGGAATTAAACTCATGATAAGCCCGACCAAGAGCTACAATTGAACTCCTTCGTATGCTGCTTGTTTTTGCAACTACAGAAAGTCATTATTCTTTACAACACAAGACAAGAAGCATAAAAAATAAAGCATATGGAGCCAGAAGAGTCAGTTTGACTTGATTTTTCATGAATCCCAGCCAGTGACAACAATTTCACTTGGCATTTTTCTTATAGAATGACTGTATTACACAACTTAATTTTCATTTCTGAGATGATATTCACACTTGGCTCAGATTTATAAAAGATAAAGATTGGTTCGAACCGTTTGGACAAAGTAAACTGATTTATACTGGATGTGAGGTCAAGTTGACTTAATATCAATTTCCTCTTTGTGCAAGTTATATCTCTGCGATGAAATGGGGATTTCATTTATCTTTTTTAGCCCCATTTAATGGGACAGTAGATCAGAGTGAGAGATCAAGAAGAGAGAGCAGGGAATAAAATGTGGTAAAGAAGACACAAAGACTCTCACCTGATTTGAAGAACTACAGCCTTTGTATGCAACCACACTAGGCCATCAGTGCCCCACAATACAGAAGCTTTTTACATCATAGGGGGATTTTTCCGTCAGCTAACTGTCCCAAAATGGTCTATATTGAAATAAATGCACTGCAGAGACACCAAGAGAAGCTTTCATATTATGAAGCTCACTCATTCCTTGGTAGAAGTAGTTTTGCTAGTCTTTTGTTTTAAGGGCCATGAATTTGTTGGTGAAGGCAAAGCTCTGTTACAAGGTGTTACTAGCTGGAAAAAGGTTATTAAAAGGAAACTAAAATTGCAGATCAAATTTATTTTATGTTAGATTCATTCAAACTTGAAGGGATAGTTCAGGATTATTGTAGCGGGGTTGTGACAGTTACCAGGCATTAGGTTGAATTTCTGGCATAGTGATGAAGATCAGCCCTCACGTCAAACACCAGATGGACCATTAAATATGTCAGGGAAAGAGCCCACAGAAAGTGTTTGGGGCTGGGCAGAACCTGTCAAAACCAAATCTGGCAGTTGATTGGATAATTGATTAATCATATTCAGAACAGGCCAGTCTGATGATTTAATAGGTGGCTGCAGCAGTGTTAAGGACTGAACATAAGCCACTACATGGAACAAACTCTCGTCAAAACATGTTGGAAATGGAGGGAAAATATCCTTCCTTAAGCTAAATTTATTGTGTTAATGTTTTTTAGTTAATAAAAAATGCAGTCAAGATTCAAATAAAACTGCTACAGAAGCTGTTAGCATCTGTGCTAACCTCTACAGGAGAAGTCATTTCCTGTTGTTGTCTCGGTTGTGGCTCTCACCTCTTCCTGCTAAGGACACTGATTGGGCCATGCCACCTTGGGTCGCTCACAATCATTGGTGATTGGTGCTTGGCAAGATAGATCTGCTTGATTATAGGCATTAAATCAGGATAATCCATTTGCACTGCAAGGTTAGCTTAGGTCTGCATCTCTATAGAACTTCTGAGGGAAATTCAAATGTCATGAATACTTGTGCCAGAGTGGTTATTAGTGCCAATTTTGAAGAAAGTCCCTTCAAAGCATTTATGAGATATTGCAAACCTAACCCCCAAGCAAAGAATGAACATGTGTCCCAGCGACCTTGACACTTGGCTGATGATGAAGTAGTTCAGGCCTCTACTCAGACATTGTTCAAATCTAGGCTCAAAACAACTCTGTTTAAGTGTGCATATGACTGAATGGATCTGATCTGCACTCTTCTCTTTAAATTTATTTTATAATGATTAATGCTGTTTTTATTTTGTATTGTGAGTTTAGTGCATTTTTCTTGTTCTGTAAAGCACTTTGAATTGCCTTGTATTAGGCCTGTGCTCAAAATATCGATACGGCAAAATATCGTATCGCACTCTTTTGGGATATGTGTATCGATACAGGTTCTACAGAATCGATATGGCCTAAATATTTTGACAGTTGTTGTAAATACACTTTGGGTAATATCAACAGTGGCACAGTTCAAGGTAGAAGACAAGCTACATAATGAAGCATATGTTCTAAATTTGAACTTAGGTCTACCATCTTTGAGGATCTGAATTTATGTTTCTCAAGTTGTACAACCACTTAAAACTCATCCTTGTTCTTTTTCTTCTTATAAGAAAAAACTAAACTTGTCAAGAATTTTGCTTAAAGCATAGTCAGTGTTCACAATTTACATGTATTGGGATACGTATTGTATCGTGAAGTTGTTGGAAATACCCAGCCCTACCTTGTGTATGAACTGTGCTCTATAAATAAACTTGCCTTGCCTTACCTACTTCATCCATGAATCAGGTTAGACATTTGTGCAAAGTTTTAGAATGGTTTCTGAAAATCATTTTTTAAATATTGTGCTCACAAGATTTATAAGCAAAGGGTGAACATGGATGTCATGACCCTGACCTTTGGCAGGCTACCTTGAAGCTATCATCACTGCACCCTTGAATCAAAGAGGCAGTGTGTGCAAAGTTTGATAGAAATCTTTTGAAGTGCTCCTCATCAATATTTCATATGTAGTTCACAAGCAAAGGTCGGAAATGAAAGTTCCATTTCCTCTTGCATGTGTGCTCTACAGAAACACATTTTCCAGAATACTTCTGTAGTCGGGTTTAATTTTTTTGTGACACTTAAACACCGTTGTGGATATTCACCGACTCTTGTGGTGTTATACTTGTGTATGTATGGATAATATTAACAAGAGTATGATTCAAAAGCCTGTCGGCTGAAGGTAAATTGGTTAAGCTGTTCACAGTAGGAATATTATAGTAACACTTAAGGTAGGAGCGAGGGAGAAATCCAAATACTGTCGTCCAGACAGGCCGCTCAGTCTGCCAAAGTAAACCTCTGCGGTCTGGAGTCTTGCTAAAGAGCGCGGTGGGTACGGTGTGTAAAGTTGGTGACATTTCATAAGTTGCGGTGGGCTTCGAAGATGGATGTATTTTACGGTGTTCATTGAGGAAATAGAAACCGTGTGTTGTTTTGAAGACAGACTGAAAAGGTCTTTTTATTGCTGCTGTGAGCACCTGAGTCTTCTGCCAGTGAAACAGAGAGTAATCTGTTTCAAATTAAAGAACATCTCACTGTATGAAGAACTCTGTTAACTTCTGATAAGCAATAGTGCTGTGTGTAAGAAATAAATAAAGACAGACAAGGAAGCTTTTTTATTTTCTTGTGTAGTTACATCAGTAAAATCTGATCTGCTCTTCTTTCTAAGTTTTACTGTTACTTGACATAAACTGGATGGAAATGCTTAAGCTTTCTATTGTACTCTTCATATGACAACTTTTTTAGTAATACCCAGTCATTTCTGCTCATGGTGATCCTGAGTCTCTGGGATATTTTATTGATTTTGACATAGCATTGTATGTTATGCACTTGTCATTAATATAAACTACCACTGGATATGTTTTCTTTACTCCTTTTAAATCAAGTAAACGCTGCAAGGACTTTGAGTTGTACTCTTATGCAGATGAAATAGTTTGAGCCAAAAACTTTAATTTGGCCCTGTCTGCTTTCCATTGATTTTGTAAAACATTGAAAAAGATCTGTGAAAATATTAGAACTCTATCAGCAAAGGGGCAAGGACTACAGGCTTACAGATATTAGCTGATAATATCCTCTGATCTCTAAGTAGGGATGGGAATCTATAAGATTTTATTGTTACCAATTAATAATTATGCCTTTATATCCAATTAAACATCAATTCCCTTGTCAGTTCTTGCTAAATTTGATATGTGGGCAAAAGCTTGCCTCCATACATGTTGGATGTCAGTGGCAACAATGTCAAACACATGACACTGAAAATTTAGATAAATGCTCCGGTAAATTGCTGATGTTTATGCTCACTTAAAGTTGTGCAGTACGTGCCTTGAAGTTGAAAATCAAGCCACCATTTTTATCCCTTCTGAACCCTGTTATACGAGGGAATTGACAAGGGAATTGATAAGAGAAAAGATTAACAATAACGATTCCTTGAAGGAGTTACTATCAGTTCTCAACTAGAATTGTTTTTTTTTTCGATGCCCATCCCGATCTATAAGGTCAGAGGAGATTTTATCATTAGAAACAATAATATGGACAGATTGGGAAATAATAAGAAAAAGAGAGAAAGGAGGAAGAAAAATTAAAAACAGAATGACATAAATGTCTCACTCATAGCTTGCTTGCAGTTTACACACTGTAACCTGGGATCTCTCCTGTTTACCGGTGTCCATAGAAAAAGACATTTTTTAACATGTTAAATCAGCTCAGACTCACCAAATTTCATGTGTGACATCAGATCAATCTATATTTCAAAGCTGCAATTTGAAACACTTTTTCCTGGTTAGAAAGTGACTGCACCAATCAGCATCCTATTAGCTTGTTTCAGAGATATTGTTCCCCAAAAGGCCCATAGTTCAGAAACCCTTAAGATTTCCTTTGCACACTTAGCACATGTTTAATTATACACGGAGATGCAAAAACGTTTATTTTTTTTAGCCAAATCTGAGTTGTCACCATGGGGTGTCTGGTTGAGTTCATGTGGAATGACCCATGCATAATATCTGTGTCAATTCATACTGCAGTGGGACTTGGGTGCTTCCTGCTGAGTCTGTGAGTCCTCTTTCACCAATATTAAACCTCTGACTCTGCCTCTGGAGACAGAAGATGGAGGGTTAATTTGTTACCTCGTTCTGTCTCCACGATGTTCAGAGTGGAAGCAGAAAATCACTGGGGTAGGATTATTGCGTCTTGAAATGGCAGCGTGAATGGGGCTTGTGATTCTCTCAGTTTCATAAAGTCTCACTGTTGTGCTGCTGTGACGTCAAGCACTTTCACAGCTGATGCAACTATCATCCCTTTGCTTATATCCCTGTCCTCAAGGGATGAATGTAAGCACAAAGTGTTTGGCTGGCTGTGGAATCACAGGAAATATACTAACCCTTTTTTTGTGCCAAACTGTACCTAACTGTACAAAGTCAAACCAGCCCATTTGATGGGAACGCAGCTTTAACAGGACTTGCTATGGCAGAAAAGAAAAGTGCTCTGAAGTTCATTTACCCTGAGCTTGGTTTATCCTAGATTTAGAAGACTGATTATGGTGCATATGATCTTGCCTGCTATTACTTAAAGTCTTACAGCTGTGATTTGCTGCTGCGTGTTTCTTTATAGAAAGGCTAAACTGACCGTAATCTCCAGAGGCTAATATATTAGCTATTGACTGGTATCTCAAAGATCCTTACGTTGAATTGCCAGATTACCAGACTGTTTCTTTAAGATGGAGATGTGTTAGTTTGAACTTCTAAATTATTTACCATACCAGACCCTGTGTAACTCATTGATTAAAATTGTTTTTCTTTTACTTATAGGTGCACACAAAGTTCCACTGTAAGCAAGCTCACATCCCAGGATCAGACACCTCCTGCCTCTCCTTTTCCTACGACGGCGTGACACTTGCTTCCCGTGGAGGTAAGAAACAAGCTTATCCTTAGCAACTACGTTTACATGAGAGCTTTAATTCCCCTTTAATTCAGAATACAACTTGAATCTTCTTTACAAACATTAAAAATGACGTAAATGCATAACCCCGAATGACATTGACCATACAGAATTAAACCTAATTCTGAAGTAGGCTAGTTTATTCAGATTTTTCAAATCTGAATTCTAAGTGTTGGACTCAAGCTGATGCAAATCATTTAATTAGAGCCTTAGAAGATTTGGAAATAATGAAATGAGTGGATGGAAGTAAACATAAAAATGCATCTTTTTAAAGTTGTAGTGTCCAAATTGCCTGAGCTTTCCCTGACAGAGTTTGTTGTCTTTTGGTAGACATAAATACGTCACATGACGTCCTCCTCTGTCTTATCAAACCATTCCCAACCCCCAGACCTTAAGTGGAATTGAATAAAGGTGAATAAACATGTTTTTTAAGTAATCCTCAATTCGGAATTACTACTTCCATGGTTAAGAGAATTCTTTAATTCCGAATGATTTAATTCTGAGTGCTTAATCCGAATTAAAAAAACATTATGTAACCACGGCCAGTGTTTGACAAAAGCCTGTGCAGAGGCCCTTTTTTTGGCCCAATGCTTCATCAGTCACTCAAAAGAAGGTTTACGATTCATAGGAATTCTCTCTCTGTTGTGCAATTTTACAAGAGCCACAAAAAAACAGACACAAAAGAAGAAATCCACTGAACTGAGTTTCAGTCTCTAATAGCAAACTCAAACATGAATAAATCTCTTCAAGGACCTCACTTATAATCCTTCTGTATTGTAAATGATAAGACAAGTAAAAGTACAGTCAACTAAATAACCACTCTACTGTGATGGCTCTAAGTTATGTTAATTCATCAGTATATGTTTTCTGTTGTGTGTCCAGGTGATGACACCCTGAAGACATGGGACATACGCAACTTCAAGAAGCCTGTGAACGTTGCTACTGGCCTCACTAATTACTTTTCAATGTAAGACAAGAACTGACATTCATAATACACTCATTTATTTTAAATAGATGCAGACCATTAACTTATGGATGTCTTATTAGGACTGACTGCTGCTTCAGCCCTGATGATAGGCTCCTTGTTACGGGGACCTCAGTCAGGAAAGAGGAGGGAAATGGAAAGCTGGTTTTCTTTGATCGAACCTCCTTTCAGAGGGTCTACGAAATAGAGGTCACAAACGCCGTAAGTTCTGCCGTAATTTATTGAACCACAAGAGCTTCTTTTGTGAAATATTTTTCTACTGGCTGTTGAAGTATGTTGGTTACAAACCAGAGCGAACTAAATGGATGCACTGTGGAAAAACAACTACAATGAAAGGAATCCACCATGAAACAATAAAAACATAATGAAAACAACGTGCACGTCCTCTGTGCGCTAAAACGATTGGCCACAAGGAACAGCAGCCTTTTAAATGTTTATGTTTGGTTAAAACAGCAGCAGTTTGACAGCTGAACAGATTTAAAGTAGAGATGCATTTAACCTCATGGAGGATTATCTCAGCGGATTATAACATGATGGCACTTATTCTAGTCTGCATTTTTCAAAGCTGGGGCTTGCAACTTTTAAGGGACCCACATAGGAAGGAGACAAAATAAAGAAATGTGCATCACTCCCCAGAGATAGAATTACCTTCAACCGCCTGGTGCCCTCTTCTTTAAGAGTATGAGGTTGGAGGCATAAATGCAGAGGCTATTTCGCCAAAATAGAATGAATAAGCAAAGCATATAAGCTGCACGGTGGTTCAGTGGGTTAATGCTCGTGCATTACATCATGGAGGTTGCTAGTTTAAGTTTGCATGTTCTCCTTGTGCATGTATGCATTTTTCCAGGTATTCGAATTTCCTCCCACAGACCAAAAACATGCTTGTTATGTTAATTCTGAGACTCTTAAATGACTAAGTGTGAGTGGTAGTCTGTCTCAACATGTTGGTCCTGTGATTGGATCCAGGGTGTATCCCGCCTCTTGCCCAATTTTCATGTCTTTCTGTGCCCAACAATTTAAAATGAATCTTAAAATTGGTTTATTTTAACACACTCATTCTTCCATTGCATGCTGCAGCCTTCTCCCAGTGACTCTATACACAGACGCACAGAAGAGAGAGAGAGTTGTGACTCATTCCTTCAGACTTTACAAATAAACCTGTAGCTTGTTGTTACATCAGAAATAACCTATATTATGAACCATTTATGTTTCAAGTTTATTCATCTAGGTTGATGCAGTTGAGACTATTTTAAAGATGGAAAGTGTTGGAATGATTGTCTCTTAGTTAAGACCTTTTAAGACAAATTTAATGGCACAATGAATTATAATTGTGACCAAAGGAAAGCTAAAGCAAGAAAAAAATCAGCAGAATGTTTCTAGGAAACACACAAATAGGCTTATTAGACTGAATCATCTGTGTGTCTTGAATGACTGCATGCTACAAAGTGTGACGTGACGCAGCATGACACAACACATCATTTTTGCGCCGGATAAGAAGAAAGAAAAGAGGTAATTGTTGCCAGTGGAATTTTCTTGCTTTTTTTTTTACTTTTCATACTCTGCAGATCTTGTAAGTGTGTTTAAAATCGCAGAGACTGTGGAGCATTCATCTGTTTAGGCGAGTGAAGGGTCTGACTTTACTTTAAACACGAATGAGAAAGTCTAATTGTCTCACAGAGAGCTGTGCATTAGTGTGAGTATGTGTGTACCACTTGTCAATTCAAAACAGTACATGTCTATTTCTCCATATGTACAGTTAAATTACTTGATTCAGTGTTTACAACAACAAGCACCGTGCAGAGTATACATTTCTATTAGATACAGATGCAACGCTGCTCAATGCGGTGACACCAACACTCATGTTTAGTTAGTGTGAGTGTGTTGGCAGTGATATCAGACAGACTATGTGTAGACAGCCAATTGTAGGTAGTGACTCTTTTTGTAGGTTGGAAGTAAAAAATCTTGCAGTCTTTGTCTTCAATCACAGAACACACAAACACACATTGCAGCCTGTCGTGCTTTGAGTCAACTGACCGACATTGCTTGTCCTGTGATAATTTAAAGGCAGCAGAATTTGGTACTTTGTCACTTTTACCGTGTTGAAAAACTGACAGTAGCAGTGTTTTGGGTAAAGTGCAGAGAAAGACTGGAGCTAAGAGAAAGGGGAGTAATTTGACCTTTCCTTTCTGCAAGTGCTTTCCACAAAGCCCTGGCGGCACAGCTTTTGACGCTTTTATACCTTCTGCCTTTGACTCACTTCAAAATCAAATTATAAGCCTGTTCCATTGACATGCACATACCTCCCTGTTTAAAGTGTCAGCGTACAGTACTTTGTAGTAATCCTGCTTTCTCAGAAATCCATTTGGTGAGGGCAGGCAGCCATAGGTGCTGAAATAAAGAGCAGAGGTGCTCTACATCTGAAGGAAAAGTCCTTTTTTCCTCCTTTGTGTCCCTTTTTCTACACATTTGTGTATCTACAGTCATAACAGTGAAGGCCGACAGCAGCTAATGGCTTTTAACTTTTTCTCTCCTGCCATGGCATGACACTCTCACATGGGCCACAGAGTGAGCATGTTGGAGAGAGGGGGGAAAGAGACAAGATCTGTATTTGTGTGTCCACGCTTAACCCCGTCCTGCCAGCCAGCTGCTGTTAAGGTCGATGCTATGCCAAGGTTTGCAATTTAAGTGCACACCCGGCTGCACAGTTGCACCAAGTGAGGGGAGGGGAGTGGAGGGAGGTCTGTGTTTTAGGTTGACCTATTTTAACTGACATAGTAACTTACATTAAACAACAAACTGTATTAGTGGTCTCATTTCCTCATCTAAATGGGACTTGAATTTAGAGCTTTTTAGGTTGTAACTTCATATTAAAGTGTAAGATACAGTTATAGGACCCTGTAAGCACAGTCAAATGAAGTCAGAATAAACAACAACAGTGTTTTAAAATGGAAATGACAGAGCATACTGTGATCACTAAAAGCACCAAGAATAACATTTTTAGTATCAGTATCATGGAGCTCAGCTCTCTTTCATTCAGGGGGAACAAACAACAATCTCTGTCATTGTTTGTGCCAGAGTTTCTCAAAATTAAACCCATGTTTCTTCATACCTGGTTGTGTTTAATACAGTTGTTTTTTTTTCTATTCTCTATGCAGCCAGAGCTCATGTTGAATGGTAGCTGGATGATGACAAAATACTCTCAACTTACAAATTTAGAGTTGTGTTTTTTATGGAGTTATGCATTTTTATTTAGAACATTTTCATTAGGCCTGCATTATTTGACTTGATCATTCAATTTGTGCTGGCATTGTTTAATACTGTGATGTGTTAAGTTTGATAAATACTCCAAATAATGTCAACTGTGAAGCGGTATTTTGATTTTAAAAATGTCCTGATCTTGCTCTATGACAGACCCTAACACATCTAAATACATTTCACTGCTTTTGTGGGGTGTAAAATCAGTCAAATCAAGGTGTGATACATCTTTGATACATGCAACATGATGCATGCTCACATACACTCGACGGCATAGACACTCCATTACAGTGCTCCTGTCAAGTCTGTATGCCTCCCTCTTCCAATAATGCTATTAATAATACTATACTAATACTTGTATGAGGGAAGGATTCTCCAATAACTATTCAATGCCTAGACATTAATACAGTTAAGGTCTCATCGAGACCATGCTATCTGTAGTTATAGAAATGGTCCCTCAGGTTCTTTGTAAGTGTTAAAAGTGTCTTAAACTTACAAGTTTCACTAAATTGGCATCAAATAATCTGATGTTAGCAAACAGCCTCATTTTAACTTGAACAAATTGCATTAAATTGGTGTGAAAACCCGACATAATAATTAGGCCTCATCAGAAATAAATGATAATAAATTAATGTTATGAAAAAAAGATGTTCCTGTGATAAAATATTACTGTTTACAGTTTTGTTTGTGCTATGATTGTTACAAAATGTATACCAAAACAATTTTCCTGTCCACATAAAGGAAGTCAAACCTTTTAGCCCAGCAGATCTTAATCTCAGGACCCCCCACTGCAATCTTCACAAGATATTTTAATACAAATTTACGACTTTTTTTTATAAGGGTAGCAGGGTCTTCAGTCGCTCTGCTCCCCAGCTCTGGAACTCTCTCCCACCAGACCTCCGAAATCGGAACTCTGTGTCCCTCTTCAAATCCAGACTCAAAACCACCTCTTCAGAACTGCATACTCCATTTAACATGAATTTGACATTCTCATCCACTTATCTGTCATTTTCTGTTGTGTTTTGCTGATTTTATAGTTTCATTGTTGTTGTTTGTATCCTGTACAGTGTCCTTGAGTGCCATGAAAGGCACTTTTTTATAAAACACATATTATTATTATTATTATTTTTAACCACTTAACTTTTTTGCCAAAAAGTAAAAACATATGGCATATCCATTCATTGTAGACTTTTGCCTCATTTTTTGTTGCAAGCACATATTAACAACCCACTACAGTACAGCTCTGTGACCCACTACTGAGTCCCAAACCACCATTTTTAAAATTCTTTTGTAAACAGCCCGCTAAGAGAATACCACTTTCATTGCTGTGGTGACAATATCAATTCAGACTCATAGAAAGTCAGAGACTGTAAACAGCTCAAAAACCCTGCAGCTTCTCTGCATCACCCTGTTCCTCCCTCACAGTGAGGAGGGTAAACATTTGGAAGTGATTTGTCTATTGGCCTTTCACTCATTCCACAATCTTTCAATGGGAGAAACTCTTAAAGCTTCTGCTCACTCTCACTGGAAAGACGGCAAGACCTCTTCCTGTCTGCTGACACTCAGGACTTCCCAGAAATCCAGCAGATTTCCTACAAAATCAAACCTGGTGCCACGGAAAACAATGCAGTCTGGAGACCGGTGTGGGCTGCCAGTCACCTTGGCATGGGTTTGACTTGTGCAAATAAGACTATTAAAGTTTTTAAAATGTATACAGCAAGGAGTGGTTCCTTTTATCATACCCAATGGAAAAAACATTTAAGCTGTTTAATGAGGGAGACTTCACCAATGAGATGATTGGACTTGCCATAAAGTAACTATTGGGGCATTAACGTTTTGATTGGCTAATGCACAGGGATAATGTATGTGCTATGTTAATTCAGTTAGCTCTCTGTTAATTGTATGTGAAGGAGCACTCAGTTGCACTGATAATCTAAGTCTGTTTTAAAGCCAATGCTAAATTGTAAAAATTCCCCAACCCTTTTAAGAAAAATATTTTGTTGAGATAGTTCCGTTATTTCCAGCCAATGTGCACTCAGTGAACCTGATGAATGTGCTATTTACTATGTTTACATCAGCCGTCTGCTCCTCAAATGGCCCCAGAGTTTAAGTGCAGTCTTCATAAAGTGAAGGCGGGTGAATGCAAGGTCCACCAATCATCTCTGACTTCACTGTCTACACAGCCTCAGACCTGAATCCTGGACTGCCCTTGGGAGCAAAGGCTGTTGTGGCCCACTTGGCAAATACCTGAGACCCTTTTTAGCTTATCTTAGTGCATCAGAGAGGGCAAACACAAGATGACATTCTACTGACTGTCAATACGAGGAGTAAGATAGATAAGATTGCACAATTTGCTTCAACAGATTTTTTCCCTGTGTTTACAGAATGTAGATAGAGTTATGATCAGCACCTGTATCTAATTGTTGGGTCTTTGCTGTATGACTGGGTTGTATCAGGTATTATCAACATACAAATGTATTCAGTTTAGGCTTTTTTTGGCTCGGATTGGCAAGCCCAGAGCAGAGCTTAGACTGTCGACGAATGTGAAGTTGAAGATGACATGATGCCAAGCAGTGCTGAACCAACCAATAACCACAGGGTGCACCAGCCAACCAATCAGAATGTACTCGTCCCACATGGGGAAGGGTGCCTTTAAGTGACAGGATCTCTAACAGAGCACCTCAGACAGACTGAGAATACAGGTGGATCAGGTGTACTCAATATATGAAAATGATACTATTTCTTAACATAAGTGATGTAAGCATACTCTAGTAGTCATCAAAATTAAATGTAGCAACCCAAATAAAGGCAAACATGAAGTGATTAAGTTTTCATTTTTATGCATTTGTAGGTGCTCCTTTAGATACACAGGCTTCCTCGCACAGACCCAAACATATCTTTTAGTCTCATTGATAACTCGTAATTGTTTGTAGCTGCGAGAATAAGTGTGCCTGGGGGTCTCTTAGCTCTGTAATTGGCTGCTGGCTAATCCCGAATGTTCCCTGCCTTTCGTCCAATGACACATTCTTTCCTCCTGCCACCCCAAAAAGCATTAGCGGTATGGCTGATGAACAGTAAAGTTTATGATGTTAATTTGACAGAAAATATGGTCTGTAAAGATCTTTTTACATTCATGTGATTGACCACAAGATTACAAATTTCAAATGTTTAGTCTATAAAGGAAATGTAGAATAAATTAGACCAGTATTATGACCACGTTGTCTCCTGCATAAGTAAAAAGAACTGGCTTATTATCAATAGCAGGCATATTATCATAAAAGTTTAGATGTTTATCCCTTTGTGTTTTTATTAGGGATGGGGATTGATATGATTCTATTGATACTGACTCCATTAATGATTCTTCTTATCCATGCGATTCTTTAGTGATTCCCTTAACCATTCCTGCTAAATTATCTGTGGGCAAAAGTTGGTCCACAAAAGTTTTCAGGGGCAACAATGTCAAACACATGACTGTCCAAAGTCTGCCATTATGTTTTACCTTTTTTTATCATTTCTACTAACTGCCTCTGATGAGAGTGTGACATGTTTGATTGACAAGGCCTTCACAAAGTGGAAGGGAATGATAAGAAAATAGATAAACAAAAGGGCCAAGATATTTATTCCTTGATTGTAATAATACATTTTATTTTTAAAGAGCCTTCATGACACCCAAGGATGCTCTACCTTGAGGGGGTAGTTATTGATTCTCAACTGGAATTAGTTTATGCTTCCCTTACCTGTTTTTTTATATTAAACACAGCAGCATTTAAGGCTTCCAATGAAGTTCTATTATTAGAGGTGCACTTTTTCTTTTTGCTGCCATTGTATGTTTTGAAATGCTTTCATCAATAGCTGTGTTTGAAATCGTCCACTCATTTACTCACTCATTATCCCCTATGTAGTGTAAATGAAATAGTGGACTACATAGGGAATGACCAAACGACATTTCGGACACTACACTGAAATTTTCTAAACTTTTTAAATTTTCTAGCGTCAGCTGATGAGCCGGATATTCCTGAGACGAAAGTGGTCGCGCCAAAATTCATGTAAACAAACCGGGCACTCGGGAGGATAAGTAGCAAATTTCGAAGCTGTTTACAGCCGCCAAAAGACATTAAAGAGCTATACTACGAACATGTTAAATATACTTTAACTGTGTTTTCCATTTATGAATGAAAGCAGCGCCTAAGGGCCTTCCTTCTCTTCTTCTTCTTCTTCTATGGAAAAACACGACCCCATTGCATTGTGGTATACGGGAGTACAATATAGGGTACATCGTATGTACACTCACTTTTGCTGTGCATTGTGGGTATTTTGTAGTGCATTATATAGTGAATGAAATAAACTGCAGAGAATTCGAACAACACTACAAAATGGCGAACACACTATATAGTGCACTATATCCATGATAGTGAGCGATTTCGAACACAGCTAATGTTTCACATTCACGGCAGAGGAGCTGCCATTGGGTCTTATTTTCAGCAAGCAATGTAACATACTGTATCACAGTGGTAACACTAGAATGTAGGAGTGCAGGATAAAAAAAAGCAAGTTTGATGGCCCAAAAAGAAGTTTAGCTTTAGATGCTGAATGACAGTTGGTTCATTAACAGCTGCAGTATTTTTGGATTCCTTGTTAGTGTATGAATGGCAATGATATCCTTATTGTCTTTTTTGTTTAAACTTAGATTGTATTGCTCTTTTTATTGACATACAGATACTAAAACATGAAAGAACTACCAAATAACAAAGGGCAATGCATGAACATTGTTACCAGTCCACATCAAACTATAAATATCCAGATTGGTAAAAAATGCTGCGGAGAGCACACAAGGATGTTAAAAAAAAAAACTCAAACAAGTCCATGGTCTTCAAACTTGGCCAAAAACATAAAGAATACATGGGGAAAAAACATAAAAACAAACAAACAAAAAAAAAACAAGCTGGGCAATAAAATGATGAGAAAAGCCACCCATCAATATCTCTCTATTCTCTGAGAAACAAATTCCATTTTCCCACCTGGCCAAGTAAAGATCCATTTTAAGTCTGAGAAGGAAGGTAAGTCTGATGTCCTTACTGTTAAAGAAAAGAAAAGGCTCGGAGGCTGTATTTGTGGCACTCTCAAGCATCACCTATGAGTGAAGACCCTTGGTATTGTATGATTTTTTTTTATGGAATGAAGTCTTTCCAACTCTTGTATAGTGACATGAAAGCAAAGAAAGAGAAAGAAGAAACCAAAACCAAGGTATATGGCTGGTCCATACTCCCCAGCCCTATTTCCCAGCTCTTTCTGGCTCACCCTCACAGGTCTGTTACACTTTCCCTCCCTTGCTTCATCGTGTTGAACAGTGAGTTTCTCCCTCTGCCGGCCCTCCTTAAACAGCCTTTTAATAGAATCCGCCGGTCTTTCATCCTCAGATAGGACAGCCAGGTTTCAAAACGAGGGGGGAGGCCTTAGCTTTGTTCTTTCTTGTGAATCATACCAGCAATATGTGAGCCAGAAGTAGCAGAGAATAGTTCATAATAATTACAGATGTCTCAAACATGTGCCTGCTCAGAGTGTTGCTGAGGCGCTAAGTTGTGGGCTCTCCTTTCTCTCACTACTTTATTTTGTCTGCGCGGCTCAGTCTGTCAGAATTAGCACACATTTGAGTCCACTCATATGCAGCTGTAACTCTCTTGTCCCATTAGTGCTGCGTTACAATATTTCATCATCAGTATACATTCTGGGTGGGTTTTAGTTGTCCTATTTACACTAATCAGCCCTCTGGTATTTTAATCTGACAGGACAAAGAAAGCTGCTACTGAAAAAGGGTCTGATTAAAGCTCTCCTCGTCTTAATGTGATGTAATTTTGTGGACACGAAGCCTAAACAGGGGTTTCTGGAGTGTAAACACGCTGCTCTGAATATCTGGAAAGCAGCCGTTCTGTTGGACTGGTCTGAGCCATGCTTGGCTCATGGTCCTCAGTGGATCCAGCTGCTGTGGGGGCCCCTCTGAACTCGTCTGTTTTTGGGCTGTTCTGCTCTTTCTGTTTGACTTGTTTCACTGCTGACAGGATGATTTGTTTGGGTCTGAAAGGGCTGTTTTCCGGGCGTAGCTTGACTGCAGTCACCTGGTCGTGTTGTCGCTTTAATTTTGCTTTTACAGCCTGATGTGGGTTGTTTTATGTTTTGTTGCCGTTATGTGAATTGGGTGAATTCCTCGAGCTTTGAATGAACCTGCGGAGTGTAACCGAATTCCTGACTGTCGCCTCTGCCTCTGCTAGCATGCAAAGACCGTCTGCTTTGCTTTGACAACCCTGACACTGCGATTTATAACACATTACACATTTACACTGAAGCACGGCCAAAGTCTATACACTACAGTAGTTTATAATGTGGACACGCCGGTACATGTTGTTTTACTTTTCATGGGAAAAACTTCTCACACAGAAATTGGATATCTATATAAATTTGGTAAACTTAAAGAGGACATATCATGCTTGTTTCTCCTTTTCACTATGCCTGACTAGGATGCCTGTAAAGCATTTCTGCCCTCAGTACAAGTCATTTAGTTCCTTCATTGCCCCACAATTGCGTTCTCAAAATCCTCATTTTAGGCCATTATCAAGCCCTCGTTGAAACACTTGGATCTGAGGATGACCTAAAGTTACCTCGCAATGTCACAGCCCTTTGTGCTCTGATTGGTCAGTTTTATCGGGGGTAGAGCCAGCTTGTCCTTCTTCTTCTACTGTATTTTCCGGCAGGCTTAAAGCAGCGACCGCGTATTGAGTCCCCCTACAGGCCAGAGCTGGTAATGAGGGAGTGTGAGCGAGGGAGCTTTATACCCCTGCTGCTGGATGTGTTCCTCGGTGAGGGTTTGTGGCTAACGGACATCACAGAGGAGGAAGTGTTTTATCAGAATACTCCAATAAAAAGAAAGGTACCTCGTGATGTCATGACGTTTGAAATCTCGCGGACATCTCGCAATGACCTATTTTCAGAGGCATCAAATCTTGTTCTAGGATATCAGAAAAAATACAATATCTAATTTTTTGAAAATTAAGGGGGTGTAAGGTCTTGTTTTCAAATTTATTATATTATATGTAAGTATTAAATCATGCATCAGCATGATATATCTCCTTTAAGCACATTTGACAAATAATCAAATGTGCTTAAATTTTGACTTTTGCACATTTGGCAAAAAGTGTATACTTACCACTTTTTGAAGAATACCTCACTGTACTTAATTCTTTTTCAGATTCAAAAAGCAGCTTAAAACTTCCCCAGAGACTTAACTTTATTTTGACATAATAGCATCAAACAGCTGCTGCAGATTTGTTGACTGCACATCCATGATGTGAATCCCCCGTTCCACCGCATCCCAAAGGAGCTCAACAGGACCATGGAGGCAACTTAAGTACAACTCATTGTCATTTTTAAGTAACAAGTTTGAAATGATTTGAATTTTGTGACAGGATTAAGGACATATACTTCTGATATATCAGCAAGTAAATTGAATGTGTTAAACCCCATCCATTCTTGCTAACAAAGTGTCTTGGCTTTACCAGGGTGAGCCAAAGAGTGACAGCAGCAGCCATTAATCAGGGTGATTCATCAGAGGGATTAAGATGTTCATGCTGTGCAACAAGCACGAAACCAGAAAAGGGAGATTTGTCAGAGTGGATAAAAAACTGTGGTAGAGGGAAGTTTATTTGATCAGAAGGAATATGTATTTGGAAGGGTTGTTTCCACTGCATATCAGCAAAGTTCTGTAGAAAATCAAAATTGATCACCACCAGATCTCCTGTGCATACGAAGAGCAGTCTCACACTGCTGCTGGATAAAGAGCTGAAACACTGCAGCTTTCTGTCCAGTAATCATCGTGTACGTAGTGACCCTGCTTTATATTCACTTCTGCATTCTTCTTTGTTCCACTCAACTCTTTCATCTTTTCTGTTGATATGCTTTTTAACCAAAATCACTGAAGTAATGACATTAATAGTGATCATAGTGTAAAAGTCTGCCGCTCTATCAGCTATGTCACAATCTCTGACTTCTAGTGTAAATTTTTGATGATGTGACCTGCCTCCCATCTACTGGGCTTTCACCTGTTCTCTAATTCATCCAAGCACAATTGGGCTTTTGTTTTTTTCAATGCTGTATTTGGTTTTTCTTTAAAGTTTAGCACAAAGGTACATCTCAATTGTCAAACTGGATTTGAACTTCTACAGTGCTTGTCAAGTTTATTACTTAGCTCGCCACATACTCATTCATACCCATTCACTCTCACATTCACCCACTAACTGTTCTGAATTTAAGTTTTTTATTGTATGTCACAGTCATCACGTTCAATGTAATGGTCTTCTTATTTGTGCCATTGTTTCAGAGCGCTCTGCTTTATGTGGAGAAAAGGCAGCAAAATAACAAGGGTAAGAATTGTAAAGATTATATATAAAGCCAAATAGTCTTGCTCCATATTTTAAGAGTGAAACTCACAAAGCTTATTCACAGAAACGGCTGTGCCCACTTAATTTTGTATAGCAAGTGTGGCTGAAGGATTTTAGAAAAAACACACTATATACTGTACATAAAACCCAGCAGTCTTTATGTGGAGAGAGGGGCACATCAAACATGGCCTCCAAATGAAGTTTTGTGTCACCCTTGCTGTGTGAGGGCCTTTAGAGTGTCAGTTATAGTGTAGCTTCATAAACATTAGTTATAAAATTATACTAGTTATGTTTAAAATATCTAAACTGATTATTAACATGTCAAAACAGGTTGTAGTAACCCAGCTATTAAAAACTTAAATGAGGAATTTTACCATCTCTAAAGCTTTCTGGGCCTCAATGCAGCAACATAAGCCACAACACTTGATTAAAGTGATTTTGCCAATTAGTGCTTCAAATGCACTTCTTTAGGATAAGTGAAATTCTTTAACTTTTCTTTGTAGCTTTATGAAAGCCTTTTTGTGGGACACTGTCGCCATCAGTTTTTATGCATGGCTTTACACTGCTTAAAACTTAGCAGCTACCAACTTTACTTTAACATTAACATTAAAAATAAGGTGATACTTTGCATTTAAGGGATTTTAAAGATTCAGGTTTTCAAGCAAAAAAGTCTACAATTAAGTTTTGTGAATCTGATATTTTGCAGTTGAATGCTATGCGTCCTAATCCAATCTGACTTTTTTTTTTTTAAAGTAATAAGTAGGTGCTCTGCCATGCAATACAAACATATTTATCTGGATTACTGACATACATCACCTCTTTTGTCAGATGTATGAATGGAATACATGCATTTCATGTTAAGCACATCCTGTTAAAAGCTTTTTCCAGATCCTTCTATCAGTTACAGCTGGCTCATGATCTGGCTGAACAGATTAACCCTCATCTGCTCTGAGAGCTGCTGGCCTGATAGTGTGTGGATATGTCATGACGTTACAGTGAATTTAAGCATGGTGTGGAATATTTCATTTAATTACCAGTTTAAAAATACTTTTTTAATATTTGTTTAAATGATGCCAGAGTTCATTTTGATATAGAAATTTGTTTTGTTGCTGTCTCTCATATTTTTTGAGTAACATCTTACAGGTTTTGTCTTGAAATTTCTGTTTTAATAATATTAATGAGCTCTTATTGTTACGTTTGCAGAGACACTGTACAGTAAATGTAGGAGAATCTCTCTCCGTGTGTGTCTGTCCTCTGGTGTGCGTGCGTATGTGCCTGATGCGTTCAACTGAGACTTCTTCCACTGGTATCCTGGTGGGAAGCCGAACAGCTGGGCGCTAAGCAGCTTTTACCGTCACAGAATCTGGACGTCCCAGTCGCTGCACTACCCACCCCCCATTCCAACCTATGCCCCCTGCTCTACACCCCCCACTGCCCCCAGTGCGCCTACTCTGCTCCACATTTAAAATATGCCAACCCCTTTCTGAGGAAATATCTGAACATGTCAACAACTGTATGTCCAAAACAATAATACTTGACATAAACTGCAGTACTACACAAATGTATTTGTTTGTCAACAGTAAGGTGGTCTAAAAAGTTTGTGATGCTCTGATAAGGTTTCAGAAGATGTTGGACGTCAGTGAAGGAAGTGAGGAGGTGTTTGAACAAGAGTACTACAGTTTATAATTGTAACATATTTTCTGATGCACAGAATGGGATTTTTGTCAATGTGATGATATTTTCCTCCTGAGATTGACACTAAAGACTGAAATACTGAACTGCTGTCTGCACAATAATTTTACTCTTGAGGTGCTAAGGAAAGAAAGGAAAACTCTTTGAATCTTGAATTAAGTCTAACTTCTTTTGTTAGGAAACCAAGTCTCCTCTGTACATAATGTACTTCTTTTCTTTTATTGTGACATTGCACTTTTATAAACAATCATAAAACCAGACAAGCAGTGTTTGATAGATCAATAAACTATCCATCCATCTGTCATCTGTACTGCTTACCCTTTTATGGGCTGTGGGGCAGCTAGAGCATATCCAGCTGACAATAGGCAAGAGGCAGGATACAGTCTGAACTGGTTGCCACATATGGCTCTTCTCCATTAGCCCTACTCTACTCTACCCGACTCTAACCGGCCCTACTCTACTCGCCTAGTGCTGCTTTTCCATTAGCCCCAGTCGCCTGCCCAACGGGGTGCAGTGTCGCTTTAAACAGCTGAGCGGCACTGCGGTGACGTCATTTTGAGCACGACACAACAATCTGTGGCTTTTTGTCACAAACCGAGTACAAAAGTAAAACAGAAGAAGGCCGCAGGTGGCAAGAAGAAATGCCCCTTGAGAAGCACAGGAGAGTTTTGGAAGCTATACAACAGAATGAAGCCGAGGACGAGAGCAATCGAGCTGCAAAGAAAAGACGTATGAGGGTAAGCTGATGGTAGCTATCGCTAGCATGCTAGGTCGTCACACTCATGACTCATCGATGATGACATTGTCTGACCAATCAGTAGCCGGCAGATGGTGACGTCGTCTTTTAGTATCGACTCAGCTCGCTTGGAACCAGAGCGGAGTAGGTACTAAAACTAGCTTGTTTTAGGAGGTACCGGGCTAGTGGAAACACGCTGCAAATCGAGTAGGGCCGAGTAGAGTAGGGCCAAGGCGTGCTAGTGGAAAAGGGCCAATAGAGAGACAGACAATCACTCACACACTCACCTACACCTAAGGGCAATTTATACCCCTTTCAGACTGGCCAAAAAACATGTTAAAACCCAGTAACAGTCGGCTTCTGTCGGCAGTTTGAAAGTGTCTTTTCGACCTGGGTCGACTGACCCTGCAAACAACACAGGTTTTATCGGCTCGCCTCCGATCGGCTTCAGTGGGAACATCACACCCGGGTTAACCCACTAGTTTACATCTTGACTTCAATGTAACATGCCCACAGCATAATTGGTGCCCATCCTCTTCATCTGTAAATTTCTCTTTTTAATCTCAGCAACAAATTCCATCCAGCACTCGAATGTCGTTCAGTCACAGCGAGTTTGTACATTTTTTAAAGAGGGACAAAAGTACAAATTACAGAAAACAGCCAACCGACTTGTCAACAGCTTCCATGCTCCTTTCCACAGTTTACATGGTCGTGTTTCGGCACGCAGATGATGTCATCAACATGACGACAAGGAGTCACTTGCTGATTGTTAGTGGGTTAACCGACGTCGAAAAAACCTGCATTGACTAGCTGATTTTAGTGTGAAAGCAGTTTTAGAGTCACCAGTTACACGAGTGAAGCTGGAATTCTAGGAGTGAACCCATGCATGCACAGCAACAACATGCAAGCTCCACACAGAGAGGCCCTGACCATCATGGGGTTCAAACCAGCAACCTTCTGACTGTGAGGCCTTCCTCACCACTGTGCTGCCCATAAATAAACTTTTCAGCTAAAGACATTCAGTAGTTAATTAAAACAATCCAGACAAAGTGCTCAAAACAAATTCTTGCCCACATAAAATCCTAAAAATGTAGTTCAACCAAGTTTGAGGTTTTATTTAAGTTTGAGAAAAAATAACAAAAAAGATCAAATCAGTTATGATGATGTAGGTGTGAAGATTCTGCTTTTACCTCGCGAACTTGAAAAGCATTATATTACATTTAAATGTATTTCAATTTGATTCAATTGGGATTGAAATTACAAAACTCTGTTTCCGAACCACAGTTCTAATAAACTGAGCTGTTATCATCTCAGACATCCACATTTTTACACTAGCTCAGTTTGTATTGCAAAAATATCTGCTTTAAATACCAGCAGAAAATTTTCGAACACTAGAGACCTATTTTGAAACTGATTTCTGCCAAAAACATTGAATACCCCGATACCATTACGAAGTAAAAGCTTAAAAAGACAGAACTTTCACCATAATTTATCCTCATGGTTTGATTCTTAGGTTGAAAAAATACAAATCTCAAGTTTTATTTGGTGTTTCATGGTGACCTGAGAGTTTTGTTGATGTCGTTGAAAAATGCACTATAGGGCTACTCATGTTTTGGCAAAAAAACAAAAAAAACAAAACAGTAATAATATTCATTGGTATTAAATATTTATATTAGTATTTAACTTGTTGATTGTGCTGGCATCATAACCATTTATGTAACTTAGACATTCTAAACCCTTAAAAAATGTGAATATTGCAAAACATCATTACACGCAAATAATATACTTTTTTAAAACGATATATATAAAATCAAAAGAGAGGCTTAAAATCAAAACTTGCACACAGAAATAGTAGTGCAGCACTGTCAGAACATGCAAGGCAGTGAGAACAATTCAGTGCTCTAATAAATTACTATGCAGATTATTTTGATTATTTGTGTCAGTACTATAATAAATTTTAATAAAGTATTTTTGTATCTCATCACAGTGACTCAGACTTTTAGCCAAGAATTTTTCTACTTCTGCTTATTTGCTTTTCAAACATGTGTTTGCAATATTTTAGTACCAGTTGCAAGGTTTTTCTGTTTCTTATTATAAAGAAGAGGACATTGCCCAATATTTGGTGCCCATAGCTGTTTTTTTGTGTTACTGTGGTAGTGGAGCAGGTATTTAAAATGTTTATATTTAATTTCTCTCCTTTTTTAGTCTATTATTCTGATATTGCGAGAACTCCCGCAGGAATTCTGCCTCTACTTGAAGCTTATTTATGATAGAAAAAACACAAACCTTTCATCACTGTCCAACAACAGTGTGTGTATTCCTCCCTCTGCCCCTCTGTTAGTGTGTCTCTATCTCTTACACACAGACACACACCTCTGGATAAATGTGGTCACATTGGCCTGTTGGCACCGAGCCATCTGTCACACACAGACTGAGGGATCCAGCCCTCATCCCAACAACCAAATATAGTCAACTAGAGCAGCAGAGCACGCTGGGACTGATCCCTACTGTACTACACCTAACCGAAGACACACACCAACAATACTCACAGCTATAAAATATGACGGGAACATCTCTACGGGATGTTTACAGTGTGCTGTGGGCTCCTGTTTTTAAAGGCTGAGCTCATTTACTCACGTGCATGGACCCAGACGACTACACAAACACTGAGCTGTCTTCTCGTTTTTGTCTGTTTTTCAGAGTGTTGTCCGCTGCCTGTGGCACCCAAAACTAAACCAGATTATGGTAGGGACTGGGAATGGACTGGCCAAGGTGTACTACGACCCTGTTAAAAGCCACAGGTACGTGTGTCCGGTCATTTTTAAGCATCACTTGGATTAAATGATTAACCGATAACAGTCTTTGAATGTCATTGTTTGTCAGTAATAGACCAGCCCACAAAGATGGCTGGGCACTAGAATGGCCAAATGTTTTAACCAGATAGATTTTGTAAGTATTATTTTATGCAAACTGGATGACTATCTTTAACGCCATCCTCCTCGCAAACTTAGTCTCCCAGGTTTTTGTCAGACCAGCTCAAGAAGCTTGAGAAGCTGACTAAAAATGTTAGCAAGCTATTGTCCTTGCAATGAAATCAGATCAGATCAAGCTGACCCTACCTGAGCCCACTGATGTTCTATTCAAGCCCGACCTGGCCCATACCCTAAACTCTGCTTCTGGGCCAGAGCCTGATTCAAACCAACATTTTTCAACATTTCAGCTTCAGTGATTACTGCTTGTAAGTGCAGTTTTCCTGAAGCTTTACTGTATGTTTACTGTTTATTTTAGTGTTTAATAGGGTTGCCTACTGAAGACCTGTTATCGATGATTCCTGGCCCAACCTGGCTCAGGCTCATGTAGAAATTGTAACCACTTTCCTTGCCCTCTGTCTTCTGTAATGCATTTCATTTTAGGGGACCCAAACTTTTATTCTGTTCTGTTCTAAAGACAGACATTACTAGACCTACAGCTGAGTTCAGTGGGCCAGTGTTAACAATACATGAGAAGGCTTATACTTTTTATAAACCAGGCAAACATAGATAGAACAAATCAGTTATCTCTTTAACTAACACAGATACTCAAAAAGAATATTTTAGGAGAGAAATCAGCTATTTAATTTATAAAATAAACTTATATTTTAGGTTCAATACACAGAAAGTACAACAATGCAGATGCAATGAGGCAACTATCTAAGCAATCTGGGGTTCAGAACCCTTAATTAACTTAATTATGACCCTTTCCATAGACATTGCTTTGAGGAGCAGTAACACTGCCGATGACAGGCAGAAATGGATAAAGAAAAGGCTCTTACGTATGGCAAATCTCTGCCTGATGACTCCCTGGCAAGACCAGAGTTATTTGCATTTAGTCTTGGTGTGTGCTGCACCGTGACCTGACTACACTGTGTAGCACATCAGACCGCTCTCACAGCTGGTTGCTGGGAGCAACTTTCCTCTCATCAAAGCTCCCGCTCAAATGGAAAATATGGATATCTCTGCTCCTGAGAGTGTTTCATTTGAGTTAAAGAAACTCAGACATCTCACTTGGTGAGCTAAAAATGACCTGGACACTGTTTTTTCTAACATTCTCGTTTCATCATCCCCTTAAAGTACTTTCAGATAAGTTTTGATCCATAGTGAGTTGTCCTTCTTTGTGGTTAAAGTAATATTACTAGCTGTTAGAAGTTTATTCCTTTAAAATGAAGTTTGCTATTTTCAGACAGGAACTTTAGTACCCTTAGTTCCCTAAACTTGAAGTCCTACAAATGTTACTTGCATCAGTCGTCACTGCTCAGAATACAACTGTTTTTTGCTGACCTCTGCACTTGAAATGTTGAATAACTGTCACTGTCAACTCAGAGATGGACAACAATAAGGAAGAAAAGTTGTTAAATGTGGCCTCCCTAGTTTTGGTGCTTTTCCGTTGGTTTAGGGTTCATGGGCAGAATCCCACAAAGTATGCCACTTTTAAACAAATTTCCCTCTAAGTTTATAAATCTTTGTCTGAAAATGTGCTCGTAGTGGTTTGTAAATACAACTTGCTGAGTGTAGCTTTTTATCAAACTGACCTTTAGGCAGCGGAGGCAGGCGGAGCTGAGCAGCATGTCCTTTCATGACATTTTTTGCGTATCAGAAAACAGAGTTGGTGGCACAGCTTGTTTTCAAAGTGACTTACACTGACGGTGTTACTTCCTTTGGCAACAGTTGAAACAGGATTGTGTGTCAACTTTGTGTTTTTTCCATTGCTAAAACATTTGCTGTTCTCTTTTCCAGAGGGGCCAAGCTGTGTGTAGTGAAGAGCAAAAGGAAGGAGAAACAAGCAGAGACGCTGACACAGGATTACATAATCACTCGTAAGTTCTTATGAAATGTTCTCGTGTGCGCAGAGACAAACGCGTACTATCCATATATTACATTTACTCTTCAAAGAGTAAAACAGTTGACATTGATTTTTTTACATAAATTCCTTGCTCCCTGGCCCCGTCTTGTATAGTACTAAGCTTCAAAAATCACTTTTAATCATTAAATAATTACTGAAGCTATCAAAGTGAGGTGCTTTTCTCAAACCCTTCACCCTGCCAGCACTTTAATCCATCATGAGTCACTGTTTACATGCTACCTCGCATTCATTCTCACACACAAAGACACATTCAAACAGTCTATTTCATACAGGAGACTTTGCCAGAAGTGAGAGAGTTATTGAAGGCTTTCATAGGTCCATTAGCTGATGGAGTAGGGTGTGGGTGAGTGCATCAGCAGCCTCAGGGTGCTCAACCACGCAGCTGCCATGTGGTTCACCGTCACACCAGATCATGCTAGGGCAGGAAAATATTGACCAAAAATATATCTACTTTGTTTTTAATGAAAAGCAATGGTCATTTTTCCCTAGTGTAAGAACAAATGGTTGTCAAAACACCAGAGATATAATCCTTGAAATGACATGATTCTTATTTGACACCATGGTAACAAAAACAGAAGTAACTAATGGGTTTTTATGTTATAGGCTTAAAAATGTAACTTGAAGTCCTGAAATCAACCATCTGAAATTTTAAATACTTGGGAACCGCTCTGTAGATTGAGATTGAAATGTTCTACCTCATCAGGTACAGTATAGTGATCATATTTTCAGTAAATGGAGTGATCATTAATGATGAAAACTTACCGATATTAAGTCATATTTTACCAGCATGAGGAAACTTTCCCTCCACACAAGTTCACCCACCGTTTTGAACAGTATCAATGTATGATGGCAACATAGACTATGCAAGAATTGCCCTCAATTTTGTTGAATAAAACATTAAATATCCAAATGTTTGATGTCTAGGAACCCTATTTTTGATGCTGTGGTGTCAAACAGGTATCAATATCTATTGTTTTTTTACTTATAAGATGTATGATGGAGTAAATATGTTTTAACCTCAAATCAGGGACATTGTGTTCTGAACATTTTTGCAGATACGTTTCAAACATTACAGATGGTTGGGCTTAATTTTTCCAGTCTGTGAAGGTGATTTGTCATCTATGAGGAAAACTGTCACTATGTGAGTCAGCCAGTGCCAACACTCCACCATGCAGAGGGTGTCTTCCATCACCTCTAAAGGGTGGAGGGGGTAGCTGAGAGCAGAGCCAGAATTCTCTAGTTTGTTCAGTCTGTTCCTCCCTGCAGCCATGATGCTGTCACTCCAGCAGACTGCTCTGTACAGGATGGCTAAAGCCACCACAGAGTCTTAAAAATCCCTGAAACTCTTCCATGGATGGACCGATAATATGGTGCTCTTTGAATAATACAAAAGAAAAATTAGACTCAACATTTTAATTTGGTTGTCATGTGGTGAGTCCCTCAAGGCTGGGTGGTTAATTAATGTCTTTACATTTTTCTGTGGGTAGTGTGGGTTTAATTAAAACTCAAGCTCTTTACCGCATCTGTACCCCCACCTTCTTCCCCCTTTTCCAAAGCAATCCACCATCTCTCTCATCTAGCTAATAAAGACTAAAGGCCCGAAAATAATCCTCTAAAAAGCACATACCTATAAGCTGTTCTTACTTTTAACGTCTTTTTACAAAGCATCAGGTCTTGCATATATGTTTACGTAAACAGAAACTATGTTGGTATGAAGGATAGATAAATGCCTTATTTCCCTTTTAATTGGTGCCACATTTGTAAGGATCAAACATGTATGGGATGAGCAGCAGAGCTAAGTAGGTGGGTTGTGTCCATGAATAATTTGCCGAACCTTCTGTCAAGACCGACAGCATTTTTGCTGTGGACATTGACCCTTGTTTTAAACTTCTGATTGATGCCTCCCTGTCAGCACCTGTGAGTATGGGTCCTGCTGCAGTGGTCAGTTTGCATCAACCCTAAGAATCAGCATCCTTCATGTTACTGATCTGTATAAGGCCCATGCAGTAAAGCAACTACAAGGTGGTGGTCAGAAAAACCAGAGAGAAGAAAGGAACTGCGCTTTGCTGACTGATAAAGTCACATCTTTTAGAGGTGGCAGGTAATGTCTGGGGTGGCACCATCCACTAACAACACTTGCCATCATTAGAGGTAATCTGAATGCAGAGAGATATCAAATTAAGATTATGCAACTATTGGCAATCCCATATCTCCTTAGTCTGACTTAACTCTATCCTCCAAGATGACAATGCTTTCTCCAACAGAGCAGGAATAATCAGGGACTACCTCCAGAGTTTGTGGATGGAGAGGATAGCATGACCTGCCAGGGGTCTTGACCTTATCCTCCTGAACACTTGTTGGATCAGCTTAGATGTGCTGTTCGTGTCAGAGTGACCAGCACAGCCATGTAGGCTGACTTGTGTTGATTACTGATTGAAGAATGGGATGCCATCACACAGCAGTGTGTGACAGGCAACTGTTGTGACTGTGTAAGGTTCTTCCACACGCTACTGAGGCTCCTGTTTGTTATATGAATAAGCTGTTAAACTTCCAATATGTCTTGTTTCTACAGACTTCAATCTATTTCATCAATTTAACAAAACCAAACCGATGTTAATAGCAGAATAAGCTGATTGGCATCCACAGAGGATTTGGCTAATTTTTCATGGGCGTAACCCACAAACTCAGCTCTGCTGTTCATCCCACAAATACATGTTTCTTACAAAATTGGAAACAAAATTGGTAAATAAACAAGCAATCCAATTGTAAAAGACTTATTGCCAAGAAGCATCAATAGGCAAAAGAAACAATATACAAAAACACTAATTTCCTTACTTATTGTGTTGTCGACTTTTTCCTAATTCTCCTATCATTTTTCCCACTATGCCTCCTTCTTCTCACCTCTCTGCTTGTTTTTGTGTTTTATAAACTTGAAATTAAAGTGAAGCAGAATTATTTAAATGAGACTTACTGTTGAAAAGCCTCAAAGCTGCACTGTTGAAAATGAAAATGCTTGAAAAAAAGCCAAAATCAACCTTTGAGAACACCACAGCCATCATATGGAGCCCACTGTCTTATTTACTGTTAGCCTTAGTTTGAGGAAATATGATATATAAATACGCCTTAAAAACTTTCTATTTTCCCACTCCTGGATCACGCTGAGGACAGCCATCCACTCCACCCTCACTGGCGTGATCTCCTCCTGTGTGTCCACAACTGCACACACACACCATACCTCCAAACACGTGGCAGTCACCTCTCCTCTGCGTGTATCTCTCTCTGCACCCCCCCCAAAACTGTAGTCATGAACCTGAATGAACGGAACAGCTGGCAATACACCGTTTCTGATTGGCCGTGAGGGCCCAATTTAGACTCCGTTTAGTGTTTGAACTAGTGATGCATCATGTGATTTGATTTCTACGCCAACAAGGTGTGAAGTAGGAAGCCGCTGGACCGCCACAAGCAGTGAGTGACGCACTTGATGCTCCGGCGCTGGAAAATTAGAGCGGAGAGGAGGCGAGTGACGGCCCATTGAGAAAAGCGAGGGAATCTGTTAACAGTAACCTTTTTGCTTAATGTAGCGTGGAGGGAGAAGAATTAACAGTGAAGAGCGACAGAGCTGCTGGATGGAAAATCACTTTATCTAAACCTTTCCTAAAGTGTCTCCTTGTAACCTTTGAGGAGACACACACGCTTCATCTCTCACACTTTCACTCACACACTCGTGGACTTAAGTGCTGCGGGCCTTTATTGTGATCGAGTTCACAAAGGTGTGAAGAGTCAGAGAGATGCTGTGTGAGGTCAACCAGTGTGTATTTTGGCATAAAATGTGTAGTAGTTGGTGTTAAGTCTCTTTAAAAACAGGGCTAAACCTCTTAATGTTGCAGAGCAGTACTGTATATATGCTAAAATCCAAAAAAGCATATTTCCAGGTGCCCGGCCTTCTTATTTGCCAGTCTGTGTGTTTGTGATCATGCAGTTCGAGTCACCAGAGCAACTTCATTATCCTTGTTTGCCCTTTGTGTCTCCAGCTCATGCCCTGCCCATGTTCAGAGAGGCCCGGCAGCGGAGTACGAGGAAACAGCTGGAGAAGGACCGACTGGACCCAAAGAAGTCCCACAAACCAGAGCCTCCTGTGTCTGGACCAGGTACATGACTGTTTTACTGTTTTTGTTACTCGAGGTCCAATGAAGTTAGCTGTTCAGCTGAAATGAGCCTCATCCCAAACAGGCAGAACACAATTTTTAAGCAAAATACACAAGCAAATCGCAACATAATAATAATAATAAACTTTATTAGTATAGCACTTTTAAAAACATTGGTTTGCAAAGTGCTTTAACAACAGGCAGGAACATAAGACAGCAAAGCACAAGAGCTTAGACACAAAGGAAAAAGGAACAACAGAAAAAGGTCAATTAAAATCAAACATTTTAGACATACACAAATGGCAAAATGAAATTGAGTGAGTTCCACAACACATAAGAACTTAAACCCCAAAAAGTAGGCCCAACGATCCAGGCCCAGTCACGAAACACAGGGGGAGCCCTGACCCCATGAGGCCTGAGACACACCACATTAGGATACAGCAACATGGCCAGTGTATGATGATTGTCGTTTGTAGCACATGCACAAATCCACATATGCTAACTTATTCGGGCTTGCACAATCCAGCTAATATTTTGACAGTTGATAAATCTTTTTTGGCCTCTCAAAATTTCTTTATATTACACTGTTGCATCATATTTATAAATGTGCTTCTCCATTTATCAAACTTAATGTATGTAGTGCCTGTCAGACTAAACTGTTATTGAAAAGGCTTGAGTTGACATGCAATCTGTGCACACAACGATGAGTCAAATAAAATGGTAAAAGGAGTAAGGTGAAGCAGAATATAAGAAGTGATCATATGCATTGTAAATCCAAATCAGGGATCTCCAGGGGGTTTCACACTGTGCCATAGAACATGTGGTTCAAGGCTATAGGGAAGTTAAAGATTATTTATGTTTGATTTGCTGTCTATTGCAATCTATAGTCAGTGGGACAGCACAAAGGCATGATACTTAATGCTCAGATAAAAGCAAAAACACACATTCCAAACTTGTTGCCTGTAACATATTCCAGAAAAGTTGGGACTAGGGCCAGAAAATAAGTAAGAACATAGTGGAACACGAAACAAATACCTGAAACATTCCACAGGTTAGGAGGTTGACTGCAAACATGTAATAGTGCCATGATTGAAAAGACTCAGGCAGCCAAAAATCTAAAACCAACGTTGAATGTCCAGGACCTTCAACCCCTCAAAGTGAAAGTAGATCTGTGATCTGATGAGTCCACATTTCTTTTTTAAAATAATGACTGTCATATCCTCTAGTTTATGCTTTAAAATTAGAGTTTGTATTTTTCTATGATCCTGTCTGAAACCAGAAACTCTGTGCAAACTCTACTTAACTTTAATTTTATGACTTTTTAAATTATATTATGCTTTCAAGTTGTGAGTTTGACATTCAATGTTGTATGATGGAGCTTCATTTGTTTCAACATGCATACACAAAGTTCATTTATTAGTGTTTGTTTGTTGTTTTTATTCAGAATGATTGTTTTAAGGTGGACGAAAGCTTCCTTTGCATTATGTAAGCTTTATAAATACAAGCTCTGCTCAGTTAAATAACATGAACTGAGGTTAGCAGCTGATGTCTGCCACTTTTCTGTAGTATAAACTTGGAAATGCATGCCAATTCTCAGAGCTTTAGGCAGCATAAACATAAAACTCTACTTCATGAAAATGAGTTTGAAGAGTTGACAGGAGCTCAGAGGTTTCTCAGTGAAAGGCTGTTTTTATTCTGTTTATTCTCTGACCTGAAAGTCTTTGCATAAGTGCAAGGTGAAGTCTGGTGGTTTCTTGATGCTTACAAGCAATGGAAAGAGGTGCCTCTCCATCTCCAAAACAAACTCGCAAGGACCTCAGCAGGAAATCCCAGCATGTTTGGGAACGTACAGTCTGTGTGGTTGCGTGTTTGCACATGTAAATTATTACCTGATCCTTTCAGACAGGCGTAGTAATGCCCTTTTTGTAAAGTGGAGTTTTTTCCCCAAAAGCTCTGTTAAGTGCAGGTATGAACAGCCAAAGGAGAAGCACAGTGACCACAGCTTTTGACCAGTGTGACGTTTGTTTAGCTGCACAAAGCTCTGAAAACAGAAAGTGAGAACAGATCAGGTCAAAACATTTTTGGGTTTTATATCTGGATGTGATTATTAAAATGTCTTAAAGAAAACGTGTAGAATACAGATACTGATGCACTGATTAAGAGAAACTGTCACACTGAAGAAAGATTATTTATTAAGGTGGTGCTTTGTTGGAAATTAAACAAAAACAAATACTCTGTTTAAGCTCCTATAAAAAAAGTTTTGATTATGTAACTGACTGAGTTGAACTGATGCTTCGCTATAAGCTCCAAAAACAATCAAGTCCATGAAGAAGCAGAATGGAGATTTCTTGCATGACAAGTCTTTAAAAAACTTGTCACAGGGGAAAGAAAACAGAAAACTGTTGAAATTCAACAAATATCTGGAGTGCTCCTCAGGTGATTGAGTTAATTGGTTAACAGGTTAGCATAGTGCTGTGTCTGATGTCAGGAACTGCTGCCACATGGGAGGACGAAGGGGCAACTACTGCGTCGGTGAAATGGTGCATGTTGAAATGGCATAAACGTATGCCTTATATGTTATTTAATAATAATTCTTTTTAATTAAAAGTGCCTTACAAGACACTCAAGGACACTGTACAAGATAAAAACAACCACAATAAAATCAACAAAACAGTACAACTATAAAATCAGCAAGACACAACAGACAGTGGTAGGTAAGTGGATGAAAATTTCAAATTCATGATAAAGAGTATGCAGTCCTGAACAGGTGGGTTTTGAGACTGGATTTGAAGAGTTCAGGTCCTTGGGGAGAGAGTTCCAGAGCTGGGAACTGGCATCATAACATGTGTGTTCAAAGATGAGCAGTGCCAAGCTACGTTAGGCCAAAGTTCCCCCAAACTGAAAGTGCTACTCATGTGTTACATTTACATTGGGGGACATTTAAATCCTTCTTCAGTTAGTCAGGGGGATGTTGGGAAATGTCATACTCCCCCAGCAAACGTTTCTCTCTGCTTTAGATATGAAAGAGAACAAAGATACACTTTTTAAAACATTTCTGTTTAGCAGAAATTCAAGGGTAAGACCGGCACCAGCATGAAATGTAAGTTCAAATACTGTTCTATCATGTTTTTGAAAAGGCTGTGGTGCTCTGTCGTTTCATTCAACTCACAGTTTTCTGCTCAGTCTGTGCATAAAAACAGTTTCTGTGCCCTGTTCAGTGTCAGACTATTGATACCAATTTAAGAAGCAAGAAGAAGAGAGTCATGTTGGTAACACAAAAGTACTCCAGCTTCTCTCAGTTTGTCACATAGTAACTTTACAGATCACTTTCAAAAGTAACACCACTCAGTTCTAACTGTATAAGACCATTTCTGTCATTTAACTTTTCAATTTTTTCCTGTTAGGCCGTGGTGGACGAGTGGCAGCTCACGGCGGCACCCTGTCCTCCTTCATTGTAAAGAACATCGCCCTGGATAAAACAGACGACAGCAACCCCCGACAGGCCATCCTACGCCACGCCAAGGAGGCTTCAGAAAACCCGTACTGGGTCGCCCCAGCTTACACGCAGTAGGAACAGCTCCTATCTTCATTTGTTAAAGCATGAATCTTTTACAGCCTCTCTGTCCATCTTTTCCTCACCAGCTCGTCTCCTCTCATTAGCGGTCAGTGTAAGACGAGCGCGGGGAGTGCTAATCAGGTTATTGAGATGGCACTAAGGTTTCCTCCTCCTGGCGTGACACATGAATGTTTAAAGAGTTTTACACCCTTTAAACCGCAGGAAGCAGAGGAAGTAATGGACAGCTTTAGATCATTATCAGACTCAGACAGATCCTCAAGTGCTACGTGCCAAATCAAACAGTCTGCTTCTTGTTATGCTGGATGAACGTACATCAAACTGTGGATAAACATTTAAGAAGATTAATCTGATGAACTTCTTTGTTCTAAGGTTGGCTGTGAAACTCCAGAAACATGCCTATAGCTCTTGTTGTCAGACTGAGAGATATATCAAAGTGGAGCTTGGGGACTTAATATCAGATGTTGATAATTCTTAGCTTATCATTTTGCTCTGACAATATAGTTGATACCATTGTAGCAAAAATGCCCTTGATTCCCAGTATGTTTGTTTTTACCTTTGTCGAGGGGGTTAAGTGTTGGCCTGCATTTTTCTGTTAGTTAGAAAGGTCTCACAAAAACTTTTTTTTTTCTGAAATTTTCAGGAGATGTTGGTAATGGCCCAACTTCAAAATTATTAGATTTTGGTGGTGATCAGGATAACTGCCACCAGTGAACGATCCCTGTTGCTCAACAAATGTCAGCATAATAATATCAACATGATTCCAAGTGCTCAAGACAGGGTTTCAGTGACAAGTAATCATGTTATGAATGTTACATCCTTAAACATGGCTGTCCCAGTGCTTTCTAGTTAACTTTTCCGAGATCAATGAATTTAGTAATTACAGGCCAATATCAATTCTACCACGTAAATAGGGCTGGACAATTAATCAGATTTTGATCGTGACTTCAATTTTGCCATCTGACAATCATAAAAACATTATAATCGAAGAAAAACGATTAATATGCCACACAGTGTGGAGTGCCGTGTATGCAAGTTCCTGCGCTTCATAGCGCTTCTGTGTTCCACTTGCAGCCACAGCGAGTGTGTGTGACTTATGTGGATCAATAACACTGTATGTGCCACCCACTGATTCTTTAAAGTTGTGTTTAAATCAATACTGAAGTTTTTAAATAAATGAATAATTGTGTATATGAATTGTGATTTCAATATCACTTAAAATAATCGTGATTCTTATTTTTACCATAATCGTCCAGCCCTACCATGTATATCAAAACTCTAAGAAAAGCTTGTCTATTCTAGATTATTTAACCACCTAGATGCCAACCATATTTTGTGTAATGGTTTTCGTAAAGGACATTCTACTGAGCATGCCCTCATTCAACTTGAACTCGAGCTAAATAAATAAACTAAACTAAACTTTAATAATAGGCAGTGAGAGTCTTCTGCACAGCTCATATTGTACAAAAACACTGGACACGTATCCGTACGTCGAGGTTGTCAAAAAAATTTTCTACTGGGTCTTTCCACAGTTTTTGAAACTGTTGCCTTTTTCTGGGCAAATTGGCCAAAACACAGTCACCAAATGTGAACGTTTTGATATGAGCGTACATTTAATTTTCCAAAGCACTTTACTTCCATTTAGGAGGCTTCTATAATGAGGCTTTCTGTTTCTTAGCCAAGGCATCTTAGGCCCTGCCCACATGGAAACAGAAACTTTTCCGCTTTTATGACATTTTTAGTTTTTTCAAGAACCATCCACATGAGAACACTGTAGTTTATATGCCAGGCCTGTAAGTGGCGCTGTAACACCTTAGCAGACATACAGCAAACAGAGAAGAGGACATGGAGCATGCACAGAAAATGTAAAATGTAAACAAACTAAACAAAATGTGGCTTATGCTGCTATCAGTGTCATTTTGTTGCTGACAGTGGTCGTGGGGGAGTGGCTGAATTTGCTTTTAAAGCCAAAACAAGCTCAGTAGCTTCTGCAGCACGAACACAACACTGTATTCCGCCATTGCTTTAGTTGTTGTCATGGTTGGTGCAAAGGGCTATGAGATCAGTGTTTCTGAAGTTGTGCATTGTCTTTGTACGCAGCAAATGCAAGGGCAGCATTTTGAGATTTATTCACTGTGGGAAATGCACTTTTTTTTTTTTGCCCTGTTACCCATACAATAAAAACTGTTGCAGATGCACCTAAACTCATCTCTGTGTGAACAGCCCCTTTGTATCCTACTGGGACCAAAAGCATTTTTCAGTGAAGACAGAATGGGCTGAATGTCCAGTCACAAATACCATGGCAAAATCATGGACCCTGGATGTGGGCGGAGCTAACGAGAAGCAGTACTCTTTATCAGGTCCATCCATTTTCATAAGTGTGCCAAAGTGTGCAATCAAAATAGAGGTGAATGCATAGTTTTAGGTCATTTGAATCAAGAAATTCCCCAATTTAAGAGGATTAGAGCCGCATTTTTGTGGTTGTGCTATCAAACAGGTATCAATATTCAGTGATTTTTTTTTATTTTTTTTTTAATAAAAATGTTATTTGAATTTAGTTAATAAAACATTCCGAGTTAGGACCTAAAATTTTAAAAGGATTCACTTGTGGTCAAAAAGCACATTACTGGTAGCAGTTCTTGTGTAAGCATTCTGTCTCAACTGAGCATGAGACCAGTTATTTTTTTTTATATCAAACACAATATTACTCTTTATGTTGGAAATATGTAAGTGAATCTTCAAAACACTACATTTCCCAGCTCTAAGATAAGCATTAGGTTCTTTTCGTTGTTAACTATTGCCACAGTCTTTAACTCCATGCAGATTCACCAGCCAAAACAGGTAAACATTTTAGGGAAAATAATTCCTTCAAAGCTCTAAAGAAGAGACACAGCTCTTCCTCACAGCTGTCTTCTGGATTTTATTCTTAGCTTGCTGTTTGTTTCTTTGCCGAATTCACCTGAAAACTCCTTCATCATAACCTCCTCTCTGTGATTCCTTTCAGCACCCAGCCAGAGCCGGTGTTTGCAGAGGAATCAGAGGAGGACGAGGAGGCTGACAAAGAGCCAGAGTGGAAGAAACGCAAGATCTGAGCTGCTTGAGCAGCAGATTTTTTTACATAAAGGAAAGCTGACGGGGTGGGCTTGTGGTTGAATATAAAACCTCTTAACCACAAGCTCTCAGAATCAATCCCAGGACATTACGTTTCTGTCACAGACTGTACAGACGGGAATCAGTTTAACTACAGAAATGTACAAACCTGTCTTTCACTCATCTTTGTTTTTTTAGATTTAAAATCTGTGTTTATGTTTCTGTGTAGTAAGCAGAGGCATTTTTACAATGTTAGCGTAATATAATTTTATGCAGGGTTATGTTCTCTCATCGCCACTCATCATCAAACTGTCTGGATTATACCTACTTTATTTCTCATATTTACTATTGTCCTCCCCTCCCATTGCCCTTCACTTTGCTAATTCCTTATAAATCAGGTCCAGATTTTGTGGTCTGGTTCCGTTCATCAGCTATGGAAAAGTTTCCAAGACTGTACGGAGACTGTAAAGACATACAATAAGGGGTCACAGTTTTCAAAACTGCAATCTGTTGAGTGTGATGTACTGTTAACTGCTTTCTTTGTGCTTCATGTTTCACCTCAACAGCCTGAATAAAGGAATTTTTGCTGTCTTGTAAAATGGTGATATTTTATCCAATGTAACAGATTTTACCAGCTGATCAAAGGGATTCCTCTGTCAGATTCCTTTTTTGTGAGGCTCTGGCTTAAGCCTGCAGATTCGCACAGCCCTTAGAACCTTTGTCAAACTCTTCAGTGAGTAGACTGCAATTGATCCTGATGCTTTATATACTGTATAAAAGTCAATGAGACCATCAGACTGACAATAACACTTGAGTAGTTATTTGGTGATTGTCACGCTGCTGTTATGTGAGGGACCGATAACCTTTGTTTTTTTAACTTTTGGTCATATTTTGCCTGAACTGAGGTTTGTATGTTTGATTTTGCTGGCTGCTAGAGTATGTTCTTAATTGCTCATTTTGAAAACCTGCATTTAGTACTCCTGATCCACCTCTATTCTCACTCTGTCTGAGATGCTCCTGTCACTTTAAACCCTTTGTCCCCACATAAGCTCTGTCTGCTTGATTGACTAACTTGCCTACTCTGTGGTAGTTGGGTGCAACAATAACAGCATGACATAGTGATTTCATCAGCCAAACTCTGCTCTGGACGTCTTTGGAGGGACTAACGATATAAGCCATTTACAACTAGAAGTTCTCAAACCTTCACCGAGGCATTACCAACACTGGTGTGCAAGTTCTGTAGAAAACTGCCCTGTCTTGCACAGTTAACTAATCCTTTGATAATGATCCTGGATCTATATCCAGATTCAGATCAACACCAAAATCTAATTGACTGGTCCATGGCTAGTTTCTGACCTATCTTGAAATGTAATCAAATTCTTTTTTTTTTTTTTTTTTACTTTTTGAACTATCCTGTTAACAAACAAACAAACAACTTCTAGGTTGAGGCAACCATAAAGAGTTGTCAGTTCTAAAATCTTTAAGTTCAAAGGAAATTGTTTCAGTAATTCTTAGAAAATTTGATGTTCTTCTAATGTTAACAGCAATAACATTACTGCATGGCAAACACACTTAATCAATTATAGTGTGACACAACATTTAGCACTCCTCAGGACCATAAGCTAGTGAGCAATGACATCTAATTATGGCAGTGGTTGTCTCATGCTTTAGTGTGTGTCTCAAAAGTGTTCAGAAATCTTGTATGTGAGAGAGACAGGCAGAAAGGAGAATCTCAAAGTCAAAAACCTTTACGAGGCCAAAATGAGCAACACTAATAGCAATAATGAATGTTATTTAAAAGTGCCTTTCATGACACTCAAGGACACTGTATAGGATAAAACAACAACAATAAATAAAACAAAATCAGCAAAACACAACAGGCAATGATATATAAGTGGATGAAAATGGCAAGTTGAGCATGAAGTCCTGAGCAGGTGGGTTTGGAGTATCAATGTGAAGAGGGATAGAGAGTTCAGATTTCTGTGGTCCGGGGGGAGAGAGTTCCAGATCTGGGGAGTAGAGTTTTGAAGGCCCTGCTCCCCATGGTGCTGAGGCAGTCAGAGGGCACAGTGAGGTGGGTGGATGACCTGAAGGAGGTTGGACAGATATGGAGGGGCGAGGTTGTGGATGTGGAACACTGGTTCACCTGACATGAAGCAGGAGTTCAGGTCAATGATTCATTTTTTGGGAGCATTTTGTAAAGATGTTCTGATTGCAACACAAGGTATCTGGCTGTTGTGGGTGGTAGTTTGGTGGCATCCCGTTTTCTTTTGTCAGCCCAGGTCTGATTTCACCTGAGGTTTATTTACAGAATATACTACCCTACTCTTTGTCACCCCATTTCACAAGTCTATCCACGGTCTATCACCTTAATCAGTAAAGACTTAAAAAAAACATGCTTCATATACACTAAATTGAAAAAAAATTAAAACACAAGGTCTATGAATGTTCTGTAACCATAAGTAAGAAGACCAGTTGTTTTGGGGTTACTTAATCTTTGTTAGTGCAGTACAGAGAGAAGCAGATGATCCAGTCCTTAACAGCCTGATGAAACTCTGTGGAACTGACAGTATAATCAAACACCAGTCCCTCTTTCCTCCTGCTGTTGGCTGAAGACTTGTTTCTCCTCCAGCAGAGCTTGACATCAGCCCCTCCTATGAAGCCAATCTCCTCTTAAAAACATCACTCACTGATTTAATCCCTCAATTTCTCTCATCCCTGTATTTTTTCATCTCATATTTATGGCCACAGGACTCCTGCCAGGACACAGAGACATTCGATTGTCGGCATGTAAGTGCGGTTGGCTCAGAATTTAAAGATTGCTCCACAGTTTACCCACTATGAGGAGAAACACACGCTAAATGACAGACGGGGAGTGTAAAAACTTTCTGTGTCTTAACAAGAAAAGATAGCTGCTCAATAGAAGGATGAAAAAGAAACTGATGTGACGACTTGCGTGTTACAAAGCATATATAAATTCTAAATTTGCTGAACTGGATGGACAGAGCGACCTCCATATCTGCTGCTACAAACCAGATGTTCAGAAAATCAGAAAAGGCTGCCTTTGTTATGCTGATGTGGGTAAAGCCTGCATTGAGAAGTATACAAAGCATTATCTTTGGTGATATAAGATCAATATGGTTAAATCTGTCAGCTGAAATATGTGGAGAAACTCTTCAGGTCATTAAAAGAGTGTGCTGTGAGGATTTCAACACATACTGAGGCTCACTCGCATATTCTTCAGATCAAATTCAAGGCTTTTACTAAAGACACAAAGCATCATTTTGCACAACTGCATCAGTGCTTTTTAGAATTCATGTGGGACTCTACAGCTGTCATTCCCATTATTCCATGTATAAAAGAGTTTTGCAGCTCTCACCAATTGCCTCATGATCATTGTTTGTCCTGTCAACCATCCTCCAATTTTCACTCTGAAGCTTAATTTCCTCAAGTGTGCTTCCCTTCTCTTCCTTGTTGGTGAAACATTTAGACCTTTCTGCTTGGTAAAATACAGATTTTTATCATATCTACCCTACTAAGTCAGAGGTCTCCAATGTTTCTTGCAGCATGCACTTGTTTCATGACAACTTTAATGAGCAAGAAGTCGCACAACAACATTATGTGCATAAAAAAAAATACAGCTAACCATGAAGCTGGATCAGTGGGTGCCATGATGACAGCAAAACTGAGCACAGGAAGTGAAATTTGAGTACAAATGCAGGTTTTATTGGAAAGTATTAAAAAATCTGAAAAGTAAGCATTGCTCAATTTTTTTAAATGAGCTCTTAAAGGGATAGTGCAGGCTTTTTAAAGTGGGGTTCTGGAGGCCCATCGCATTAGTAAATATTGAGTATCATATATTGAACCTCTCCAGCTGATGGCAGAGGGATACATAACTCCTAAGTCCCAACATACAATTGTTCAAAACACTGCAGCTTTGTTGAGGAAAAGTTAAATGCTGTAAAGAATCTTACTGTATCGTATTGTCAAGCCAGTGTAGTTTATTTGAGAAGTGTTAACTTGTAAGTGAGTTAATTACGCAGCTGTCGGAGGCACCATGTACTGCTATGTGCCGACTATCATTCACCCCTGGATATCTACCACCAGGAAAAAGGTTATAATTATTAAGAATCATAGTTCCATGGGATTCTAGCAACCCCCCTTCAATAAGCAAACCCTTTAAGTAAAGAGAGGATTTACTTCTATATAAACAGATCAATGTAACACCTCTTAGAATGGGAATACATACTGGAAACTTTATAAGCCAGCTTTGGATGGCAGCATGAGACTGGTTCAGCTTAAGATTTATAAACCCTTAACAGTTTTTTTCTTACCACTTTTACTGTAAGTCTCCTATAGATGCACTTTCCTGTAGGTTGGCCCATGTTGGATTTGTATGTATCTATAAGTATTTATACCTCTATGTGCATTTTATATATACTGATAATTTAGATAAATGTATCTATAAAATAAAGAGTATGGTTCAGTCTGCTCTATGGTAAAGTGTCTTGGTGTGACACTGCTATGAGCTAGGGCTATACAAATGAAGACTGATTGATTGATTGATTGATCAGATACAACTTGATTTCTCTGCTGCGCATCCATGTCTAAAACCTCCAGTTCCAATAAGGTGTCTTAGCGGAGGAGTCCACTAGCGTCAAGTGAAATCTTGTCATGTTTAAGAAGCCGCTCTGCAGTGATTTGAGCTTTGTGACATTGTACGTTTTCCTGCTAGAAGCAGCCATAAGAAGATGGACGCTCTGTGGTCAAGAAGGGATGGACATGGTCAGTGGAAACACTCAGATGAGCTGTGGTGTTAAAGCCATGCTCAGGTGTTACTAAGGGGCCTTACATGTTCTAAAACAGTACCCCCATACCATGACATCCTCTAACACCAGTCTGATCTGTGGAAACAACACAGGATACATCCACACTTACATGTTGATTAAGTAAAATTCTGACCCTACTGTCTGAATGTGATGGCAGAAATCAAGATTCAACAGGCAGCATTATTCCAATCTTCCATTGTCCAGTGTTGATGAACTCATGTTCGCTGACAGGGGTGGCACCCAGTGTGGTATTCTGCTGCTGTAGCCCACCTGCTGCATAATTTGATGTACTGAGCATTCAGAAATGGTAATCTATATACTAAAGGATTGATTATTTGAATTACTGTTGCCTTTCTTTCATCTTTTCATCTTACAAAACTATGGCCATTCTACTCTAACAACTGACAATAACAAGACATTTTCATCCAGAGAACTGCTGCTAACTGTATATTTGATCTCTTTTGGACCGTTCTCTGTAGACCTTGGAGATGGTTGTGTGTGAAAGTCCCAGTAGATCAACAGCCTCTCACAAAAAGGTAACTTGAATCACCATTTTCCCATTGTGATGCTCAATTTTAAGCATAGTGAGTTGTACTAACTGCATCAGACTGAAGTGGATTGAGTTAGTGCCATGTAATTGGCTATGTAAGTTGATTTGGTGACATGAATGTTGAGATTATGCAGTCCATAAATGCAGAAAAATAGTTGATCAGCACTGAAGAAGAGCTGGATCTGAGGTAAAGACTCAATTGTTGATCAAAAGATCCTAAAGACATGGAAATCATCTTGAAAAGATCTTTTACTTGATTTAACCAGAATTGGGCCGTGATTGGTCTTTTCCATTTCCTCGCAGTACATTAGATATACATTGTAAACACACCTGAAGCTCCCTGCCTAATGACTCACTGTCTGCTGCAACATTTACATATCTTCTTCGCACAGTGGAAACATTCTTTGATTTATAGCTCAGTGATTCTTTACGGTTAGCTTTTGTTTACTGTACGACCCTGGGCTAGTGTTCAGGAATGCAGAACAGGAGGGGACGACACACACTATAGAAAACCATCCCACAAACCCCCCAAAACCCTCAAACCATCCCCACAAAGTCTCCATTTAACCCAATTTTTCATCCCTAATTCTACATGATGCTTGTGTAAACACATCCCAGGCAAATTAGCACCATCTGGCACTGGTTGTATTGTTGTACATGGCAGGACACAAGGAGACATTTTCATTTGATAGAAACAAGTTTAATTCTTTTAAAAAGTTATAAAATGAGTATTGTACAAAAATAAAGTTTGCAGAGAGCTTTGGTTCTGTAACACGAAACAAGTGAGACGACATGACAGGCTTTTTCACAGAGGTGTGAACACATGAAGAGTGAAAACAAATACTTTCTTTAATAGTAACACTGAGGATTCCTTTGTATCTGTGTTAAAGCCAGAGGACTTCTTATCAGAGAAGAACAAACAGGAAGAAGATGAGAGGAGCTGCTGGTCACAGTTTACATACATTAATGTACGGTAGGCGCTCCGAGGCTTCTGGGAAGTCTCCTAACTGCACATTCTCATCTGGAAAGGCTTACGCATGAATCAGTTGTTAAAGGGGAAAGATGATCCAATTGATGAGGTATGCTGTGATAAAAGCTAGAGTTTTTTTTTCTGTTTCTGTAGTGTTTGGCCTAAATTCATCTTGATGCAGTGGATTTGCTCTGTGTGCTGGGGGATTACACCATAAAGCTGGCTTGCTTGCTGCTGGGTGGGCAGAGATACCTTGGTCCCTAATCCGTGCTAACATCAAGACCTACTCCAGGGCTCTCTTTGTTCCACTTAAAAAGATCACCACTCAGTCTCGGCAACATCCTTTTAAAGAGCTTCCTGTTTTCCTGGATGTATTCTATTGTAAAACTTGGAAAAAAAGCATTTTGAGCCCACCAATTATCCTTCGTCTGGGGCTCCAAAACATCTCCCTTTGTCATAACGTCTCGTCTTGAAATATCTGCATCAAACAGCGATGACAGGTGCTACAGTAGTCAGATCTCCCTTTAACTGTGCTTGCTAAAATGCCTTTGCCGACAGGGATATTTGGTTAAGACTCATGTTAGAGGATCACTTTCAAATCCCGTTTCAGAGAGTAAGACCTGTCTGTCAAAGTCGAGACAGAAAACACTGGCAGTCCTGTCAACTTTAAGAGCTTATTGGGATACTAACCGCCGCAAAGCCTTTGCTCAGACTTGGTGTGAGGCCAGGTTGAGGTTTCGGGTATCGTAATGCTGACAGGCAGGTGCTCTAGTAGCGTCAGTACTCTCTGTCTCGAAGGATGGATCCTCAAAGGCAACAACAGGTCCTCTGAGACCACCACCATACTTGTGTTTATTCTCAATTTTAATTAAAGATGTGAAAGCCCTTTTTTTAAGAGACACTGAATCTATGCTGTGGTTTGAGTTCAAAAACGGTCGGAAAATTAAAAGAAGCAATGAGCTTTTTTGTAGTTAGTGGAAAAGTCAGTATGTTTACATGCTCGGTTAAGTCTGGACACAGTTCTAGCATGATTTGAAATAAAGTGGACATGGCTTTTTGCCCCAGTATAAAGCACTTGGAGAAAATTGCTTTGTTGATATTAGTACAGGGTCATGCAGGGTTATATTTATATTTGTGATCTCTTGCTTTTCCGAAATGCTAGGAAATATTTTTATGGATTCACAAAATTGGATTTTTGTCAACTTCCCAAATATCAATATCTCCAATCTCAATACCGCCTTCAAGAGAACAAAACCTCAACTTTACTAAGTCTGATCAGTTCCATTCACATAGTCTGTTCATGTTTAGAAACAATTATATAGAAAGAAAATCTTTTTTTTTTTCTTTTTACATATGATATTTTGGATTTTTGAAAGTGGATATTCAGTCATGATGAGGTAAACCATTTTGGTACAATTGTACATTCTGCCAATACCACAGCCAATATATGGGACATATATATGACCATATGTGCAGCTGACAACAGCTGAAAATGTGATAATAAGCTATTCAGGGAATTATCTGCTGAAACCAATACTGGTCCCATAATATCGTGCATCTTTAACATCTACATTGCACCAGTGTGGAATCAATATGAATGTTTTGAGGCGTCATGCTGTTGGAGCCTAAAGATAGTGCTGTCCCAGAAATGCTCTATGAAAAGGCCTTCTGCCGGGCCTTTATCTGAGTGACAAACTGGTTGTACATCATAGTTTATACTCTATACCATAGGTGTCTAAATTTTATTTACTAAGGGCACATACAGAAAAAATGGATGGCTGGGCTACTTTAAATAATCTTGCCGTTAGTGTTTGCCAAACCAATCCATTTTTGGTTAAAATGTCCTCCGTAATTAAATAAGCTTCAACCAGAATTTGATGGCTCTGATCAGCCACCAGCTTCCAGATGTGCTGCTGGTCAGGATAAGGATGAGGTTTCATGCAGCCATAAGAGGGGCACTGACAGCTTATCTCCGTTTTCAGGCACAAAACAAGAGTCAACTGCAAGAAGTAGCCAAGCTTTGCAGGACTGTTAAAGCTCGGAGATGATTAGTGCAATATGCTGTATAAATGGAAACTTGAGACGGAAAAGATAGTGGAAAAAGTGGGAACAATTTGTGTAGCTGTTTGATGTTGTAATTCCTATGTCCTTACTGATCATTCAAGCACTAGCTTAATGTTCAAATAAGGACCATTTTACATTTTGTTTTAAAAATTTTCCGTGGGCCAATTGCTCATGATTACTTTAGAAAGTCTTGAAAAGAAAGACAAATGCAAAATATGCGTTGCAGCATATTATTGCTGTTTGGCCTAGTCAAGTTTATACTTCTGGGTCAAATCCATGCCATACCCATGCATTGTATCTTGTGCAGTCCTCCACATCTAAAATTTTGCACATGTCCATCCTAATCTGCTATTTTCTGCCAAACTGCTTGTTGTTAGTACAATTTGTATTCTGTTCCTGATACAATTTTTCCCTGTTAATGTACAAGAAACCATGGTGACTGAAATAGAGCTCACAATGGCAGAGTATAAAGCTACAATATGATGAACAGCAACCAACTACAATGCAAAAATGGAAAAAGAGGTGTCTAAAGAAGTTGAAATCTACAGCTGCTGAACAAGCTGAGGGAGATGACAGAGACTATTTAACACTATTTAACTACTACTATTTAACTACTAAATAAGACATGAATGAGAAATTACACTTCTTTCATATTGGCAAGGAAATTTAACATGTAGGTTGGACTCCTGCAGCTGCTCTATCTGATTATTGAAAACAAAATCAAGCTTTAGCATGACACCTAATGCTGTGCAGCACACCAATCACGGATTAATTTTTGTGGATGTGTTAGGGGTACGCATGTCTAGAGGATACGTGACAGCATGTCTTGGACACAATAGTATAAATAAGCCTTGAAAGGTCAGTCCCTGCACAGGAACAATTGGCCAAGTGAAATTTGGGTTGGTGGAGTTGTGTACATGTGACAGAATTGATTTAGTGTGATTTGAACAGAACTATCATGTTTATTTGTACCCTACAAGTCCAGAATTTGTCAGACTAACAATCAGTATTTTTCTAGAAGCATGTAAACATACTGACGGTAACAGCATTTATGAGGTGTCTATGTTCAGTTGGTGTGAGTAAGGAGCATCTATCCATTTTAGTGTGGTCAAACTGCCTGAAATTTAGTGAAATATAAGATAATAAAATCCAGCATGCTAGTCCCTGAAAATGTGCCTGATCAGCAGATCAGTTCAGTCAACGATCTCCCATTGGTCCCCTCCTCCGTGTATCTCACTGAACCTCTCCTAACTCAACTGCTGAATTCAGAAACCCTGGAATCCATTGGTGTATTTTCACGATGTGGCACTGGCCTCACTCATCTCAACTCAGTTTTTATATTTTTCCCATCATGGATTTTACTGTGTACTTTTCTTCACTTCACTTCTGCTGACAAGGATTGTTTTTTTGTTTTTTTTTACTTTTGTTTCATTTTCAATTGTACCAGAACCTAAATGGTTCCTGATTCTAAACTTTAAAAAATATGGATCATTTTTACTCTTGCGATGGTCTGTGAACAGTGCTGCCCATAAGGGAAAATAAGGGTAAAGCTTTCTGGAGCCAAGAGTTATGGAGGGGCCCAAAAAGAGAAAGCAAAATATGGGTCTGAAATGAAGCAATATTAACATTTAAAAAACACATCTGACATGAAATTAAAGCAACAAACAGGACAGAACAATGGGAAAAATTGTAGAGATGAACATGTATTACAGTAGGCACAGTTTCAGATTTGAAACCTGCCAGTCCACCTATTAATTTTCTGTACTGAGCAGGCAAACTAACTGTTTGCCACCAACATCCCTAGATGTTGATATTATACAATGATATTGAAGAAGAGCCCATTTAAGAAGACTTCAGCATCTTTGGTTCTGTCAGTAGTAAATGATACCAAAATGAAGCAGCACATTAATTTGTATTATTCGGTTTTGTAGGTATTTGGTCTGTTGGTACCTCATCCTTACTGGTGAGGTTCCAACCTGATACTAAAATGGGATGTCAAGACAGCATTGATGGTCAGAGGGTATCATCGCCTGGGGCATCATGAGTAGGATGTCCAACACAGGAATCAGAGCACCCTTGTTTTGGAGTTCTTACTGCTGTATGCCTTTCCAAACTCCCATGTAATGTCATTTGTTTTAATTATTATTTCTTGTAATTGTTGTTAGAAACAAAGTGTTTCCTGTTTGCAACAAAAAGCTACAGACTGAGAGCACGCCACGTTATCACCTTAATGCCCTTCATTGTTGCAACTGCAGTCACACAACCCAACTTTCAATACTGTAGTGGAAATCAGTGAAAACTGAGCAGAGTTGAGTTGAGATAAGCCTTTACCACATACCGAAATGCACCATAAGTGAAGCAAAAAACACCTTTGTGTGTGGATGAGTGTTGTCAGGATATGCTTGATAAAATGCTCCACTTTGGCACCGTCCAGGACAGACAAAGCTTTAAATAAATAAGAAAACAACTATTTCTTTCATAAAATGGATCAAAATAAATAACAATAAGTTAATTTCAACTTAATAAATATACCTCTTACACACATGTGTATGTATATATATATATATATATATTTGTCTATGTATAAATGACAGGACTTAATGCAGATGACACAATAGTCTTTGCTAAACTCTGATGCTTTTCTTTGTCATCCCTTGGCTCTGGATGTTTTTGTCCTCATTTGGACATCACAGATGAAGTGATTTAAATGGCAGCTGAAAATCCTTCTCCAATCTCTGTTTATGTGGAGTCTTATGAGCCAAGTATGAAGAAAAAGATGTGCCTGGGAAAATGGCCTCTTGTGGAAAAACAGGCCAACTTTGTCATTACTTTTCTTCACACACACCTGTTTGGACAGCACAGTCAGCAGATGTTGCAGTGTAACAGTATTGTCTGTGAAATGGAAAACACCTCATCCTTTTCTGCATGTGTCTGATTGTTGATATCAGAGCCTTGGCTGTCAACAGTAAATGCGTAGGTTCCATTAGTTGCAGCGAGGGATGATAAATAGACAACATACTCCTTCTTTGACCTTGATTTCAGCCTCAGAGTCAGATTGTAAAGGTGATCCATCATGTTGTCTTGTCTGTGTGACTCAGACACAGCCACACTTCCTTGCAGAATGCTTCTTCAACGTGTGATACACAACATTGTCATCCAAGAAAGATAAGTCATCATCAAAAGCGATTGGTCGACAGCAGGTGCGCGAGGGCGTGTCCTTGTTCAGCTTCTTATTGTGTGTGAGGTTGTTAAGTATCTTGTCATAGTTCGTCTCGGCCTCAGCGCACGGCCCGCTGCAGTACCGAAAGATCAGCTCCTCTTTAGTCTGGTAGCCAAGCCCCAAGTCTGTGACATTGAGGTGGACCTCCTTTAGCAGGCAGCCTCGAGTCTGCACGGATATCCTCTCCCTCCCCCTCTCGCTTCGCCCTCCTTTACCACCTCGACCTCCCGCCCGGCCACGACCCCTCCTCCTGTCTCCATGTCCTCTCCCCTCTTCTCTATAGCCTCCTGTGTTTGCTGCTCCCCTCCGTCTCTGCTCCCTCTGGCTCCTGGAGCCCCCTCTTGTATCCGATGATCTCCGGAGCCTGCCAATGGTGGCCTCGATAAAATCCATTACATCGTCAAACTGCTCCGGATGGGGACCTGTGCTGTCATCTGAAAGACAGAGACAAAACAGATTCCATTACTTTTTCTGAAATGATCAACTCTGTTATGGATGAGCCTGAGGTGCTCCTCTCTCTAACAACGTGTGTAATACATGAACACATATGTATACACATTTTTTGTGTTTTCAGAATTTCCATATTTATTTGATGCTATGTTCTCTGGTTCTCAATGCTTGATTTTCTTTTTAATTCTACACTCTTGCAGCCAACCAAGTTTTTGTCTTTGTGATGAAGAGAAATGTTTTTGATTATGACAAAATGTTGAAACCTTATGCTTACCGAGATGGATGTATCAATATAATATGATATTTTGTGGAACAACACTGTGTCTATGTTTCATAGCACCATAATGACAGTCATCTACAGAAATTCAGGACATATCATATCTGTATTGTATCGTAGTTCAGCCTCTGGCCACTAGTTGGCAGCAGGGATCTAGCCATTTGACTCTTCATTGCTTGATCACTGTTATTCTTGTAATTTTTGTCACCTTTTTTTCTTTTTTTTACAAAACAATACAGTGGGTTTTACATTATATCTTTTTCATTAAAAAAAAAAGATGATTTAATAAAAATGTTGATTAAGTGCTCTGCTTATAGTTTTTACAGTATATCATTCTTTATCCTATTCTCAATCGCTGTATGATGATCATAGACACATTAATTATGTAGTTTAAAGGTAGGTAGGTGTTTAGATTGATGCCAAAAGCTATGTTTGATGTACGAAAAATTTGTATTATATTCTATTTTTAGTGTTTAATCTCATAAAAAAACAAACAAATATAAACCTAAACATTTGCCAAGCAAAAAAAGGCAACTCATACCAGTGTGAAAACTGGAAATTTGTAGTAGGCCTATTTCTATCTTCAAACAATGCCAGTACTGTTATTATGTCTCTGCTGGAAGATAACATAAGAAAGGGTTTAAACTCTGGGAGTTAAGTGGAAGAAAAATAAAAATAAAAATCTGTATTTACATAATTGAATCACCTGATTTAATCAATTTATCATCCAAACCTAATTCAACATGTGAATTAACGAGAAGTAATCACCTCTCATCTTGATTTCAAACAGAACACTTCTTTCCAAATATTCTGTGCTGTTCCTCTGAGTGCACAAATGCATGATGCACATTTTCAGTGCACTGCAACCATCATAAGTCAAAACCCAGACCCTTTCAGAACTGAGATACAAATTGTCCAGAGAAGAGCCGTCCACATTGTTGTTGATGTACTGTACACGTTTACGGTCTGCTAGCATATGCTCTCGTGCTGACACAAACGCAGACAATGTCCATAAATACTGAGCAATGTGCAGATGAGAAATGGTGCATGCTGATTTATAGATTAGTCTCGGGCTGAGGAATGTAGAAAACAGTCCAGGAGTTGCTCATATGGACGTGCAGGTGCCCCGCTGTAACTCCTTCCATGATGGCTGTCAGGGGATGAGTTTGAGGACGGAAAGTCAGAGGATGTTGTCGGTTCAATTTTGAGGATTTCCCATCGAAAAGAGGAGAAATTGCGTTGATCTGTAATGACAGGATGTGGAGTGACAGGATCCGAAGCTTCCTCACACCCCTTGCTTGCATTCATACAGTAGGCAGGGAGCAATTACACCACCAATGAGGATGCAGTTCTTCATCGTTTAAAGCTTTCAGGGGTGTAATTTCAGAACACCAAGACTTCAAAGGGCAAATAAAAGGAAATCATATGCTCCGAGTCATTTAGACGATGCAGTTTGAAGGTCTGCTCAAAAGTGAAAACATGCACCAGCACAGGCCTGCACCATCTGCTGCAAGGAGTAACTGGGACGAGTGATAGCTTTGGACCCTCCTCTATTACATGTTGATTCTATTATAAAGCAGCGTCCCTCCTTCTTCAGCGCCCGCAGGTCTCGAGCTGAATCATGAAGACATATTGTTCTGAAATGAATCAATTAGGCCGACCCTAATCGTATTACCTCAGCGCACGTGAGAGTATGCTATGGATGTGTGCCGCTGCGCCGGTGTGGCAGGGCCGTGATATCTGCCAGGTGGCTTTGTGGTTAACACGGGCTCTCTATTGCAGTGTCACCTATCTCTGTCCTCATTTACCGGTTCCTCTGGCTATCTGATCTGCTCACGCTCCACAGCTGATCAGGGAGCTGCTCCTGTATCAAGTGAGCTCAGCCCAATCTGTTTGGACACACCTGCCCTTTGATTTAGACGCCTTCTATTGTGTGTGTGCTGACAGGCAGGGTGGATACAGGGTGCAGCTGCTGACAGACTGGAGCAGTGATGGGAACTGGAGGGACGCGTGCAAATTGTGCCTCAGTAGTACTTCAAAAAGGATGTGTTTGTTTTAGGTCGTTTCACATCTAGATTTTCTGGAAGAGTTGTTTTGATACAGGAAGGTGTTCCTTGTCGTTTGAATATATATGAACACAGTGACTGTTCCTGTTTGAGCACAAACAATGGCACCCAGCTCGCCTGAAAAAGGTGGTCTTGGCTCGATTCCAATCCACCCCTGGAGCAGGTTCGTCGGCAGCGAGGACACAATCGACCAAGCAACTGACACAAACAGGGTGACGAGTTAACTCATCACAGTGATGTAAGCAGCAGTAGTGATAATAACTGAATTACAGCTACCAGGCATCCAGGCTGATAAGAAAGTACCACTTAATGTTTTGGATCCTACAGAGTCACTTTCTGTACACATCCACAACATACCATGAAAACTGCCACAGGTTAACATTACTCACTGTCTCTGCAGCAGATCACAGGACACAGCAACATTGACATTGATTAGTTCCTAGATTTAGTCCAGCCTGTGAAGATGGAGAATTATCCTTTATAAAGCTACTCTCTGCTTTCTGACACTGTGGAAACCATAGTTTCTATGCAGACATTTCTACACTGTTATACATCACCATGTCATCTGGTGTTCTCTATGGTTCACTGTGGCTACCAGCGAGCAATAAATGTGATTATTTTTCATGCACAGAGTTTGTTTTCACTATTGTTAGATGTGTCCCGGATCATCAACTATGCTCATCTGTATGACCTTACATTAAAACATAGATCTCTGCTGTTATTTTTATCATATTATCCTTCTGTCTGTAGCTTAGCCTGCTGGCTTCCTTTCCATAATGCACAGCACAACTCATGGTCAAAGCAACACTGGCTGTGATGAAATTTTGTAAGGCCAACTCTGGCTAGTTGTGCAATTCAAAGCGGTGCCGGTGCAACCAAGCAAGGACTTTTCCAAATACTGCTGTGTCAACAGAAAATTTTCTAAGGGAATTTAACAAATTTTGTTTTTTTACAACTGAATTGGAACAAAAAAGTTGTAGTAGTAACCAACTCAAAACAACAAACAAATGGCATTGAAAGGAAAATTGCTGATTTTCTGCAATATGAATGCTTGCTGAAGGAAGTGTTGCCTTTTGCAGCTGACACTTGCAAGTTTTCGCTCAAAGGATTTATTACCGATACACATGAACTGCATGTACATTAACAGTATTCAAAGGGTTAATATTTCATCAGTAGGATGTTGTTTTCTGACATATTCTAAAGTTTAACTGTGCAATTGTGGTGTGTAAAAATCATGTGTGCATTAAGTCTCATGACCTGAAACACATCATGCTACTACTTCTTTGTTGTTTAATGGAAACCAAAACAGTCTGTTTTCACAAATTTATGACTCATTATAACTGAAAGTCTTTCTGATATTAGTATCATTAGTCAGACAAATAATACTATCCATTTAAAGTGTTTCAGCGAACACCGTGGTAGTATTCAGCTGTCATGTACACTGTGATTCAGTGACTTTGCAGGAACAAGAAAAAGAGCAGCACAGCACTAGTCCCACTTACACACAGAGTTAGACACATATACAGAGTGCTGTCCTCCCCTCCTGGCACAGTGTGCTCTCCTCTCACCTATATAATGCTTTTAGCCCGTTTGTGGCGTTGTTTCAAGCTCTAATACTTAAGTCTCTGAGACACTGCCTCCGTTTTGAATATTCTGAGACAGAAAGGTGTTCCACCATTATTTGGCAGATAATATGTCCTTACAGAATTAAATTAAATATCTCAAGGTGTAATAATGAGAGAGCATTGTTGCAGTGTTTTGCGCAAAGGCACTGAAAAGGGCTTGTGATACAACAACTACTACTACTGCTACAGAATCAATAGGAGGTTAACCAAAAACACCATTCCACATCTGTGATGCTCACAGTGAAAGCAAAGTGTAACAGGTAATATCATATCATGGCTTGAAGCTGCACTGTGAAAGAGACTTGAGTATCTCAACAGCAACTCAGCTAGTATTGCAGCTGACTCAAAAAATCCCTGTAGCAAGGGCAGAAAAATGTAAGGGCAGCGCTGCCATACAAGTGAAATATGGGGAAGTTTTCCTCCATTCTGGTACACTTGGGAGGGTGAGGCGGAGCCCTGAGAAGATGCTACTTTCAAATTCATACTAGTTTTCCAAAATCACCAACCCCAGCTTTAAGTGATGCATTTAGACAGATAGAGAGGGATTTCGTTAACAACATTAACAGGGTAATAATTATTCAAATTTTCTGTTTGACAGCTACTTCAGCTGACAAACCTAGCTCCTACTCTGATTCCTCCTCTAATTCTATGAAGCATTCATTTGACTGCAGCTGATTATTTGACATAGAGCCAAAAGTTAATGTTTAAGCTAACCATATTGATTTCATGAAGTGTCTTTTCTTTATTTTAAGTAGACCAACATTCAATGCAGTGTAAATTTTTGGTATCATTCAGCTGTATGATATACATCAAACAAAACAGATTTTCATCAAAAATTTTGTAATTACATATTTACTGGTGATTAGACAGACTAACATTAAGCAGCTGTGTCCACAGCAGATATTATAGTGCTGGAAGTGCTCATTATCAGTTAAAAAACAACGCACCAATATGCTGAAAACACCCTCATTGTCATGGCTTCTCCCTGTTGCTTATGTACAATGTGATCATCTATTGACAATGTGTGATGTTGTATAAGTGTGCTGACATGACCGAAATAAAAATCAATTCAATTGCTGTGCTCCAAGCACCTAAAGCTAAAAACAGTTCAACTTTTGGAAGAGTGCCGCACTCATAATGTCCCTTCACTGACTTATCAAAACACAGAAGGGATTGGGCCTCTGATGTTGGTTTTTGTGACCAACATCAGCCAAAATGAAAATGAGTTGCCTCATATTGTTGAGGAAACTTTTTCTGTTCCTCAGCTGTTATCAGTGGTAGGGCATGGTATTTTGACTATTTTCACAATTTCTTGTCAACTCATTGGCCACATTAAACACTGGTGAGAAGCTCTGAAGCTCTGTTTGATCTCCCTTTCAGCAGAAAAACAACGGCTGTGGACACAGGCCCTGCAGGGACACGAAACAGTTCAAAGCTTTTCAAATGTGTTCAGTGAAAAAAACACTGGACTGTTCCTTTAATTTTAAAAATCTTTTGCAAGACCTTTAACTTCTGGTAAATTGAGGTTTTCCTTAACACCACATTTGTGCTTAAATTCACTCCCATAATGTCCAATGCTAACTATTGAGGGAAGAAACAAAAACTCAGAGAAGATATTAAAGTTTAATAAAACCTCTGGTCACTAAGGGCTCCAGTGTGACACTCGCTTGCATACAGAAACTACTTCTACTAGATTCACCCACTGTATACTTGTTTCCCCTTTAAAAGAAAAACCCAAACTCCACATTACATAGTGTGACGGATCATGGACAGCCTGAGCAAGAACATTATGTCTCCTGCACTTCAGAGGAGTGACTGAATAACCTAATTTCCACATAGTCCGCCTGCACTGCCTTCTGTAAGCACCTTTGATCAGGATCACTGGATATACAGTACAAGGCTATTTTCAGCAGGACCCACTTTAACCATGTACCAATCTCAAAACCATCACAGGGGAACAAGCCCTAAGAGTTTCCTGGTCAACTCAAAATGCAGCCTAAAATAATGTCAATGTCTACACAAATATCAGGAAGGAAATTTAACCTGTTGTTTACATGTTCCTCTTCCTGTTATCTTGCAAACTCACAATTGCCTCGTCAAGTAATGGCTCCCTTCTGATCTTTATGATCTCAATTTTTAAGCTGCCAGGGCTCCGCTCCGCTGTGCATCACTTTAGCTACGCTTCCTGTGGCTGTTGGGTTGTTGCTTGGAGTAAAAACAGCATCACTGATTTGATGCTCAGCAGGTGGACGCTGGAACTTTGGGGTAAGGGGCACAAGTTCCTCACTGTGACCCAGCACTTTCATTGTGAAAGGCTGCTTGACCTACTTCAGAGCTGCGCTGGAGTCAAGAAAGTCATGATTATCTAAGATGTTTACCGTTGTATATTTTTGAGACAAATAAGTGTGTGATTTTAGGTTTTCTAAGAAGTGTTGTGGTCTCTACCAGTAGATCTATTGTCATCATAAAAAGTTCGAGTTTTTAATATTTTGTGTTCTTGTCTTTGTTGATTTAAAGTTAATGAATTTAACTTTTAAGTAAATTATGACCTACTCTGTTTATCAAAAAGGACCATCACAAAGAAGATTTGTAAGCTCTTTTAATACATTTTACAAATTAATCTTGATTTTTTTTTTACACCAGAGATTGTTATTTAAAACAGAGAAAACTTAATTAATTCTTTAAGAGATATTATTTAAAACAAGTATGGGAAAACTATACAGATTAGAGGAAGAATTTTGAGTAAGTCGGTCACTAAAATTGTCTTTAGAGTTTTACGATAGCTTCCTCTAAAACATCCAATGCCTTGTGCGGCTGATAGCAGCAATTTAAAATCAAACAGATCTTTTCTCTCCTTAAAATCAAACATTAAGTTATATCCTCTCATGGTACTGGAGTGTTGCTTACACTTTGCATGGTAAATGGTCTGGGGGTTACATGGCAGATCAGTGATGTCACCCTCTCCAAACAGAATATGAGGTGGCAGTGCAAACATTTGTACAAATGTTCCATTCCTTATCCAGTTCTTGGCCACAGCGTTTTTGGCCTGAAGATGATACAGTGTCACGCGGATCTAAACAAAATAAATTCCTGCCCACTGTCGCTGTTAAAACCAACATAAACACAGAGCCCTCACTTGGTGCTTTAAACTTTCCAGCCTCTCCTGTCTGTCCCTGGTTCACACTGAAATATCTCTGAGACGGGCCGTGATTCCTGACTTTTGGAACACGGCTAGAGGTCATGGGTCATTGTGTCACGGAGAGGCAGAGGTGAACATAAACAAGCGAGGAGGTGGAGGGGGCAGTTATTGTAGAGCTGTCAGTGATCTTTTCCCTGCTGCTGACTTGTTTTGACATCAGCGTGATGTAACCCACAGCAGCAATAAAACGCAAATTAAGATCTTCCGCCCGATAACCGGCTTGTCTGAGAAGCTTATCGATGTAGGCCTCTTCACTCTTGGTTCAGTCCACGATCTGATAACGCTATACGTGCTGTTTCTCAAGTCATGTGTCAGTGAGGGCCACATTTCTAAATATGGCAGTTTATAAAGACATTACATCTATTTTATTAGTGTCAAATGTCATGTGACTATTGTTGGACTGACACAGAGAAATAAAGAAACTGAAGGCACGGTAGATAACCTTGAAATCTCATAAACCTTTCAGTCCTTTACTTTTGGTCATCAGGAAAGCACAGTAAAAATAAAACATTTTCCTTTGTTTAAGTGTTGTCTAAGCTTTGTCCATGATTCTTTTTCAACTGAAAACATTTTTCCAATTTAAACTGTGACCAAAGATGGGTAAAGATCTTGAGGATGTGGACATTTTTATGAATCATGACTCTTTAAAGGACAACATTTAAATCCACATATTTTACAAAAGCTAATTAGACAGCCAAAAAAGTGTCTAAACATAACACTATGATATTTCTGCTCAGGAAAAGAGAGGAATGAAATGTAATGTTAAATGACATATTGCATGAAGAAGAGGAGAACACATAGTTTGGAGGTATAAAACAAATATAGTTGTTTTTATGAGAATTACGTTTGTTTCCTAATAGCAGAGGCTAAAGAAAAGGCTCTCAACCAATACTTTGCAGTTTGTTGTGAATGTGTGTCTAAAAAATGGCAGACTTCTGTGACAAACAGAATGTGGGTATACACCCATTCCTGCGAATTAGTCCACTTTCACTAGAAAGTGATGAAGAAAGTAGAGAAACGATAAGGAGTTAATTTCTTAAGATCGACAGAGAACAGACAAAATAATTATATAATTACAGGAAAATGTAGTATAATAAAGAATTTACCCATGGATTTACTCTCAGGGCTACTGTTACTGTGTGCATTGTAAATGCATTTGTTTAGTAAAATTATGTTCTGATACAGCCAAGATCCAAAATGCAATATATTGTTTTTAGATCATTAAAATACTTTTTCTAAAATTTGGATCCTGGCTGCTCATAAGAGGTAGAGGTGGGTCCTGAGGCTAGACCAGATGCGTCTGGTCACACATTCTTCTGTTTATTTACTTGCTATTGAAGTCCATGCCCAAATACTTCTGTTAAATACAAACATTATCAGACTTGTCATGTTGCATTTTCTTAGTGTGTGATATAGAACAGCTATAGCTTGAATTTCCTTTGGGATCAATAAAGTATCTATCTATCTATCTATCTATCTATCTATCTATCTATCTATCTAGTCTAGTGTTCTGTGGAAGATACTATTCTAGTATCAATAAACAGAAAGTATGGATACTGATACAAAAACTGGTTCATAAAGGACTATCAATACAATATTTATATGAATTAAATCTAATTCACTCCATTAAAGGTAAAAAAAAAAAGGTCACTTAATGAAATAACAGTATTTTAAATATTAAAAAAAAACAAATTTAAGTATCGATAGCACATCAGTGTATGTTTTTTTAATAATGTATCAGTTTTACAAGCGAGTAAGTAAGCTTAAAAGATGAGAGTATTTCGACTTGAGGTTCTGAGCTTAAATTATATAGAACTTTTGTTTCTAGTAAACTGGACAGATATTTTATTTCTTTTGAGATATACTGACTTGAACGAGACCAAAACTTCAGATGATAAAAATGTTGACAATATTGAGTACCTAAATCTGATATCAATGAATCACATGTTCCAGTCAATACCTTCCCGGGCCGAATCAAATCACAGATATTGGTGCTTTCTTTGGGAACCATTTACTAAATGACTGAAACACAGATACTAAACCCTCTCTGAGCAGTCTAACATGTCCCTCTGGCTACAGAAACAGACATACAAGTAACAGAGGCCTTATCACACCAGAGCAAGTGAGAGTAAACATTATTTCAGCTTCCTTTTCCCATACTTAACTGTTTAGGCACCAGGCTTACCAGTTTAAAATTACTTTTAGCACAGATGTTGGAAAAAAGTTAACCAACCCTTATAAACATGTGTTCAAATTTTGTTAAAAGACTTTGAAAAAATAAAAAAAGCTACAAAATATCTCTTTCACAGATAATGGCTTTGTGATGTGACCCCAGTGTTGAGCAATGAAACCCCCTCTAATCCCATTGGACGTCCTATAATTTGTGTTGTTAAAGAATGCTGTGTCTTACATTGATCCTCCATAGAGATCTCCTGCAGGTTGTGGTCTTCACGCTGGAACGTCTCCTCCTCTTCTGCGGACAGGGGAATGGGATCACTGTAGCTGCTGGGATAATAAGTCCTCTTGGCTGGGTAGTAGGTGTTTCGGTAAAGAGGCCGTGTAGCGACAGAGCTCAGGAGCAACAAACACGTGGCCAAAACATCCCATAACTTCATCTTAGACTCAGTTCCGATAAGGAAAGCTGCAAACAGAAGAGGACAATTGATTTGGAATATGTCGGTAAAACACAACTGACCACAAAACTCTAAAAAAAAATTATATATGAATATCCCCACACTTCGAACATAATGTAGGCCAGCTCTTGTTTATTAGTGAGGTCAGCAGAGTGTTACAGTTTGGACACCCATGACTAATTCTGTATTAATAACTCTGTGTCATCATCTCAAAGGGCTTATTTGATCCCCACTTTGTCTCTGTCTCATACAAGTGTTGGCTGTGAGTGTAAACATCATAGTAAACCGGCTTACATTCCGATCACATGAATCACAGTTTTTCAAGAAAACATCCATTCAGATTAAAAATGCCACTGAAAAGGGAAGGATATTGAAGAACGTCTTGAAAAAAGCATGCGTAAATCCGTGCGTAAAAGTGTCGTTTTGAGATCACACGTATGCATTTCTTTCAGCTTAATACTTCAGTACTCACTGAAGTCGTTCGGGATGTCCAAATAACACGTTCATGATGTTGTAATATCAGCTGTGCCGCTCGTTATGAGGCACAGAGGGTGCGCCTCTTACAAAAAAATGCGCCACTTAAAGCACGCACCAAAGCGTGTTGGCAACGATAGCCTAAATAATGGTGTGAGTTGGCCAGATGGCGATCCCCAAAGCTTACGTGACTCCGTCTAATGGCATGTTGAGTCTGCACTGAACCTAACAGACAGGCGTGGATAAGTACTGGGCTTAAACATGCTATGTAAAAGTCGTGAAAAGTCTCTTAAACAAGCTATATGTAAAATTTTCTCAACCTAATGTGCTGGTTAAAGCGTGGCTTGGATGCGTTTTTACGCACATAAAATGGAATACAGTGTCTCATTTTAACTCTCATATTATGAAATTATTTTGCTTTGCTTACCTTAAATATGGCCCATGCAGACCTGGAACTCTCTTTGCTGTTAGTGTAAAAAAGTAAACCAAAAGACGCAAATCATTTAGTGCCCAAAGCTGCAGGAATCCTTCGAACAGCCACACTCCAAAAATGTTCCCAAAGCTAGTCCAAATTGGGTTTGTGTCCCGACTGGAAAAAAGCAGAAATTTTACAGTACTTGTGTCTCTCATACTCTGATCCAGCGCACCAACCAAACCATGCGTCTCCCCTCAGTGAAGTCCAAAGGTAGGTGTTAAAGAGAAGCGGACCGAGTGCCGCTGCGCCTCACAGGGGTTCGGTTGCAGTCGCTGATTAATTGGATGCTACGTTTCCACGTTGGAAATCCGAGAAAGTTCCACCATCTCAAACTGAAGGGACACCAATGAAGACATCAGCGTCTCCGCGGCGCAAAGTGTGCACAATATCTGGCTCCAAGGGTGCAGGAGAAAACTCTCAGAACGCTGCGTAATCCACAAATGCGTTAAATGCTCATAATCGCCAATATCTGACAGTTTCTCGACATGGCAAACAGCTCATCCGAGGGTGTTTAGTCTCCATGTTCTTCTGGTCAGACTTGGTTTATTTAGCTGGAAGAGTTTCCTCACGCGCTGTCCTCATACTGGGACTGAATCCGGACAGATGTCTGCGCATAACACCGCAGCGGGCGCAGAGGGCAGTTTGGAGAGATTTATAGTTGAGTGCGCTCTGACGTTTGGGCCAGTTGGTGTCCGCCCCTCTTTTATATCCCCCTGCTGCTGCTGCTGCTGCAGGAGCAAACAGTGAGTAACAGAGGGTCGGCATATCTCTCCAAACCAAAGCCCCGGAGCCCCCGTTTGGAGCAGCGCAGTTTTCAGATGTCTTGGGGATTATGTCACACATCCTGATGTCCTCGGATTAGATTTCAGAATGTGGAATGCGATTTGGAGATGTTCTGTTGCGATGCATGTTTCTAACCTGATCTGCGCGCTCATGCGCAACGGTGTCAGGTTGCGTCTGTTGGCTCCTCACATCTCAAATTTAAGAGTCCCACTTCACTTGCTATTTACTAGAACATATTTGTAAATATCTAAGGGGAGCATTCAGGGCACAGTGGACCCTTTGACGTGTCTGATTTATTTCTCTCCAAATTTACAGCAGAAATTTGTAACTCATACACACCCTGGAGCATCTGCTCATTCAATGAGCGTTTTCTTGTCAAGGTGAGCCTGGGGCAACACCACAAACACCACAAAAGAAGAAACTCAAGCTGGAGCGCGGCACCTTATCATCACAAGCGGTTTTTATCATTAGGCAAAGGTAGGCCAATGCCTGGAACCCCAGTCATTAGGTGTGCATCACATATGGCATCTCAAGTTGCTTCAGATTTCTTCAGATGTGTTTTTTCAATATAAGCGGTCTTAATTGCACAAACAATAGTGAAAAAAACACTATTTTTTACCAAAGCATCACTGAAATTTGAACTCCCTGATAAGTTTGAATTAAAATATATAGGTGATTTATTTGTGCAATAAAATAAATATGAAGAAAATTGCTCACAATTTTTTCTTTAAATTAGTAATGGAAGTATTTTTCACAATACCACGTTGCTTTCATCCTAAATAATTTTACTTAATTTTAGTTGCAGTTCCAGGCTTTGAGTGGAGATCAGACTTTGTTCTTTCTCTCTCTTTTTGTAAAAAACAGAGCATTTGTTTTCTCTTGCTCCAAACAGGTTTCCACCTTCTCAAACTGCTGAAGCATATTTGTGCACCTTTTTGGTCAAATTCATTCAAAAAACTGAAAAATGATTGCAAGAAAAATACTTCAAAACCACAAGTAAGCCCCTGGCAGATTATGCATTGAACAAAATAGCTGCCATTGTTTGAGCAAGTGAGTGAACACTGACACCGTGTTTGTGCACTTGGCAGTTCTAAGATCAGTGATGCCTCAGACAGCCTTAGGATATTTTGTTCACACAAGCTGTTTAGTTTTATCTAAATGGCGTAACGCCATGTTTGCCATGGGCCTCCAAATTACCAGGACCACCCCTGTTTCCCACCACCCTGCACAATTTACACCCGCCTTTAATCTCCTCTACAAAACTCAAATTCCTCAAGTAAACCAGTCATTTCACAATTAAAGCATGTTCATGTGCCAGGGGAGACTGGCCTCTTCCAACAACCAAACACTTGCCTTTCCAAAGCATGCTTTCTGTTTTTAATTTAATGTGTTTAAACGATGCTAACGATGGCTGCAGAATAAAAGAAGAGAAATCCTTGCACTGACACGTTAAATCTGCTCTGACTTATCTGTTATTCAGCTGTATTAAAGCTGATGTTTGTTTGCTCATGGGCTTAAAACTTCTTGTCAATACATGTTTTTCTTCCAAGCATTTATGCGTGCCCTACCCATGCTTTAAGTATCTGTGTGGTTTTGAGCCAAGTCCTCATTGTATGGATTCTTTTCAGTCATGTTCTCACATGGCTCCTCTGCATTAACCTGACAGCTTCTGTTTGACGTGAGGAAAAACTCTTAATGGTAATACATGGAAGAGCCAGACTTACCAGGACATATAAAACCATTTTAAGTTGTCCACACTTCCAAGAAAACATATTTCATTTGTGATGATGAAATATGATGTGGATGCACAGTATATGAGCTGTTCTGTCATAAGTGAAAGTGAGCCCAGTTTGTGTGATTTAGGTGTTACAGCGATCCTTCACATCAGCAGTCGTAACTCTCTGTGCCGTCCCAGTCTCCAGAGTGTAAAACTACTTCAGGGTAAATTCTAAAAAAGTCCACACTAATCATTCAGTATTTTTCAATTATTAAAAAAAGGGCTATTAAACTGTTTGGAAATGGTCCACTGCCAATGCATGCTGGGAAAAAACCTCCAGGCTCTACTTTTTACCCTGAGTAGGAACAACAGGTAACGAGACTGAATGAAAGGAAATCACAGTTATGTAAACAAAGTCAAACGCATGAATGTAACGTGAACTGTCACACATTCCATCAGAATAAAAAAGACTGAGTCATTTAAAGGCAGAGCCTGTGTTGTCTGAGCTCTGTTTGGTTCTCCAAGGTTATTTAAAGTTCAGAGTTTCACACAAGCAGAGAAATCCAAAACGGCTGTGCTCGACTTCAGCTGGTGTCAAATGCACTTTCACAGTAACTATTACATGTTGAGAAAGACAGTGTTTGAAATAACAGAAATATTTATGTTTATATTTATGGAAAGATTCATATATCACATCTCCTAACTTCTAAGATAGAGGAAAAATCTGCAAAATCAATGCACTGCTTAATACTCTGATGAATGATGTACAGTGTAAAACGAAAGACATGATGTCCATTTGTGATGTGCATCCTGGCTCCTGCAATGTTGTGCAGTACACAATCTTTCTCACATAACACTTGAGTTTATAAGCAATGTTTCTTTGAATTAAATATAAGTACCTCCTGTTGGTTTATGCTGTCGATCTACAAAAGGAAAACTGTCAGAAGGATGTGCTGATGTAGGTCTGAACAATATTGGGAAAATGGTATTGTAACATATTTAGCTCTTGCAATATACTTTGTACTCTTCCAAAAAAAGTCTGGAAACATTTTTCTGTGGGTCATTTTTCCCTTTTTGATTATACCTCTTGGTTTTTGAATTTATTTATTATTGTATTTTACATCATTGGAAAGTCTTACCTTTACAATGAGGTTCAACTTGTAAGGATCATGCATTCATGGCATGAGAGATGGCTTAACATGTGGTTAGCACCCCTAAAAAAAACGTGTCAATGTTCCCTCTTCTCTAAGAGACAACCCATCAAACCTCAATGAATCAAGGGTGGGGACCGGTCTTCATGGGTTGACTTTCTACTTTGCATTCTGTTTTGACCTGTTTCATGGAACTTGATCCTAAATTTTGCACATTTAGTCTGGGACATGTTGTGACATATCCAGGGAAGTAAAATGCACAGTAAAACCACCATTATTAGCAGGTGTTCTACTTCTATTCTATTTCATTGAGAAATAACCACAATTTCTGAGACCAACAACAGCTATTAAAGATAAGGACCTTAATTTCAAGATGATGGCCTTAATTGAATGTATGTTGTAAAAATCTTCTGATGGAGCCAACAAAATGTATTTGTTCAGTGACGACAGATTTCTAAAACCTCAACAAATATCTGACCTGACACTGTAGATGAACTTCACATATCCACTGGATATATTTCACTCATCAATTGTCTTTGAGGAGGTTCATGTCATATATAAATGTTAAATGATGCATCTGTGTGGTACATTTTAATGTGAAATGATAGACTTATGGTAGTCAAGCTATCGGCTAACGGCTAAGAAGGGCAAACAAGGGCAAACAACAGTTAAAGCTATGGTCTACGATTTGGAAGCTTTGTACATATTAATAACACCGTTTATAAGGCTGTTATGGTCCTATGGTCCTATCTACACAGTATAAAGACCAAAAAGAACGAAAAAAATCCATTCAGTATATCTGCTGAAAAGCTGCATACTAGTTGACCAATCAAACCTAAGAACCTGCGACTATTAATTGGTCCGTGAGTTGGTCTGTGAGTCCATCCAATCCTCGTCTCCCTCGCTACGCAGCATCATGCCCATGGTCCCGCCTCCTCCCCTCTACCTCCGGTGAGCAGCTAGCAGCGTTAGCTACTGAACTATCATGGAGCCGGAAAAGCCTAGCGCCAAGACCGACGCCGCCTCCCTCTCCCGCGAGGCCCAAAGGAGCTCTGCCCACGGGTTGAGGCCTGTTAGCGGGCTAACGGCTAACGGCTAACGAATAGCCTCAGCCGGCCGCCAGACCTTCAGCATCGACCGTTTCGCCCCTGGTTGATCAGGTAATGGCTTTGTTTACTACAGTGGGAGATGTCTGCTGAATAACTCTGGTTAGTTTGTGCCTGCACGGGCTAATAACTTGTAGGGGAGCGGGTTAGCCTGTTAGCCGCTAATCGTTTGCACTGTAAGCTGAGCTGGGGAGGACAGGCTGAGAAAGATAAATCCTCCCCCACACTCGGCTCCGCTCTGGCGGCGCCAGACCCGCATTGCCGCCGGTCCAGTTGAAATGGCTACTGCTGTGTGTTATAAGGGGGATGTCTGTCGTGTTTGATACTTTCAGTTGAGCTGAGCTGTTTTGATTGAGTTTGCTGCTGATATATTGTGCTAGTCGCTCGTAGCTCTGTCCGAGGGGGCTTTATGAGGCGACACGAGCTGGGGGCGGGATCTTGTAACACGGAGGGGAGAGGTGAGGGAAGGGGGGGCAGGCTGCGGTTTCAAATCGTTGACCCTAGCTTTAACAGTCATTAGCTGTAGAAGCTAACAACAGTAAGCCACTAATAACAATTAGCCGCTACGGCCAACAGCCATTAGTTGTTGTTTGCCCTTGTGAGCCGTCAGCCATAGCAGCTAACGGCTAATGGTTAGCCGCTACGTTTAGCCGCAACATATGCTAAGTCGTTGCAGCGCTGTGATGAGTGTGATGAGGCAAACGATCGTCCAATCACAAGCTGCTGTTGTTTTTGAAGGTTCTTCCCCTGAAAACATTTTCGCAGGGCTCCTTCCCGGATGGATAACTGAAATATTTCCAATATGGAACTGTCCATCTGGCATGTCAGGCATCCTTTGTCCTTCAATGGACACTGAAAAGTTCAGTCATTTTGTGATTGGGACCTTTTTAGTTTGAAGTTTTGCAAGATGGATCTGCCTGATGATAGAACCAAGGTGTTAAGGATTAAATAAATCTCCTTGATCTCCAAAATACTAAGTGAGGATTAATCATCCATTTATCATCATCATGTGGACTGTTTATGCATTATGAATATGTGATTTGGAGAACTTGTGCTTATATTTATATACAACATTGTTGGAGAGGCAGAGCATTGACATTGGTATATGGGCCCTGACCTCATCGCACCTTACAGATTTGATAAGAGATGTGACGATAAATTAGATTCCCTGCTTTAGCTGATAGGTGGATGCTGGAGTAGTGGTGGTTGTGAATGTCTGAAAGCAAGAGTGCAATACTGATGCAGGCAACGCTGGCAGGCCAAAGTAGGGGAATAAAATGGAAATCTTACAGTATCAGTACCCCCCTTATTAAATTGCCAGAACCAGTTTGTAGGTGTTGTCCTCAATAGGAATGGTAATCAAAAAGCAATTCCAGTCCAGAATCAGTAACTTAGAATTGATATCATTTGTCTTTTTGCTTAATCGTTCTCATATCAAGTTAATATTGTTATTTTTGCACGCCTGTAAATAAAGAAAATCACACTGAACAGAGGCAGTCAGAAATCTCTATGTATGTACGTATGTATGTATGTATGTATCTATGTATCTATGTATCTATCTATCTATCTATCTATCTATCTATCTATCTATCTATCTATCTATCTATCTATCTATCTATCTTATTCATCAAAAAACTGGATTGCAGAGATATTATTAGCATTGGTATCACTAAAATCATATTAATTTTCAACCTTAGTCCCAAATCAATTGTGCCAAATTTGGCACCAACAATACTTTTGAGAAAATTTCTGGGCCTACTAAAATCTAAACTTGGGCTGAACAATTTAAAGAAAAGATCTAATTGCAATTTGTTCTGGCAGATATTGCAATTACAATTTGATTCATGATTATCTTTAAATAAAGCTTCAGTGCAATATTCACTTTTTTTACAGTACAGACAACAGTCAGGAACTCAATGATCATAAGCACATAACACATTATCCATCATCTAATTTATATATGTATATATTTTTTTAAGTGTATTTTTGGGGCATTTTGTGCCTTTACCGATAAGTGAAAGACAGTGGATAGGCTTGTGAAAGGGGGTGAGAGAGTAGGGGAAGACACTTTGCAAACTGGTCACAGGCGGGATTCGAACCTGGACCGGCAAAAGCAAATATATGAGGTGCCTGGTTGCTCACCACTCCACCAAACCAGCACCCCATCTGTCATCTAATATTGATGATAAATCATTGTTTTCTTTATTTAAGGGATACTCTAACTTCTACTCCTAAACAGAGGCTTTGTGTTGTTGACCTGCCATAAATTCAAATGACCTTCAAATTTGTAAAATAGTATGTGTAAAACATTTGATGCAACAAATCCTGCGTCAGTCAGCGGCCATGCAAGAAGCTGTAGCTCTGCTGATCACGAGATTGTATTGTCTTAAATTGCAATTTTGATCAGAAAACAACAAATCGTTTGTCCTAATCTAAACAGTACCATACTGTAAAGTCACTGAATGTGAACAGAGAGGTTCATAATTCATGTTTATAACTGGATAATGATAATAAAACCCATTTTTGCTGAAGCCTTAGAAAACAACCTATGCACCTGAATATCAAATACGTCATAGCAATAGCATGTATATTATACAGCACTATACACTCACTTGGTAATGTGACAAATGAAGTGTATTCATGCAATCTGAATTTCTACTGGTGTAAATTTTGGTGTCCCAATGAAACTCTTATCAATATCTTTACAAAGGAAAAAAAATGTTCCTGTTGCTGCTCTTGTTTGCTTTTGAAGGTCATGCAGAGGCATCAGTATTCATGTAGGTCTGTTTTATAGCCTGCACACGACTCCATGATGGAGCTTTGATGTATAGAAACATGTGTAGATGAATATGACACCGCTAATTTGCTGACAGAATGCCTTAATCAGCACATTTAGTCTTTAAAGAAACATATCAGCATAATCATGGTTACTTTATTTTTGCTTCTTTCATTTTTTGGTAGCATTAAACACAATTTACAGAATGCAAATTTCATCCAGGGGAAATTCTGACACGTCAGACTTGGACACATTAGCCGAGATATGACACACAGAGGCCGTATTGTTTATTGATGTGTACAGCAGAGTCACCAAAGGGTTCTTCTGTGACCCTCCTCTGTGTCATACAGGCAGAGAGAAGGAGATAATGGTCACCAGAAATAGACCCATCTCAAGACTTTCTTTATGTGTGAGTGCTGTCTGACAGAGAGAAAGGAGGGGGGTGGTCTTCAGTCCTCTGAGCTGAATGCTTGAGTGACTATAATAAATATTAATTTGTTTGGAGGAGAAATATGAGTAAGCTGAACGAATCAGCACCACATGGGGTGTGAGGAAGAGACGTGTCACTCACACAGAAGAGACCTCTTTCATTATTTGTGTCACTGATGGGACTGGCACCTCAATTTTTGATGCTGGTTTAGTCTCTGCGGGGAGATGGCAGGATGGCAAATGGAGAAAAAAATCTGACTCCACACAGAATTTATATGGAGATATAACCACAAACAATCCATCTGGTTTAGTTTAATGTAGAACTGTAAAAACTAATATGAAACAAATGTCGCACATGGATGATCATTTTTCTTTGGTTGTCTTGTGCATATTTTATCCCTTGACAGTAACTTGTTTGTCTTAAATCATCATATTTTGGTTTTTAAATGAAATAATAAACAACAAGGGACCTGTTTATGGTTAAGCTAATGTGTCTTTCATACAGTCTAAGAGTCTGTGCTCATGTAATGTGCTGTAAAATATCGACATCTGTGTGCTTGTTTTACATGTTTCATTCAAACTTCATAAAGTCTTCTTTGATGATTTAAAGGTCGCAGCACACATTGACAGTGGAGAACTCCCTCAGGAGAACCACACCATAAATACAAGTCAGTGGTAATAAAAACAGTGACATTTTCATTTACAGCCTTACAGTGGGCTCTTTGAGAAACAGTCTGCAATCCAGAGATATCAAAAGATGAAAAATGTAAGACTGAAGCAGCTTATTTGAAAGATGTTTAATTCTGTCTAAAAAACAATCTTGTAAAAAAAAGTCCAGATTATTGAAATCCTTTTTCAAAGATCAGAAACCAAATCCAAAAATTTATTTTAGATTTTAGATATTTGTTAATTACTGTTTCACAACATTAATGCTCAGTATAATGTGATACAAATGTATCATCTTACCTTAACAATAATGGATCCTCTTTAACTGTTTAGTGTTCCTTTGTGGTTTAAGGTATTTGTGTTTTTTAAAATCCATTCATTTTATTTTCTTGATAATCACAAACTAAGTGATATTTCCAGGAATCTTGACACTTGTTAGTTTCATTTACTTCCTGGATCTTGTATTTTTAAAAATAATTTATGTTTTTTTTCTTTTTAAAAAAGAAATTTTTCCAATTTTGAATTTATTTTGTTTTTAACCCATGAATTGTTGAACTGTCGAAAGAATTTGATTTCTGGATTATGTTTCATTATTTTGGTTTAATTATTTATGATACACTCTTTAGTTTTTTCAATGAATTATCTGTTCACCTGTCCAAATCTTGTTCATTGGTGTTTAATTTTTTAAAACCAATTTATTTATCTTTTAACAGTCCTATACACTGGAGTATGGACATTTATGAGTTATCATGAGCATGGATCCTTGTGGTTGTGGGGTTTTTGTAAAGCTCTTGATTTATGAAGAGCTAAACCAATAAAGAATAATTAGTAACCTTGTAAATCAAAAATTCTCTGCTCAGTGACATTTTTAAAGTGAGACAGTTCTGCTCTACTTAGGGGTGGGTAGGTAATAATGTGACTTAAAGCTATGGTCTACGATTTGGAAGCTTGGTACATCTTAATAACACCGTTTATAAGGCTGTTATGGTCCTATGGTCCTATCTACGCAATATAAAGACCAAAAAGAATGAAAAAAATCCATTCAGTATATCCGCTGCAAAGCAGCATAATAGTTGACCGATCCGAATTGCCAGGAGCGGCAGTTCGGATTGGTCCTTGAGTCCATCCAATCCCCTCTCTCCCCTGCTCCGCACCGTCTCGCCCATGGTCCCGCCTCCTCCGCAATATCTCTCTCATGTACCGGTGATCAGCTAGCAGCACAGCTACTGAAGCATCATGGAGCCGGGAGGCCACTTCTGTCACCCTCCACATCGAAGAGAAGGAAACGTAAAAGTTTTGAGGAAAAGGCTGAAGTAAGGAAGAAATATGAGCAATACAGGTCTGAACTGAGACTCAACATTGAAGAATCGTATGGGGGGAAAAGCTGCAGAATGATTTGGGACTGTCGAACACTGGGGTCGTTCGCCAGCCGGCTGCCGAACGGCCGGCTGCAGCACGGGCCACCGGCTGGCAAACGACCGCAGCATCGGCCGCAGCACTGGCCGCCGGCCGCAGCACCGGCCACCAGCCGCAATACTGGGCGCTGGCTGGCTAACGGCTGCAGCACTGGCTGGCTAATGGCTGCAGCACTGGCCAGCGGCCGCAGCACTGGGCACTGGCTGGCCAACGGCCCCAGCACTGGCCTCCGGCCGCAGCACTTGGCGCTGGCTGGCGAACGGCCGCAGCACCGGCCGCCGGCCGACCTTCAGCACCAGCCGTTCCGCCCCTGGTTGAACAGGTAATAACTTTGTTTGCTACAGTGGGAGATGTCTGCTGAATAACTCTGGTTAGTCTGTGCCTTTACTGGCTAATGACTGTACGTTATTGGTTGGAGCGGGTAGGCTCTGTCAATAGATTTTTAGCATCAGTTAGTCACTCATCGTTAGCATTGTAAACTGAGCTGGTGAGGACACGCCGAGAAAGGTAACTCCTCGCCCACAATCGGCTCTGCTATGGCAACGCCAGACCCGCTTCGCCGCCGGTCCAATTGAATGGCTACCGCTGTGTGTTACAAGGGGGATGACTGTCGTGGTTGGTACTTTTAAGTTGAGCCTGAGTTGAGTCTCAACAGCCAAACTGGTTTTCAGATCGTAGACCCTAGCTTTAAATAATAACGAACAGGGGACAAAGCTAAGACCATTCTGCTGTGGCACGCTGATAACTGGGTCCACAAACACATTTTAGGTTGTTTGTTCTGCTGCAGGACATCTTCTGCTTTTACTCTAAGGCCGGTCATGACAAAGTCAACAACATGTTAAATACAAAACATAGTTTGGCTGCAGGTCAGCTGGATCGCCCGGAGTTTATATTTGGACATTGTCAAAACAATGATGCACTGTCATGGGGGCAAATATCAAACTAGCTATGCTTTACATTTAACTTTGAATACACTAGACTATTTAATTAACATTCTGAGTGCTTTTCTCTACATGCCACAGTCATCCTTTCATTACCCTTTTAACAAGAGTCAATGAGGTTTGGTCTGTTGTTGAGAATCCTTTGACATCCTTACTGATGGGGGAGGGGCAATCCATGCTCCATGCTCTCTGAGTAAAAGAAGCATCTATATGGAAAATTATATTGGTTAAACTTATTAAATAAAGCTTTAAATATCTGATCTGCCTTATAACATTTAATTTAAGGCCCATTTACCAAGCAAGTACAGCTAACATCTAATTTCTTGTTATAAAAGCCACCGCATGGATTACAAAACTTAACTGATTAAGCATAGTGAAATGATACGTAATATCTGGACTGGAAGAACTGCTCAGACAGGACTCTTTAGGGTAACATTATAATAAGATTACTTGGAATGTTTGTACTCCATGCACGCCTGATGAACAGTATGTCTACAAAATAAAACATACACCATATTATTTGATATATAACACAAATATTGGATGATTTTTGTCATTGCAGCAGCAGATTTATTTAAATTAAAGTCAAATTTAGAAAAACACTAAATAGCTCTGCATGGTTTGAGGAAAAAATTACCGATCATGTTGGTCAGCAGTTCAATAACAAGATCAAGTGTGATTACAAAGCACATTAATTATAACTTTGAGAATCTATGTCATTAGGCCAGTTTTTTCCTGTACAACTGAATAGTGGAAACAGTGCAAATAGGTTTTGCTGGACAATTACAACCGAGCTATCATCTGATCAGTTCAATTTGCATGCTAAGCTAATGATCAAAGTTTCATTAAAGGTGCTATGAGGAAAATCTATTTCCAGCAACATAAAGACTCTGCTACCCATGAGCATGCGCGGCGACTGTCGTAAAGACGTGACCCAAGCCAAAGCGTGTGTTTGTTGTGATGCAGATGAATGCAGCTCGGACCTTCCTCAGAACTCTGCATTGCTTTACAACTTCTTTTTCAACAACTTACAGGATGCAAAGCGACGAGGTAATGTATCTCTTTCTAGTTACGTAGCGGTAGTTTTTGATGAGTGACAACAAGCAATTTTTGGGAAACTTAGTGTCATAGTTTTGTAGCCGGCTATATATTGCTACTTACAGCCCGGTGCTCTAAGACGTGTCCTAACAATATAAATTTGCTCTAGTTTTAATTGTCTTATTCCCAAAGTTGAGTATCCAGGCCAGTCCAGCTCTGTCCGACCCAACCACAAAGGTAAGGAATAGCATTTATAGATAACCTATTTTGATGCTATAAAACTCATCTTAAAGTGTGTATTTTGATCAGGCATATATCTAAAAGTGAGACTTTTTTGTAATTACTTAGAAACTCCTCATAGCATCTTTAAATAACACCTATTTATTTGTCTTTTGAAAAAAAATAATAGAAAATTCTGCAGTGGGCTTATTTGGAATTCTTGTATCACGATAACTGTAATACTGTAACAGCTGCAGACAAACTTTAAAATGTAGTCAGAATGGGTCAGAAGTGAGCGTTCATCCATCAGAAGTGGGATGTAGAGAGTAGCTATATCATCTCTTTCATAACTGGGAGAGCTAGGAGTGGAAGGACAGAGTTTGTCCATTTATCTCTGTAAAATAAAAAAACACTGAGGAATAGAGCAACAGCACAGTTCACATGGGTGCTGCCAGCCATAATTAGGGCACACCATCTGAGCTCTATATCCCACTGTCCTTTTTCTGAGCTCTTTCTTCATGCTATTCTGTTTACTTTATTATTTCATGTATAATTTTGGCAAAGAACAGTGGGGTTTTGTTGATACTAGGTGCTTACTTGTACTGAGCAGTGTTGGGCAAGTAAAAAATGTCATGCATTATTTATTACTTGTTACTGTCATTTCAAAGCAATTAGTTACATTTTAATATTACTGTATTTGAAACGTAAGGCATTACGCTATTATCACATTACTTTTAAAGCAGCACTATGGAAGATCCCCGCTTGACCGGGGAGTGAACTCAACTACCCATGAGCCCACTACAGCGCGTCTTGCAAGCCGCAGACAGATACACTTTGTTTGTTTTGTAGGCAAATCACAGAAGCCAGGACTTCGCTCAAAAGTATTCTTCTGTCTTTATTTTTGACTAAATGACGATGTTAAAAATCGCTAAGTTCAACTTGGTTTTATTACCGTGAAGTTGCCCCCGTCCTGTTGAAGCGATAAAGTGAATAAAAGTAAAGACAACGACGAGCTGGCGATATCACACACTTGAAATAGGTCTAAACAAAACCACATACTGGTACGTTCTGGATTTGTTGTGCTGTACTTTTTCCTGTCAAGTTTTTTGAGGAACTTCGTCATAAATTAGTCGCCCAACATACCTGATAGTAGTCGGACATCCCTCCTCGTCTTTTATTTCACGCCAGCGAGTGAACGCCGAACCGTTGTTTATTCTGGTCCAAGCATTCAGCTTGTTTTTCTCTCGCTTTCTTTGTTTTGTATCCCCCGACAAAACTTTTCTATTCATTACGTTCTTCGTTTCCTTCGCCATGGTTACAGCTCGGCGTTGATGATTGGCTTTCACCGAGACTTCCGTGTTTTAAATGAATCAGGAATCGGGGGAAGTGACGTATGCCGTAAAGCAGTCCAAACTTGTAGTTTTTTAGTGTGGCAGGGTTCCCACCATCCACCTCGAAGTTACATAGCGCCAGTGAAAGGGATACAGACCACTCCAGACCACGACAGAGGTGTCATTCAACTCCATTGTAAAGTGGTGGACCATCACAATGAATAACGAAGGATTATATTATGTTTGAAAAACTACATAGTGTTGGTTTAAGTTAGGCTCTTCAAAATAACAGGAAATGTGGATTTGGCATTCTAAATGTCACTTACTACGCTAAAAAAGCTCATTACACATCTAGTGGAAGGTGATGTGGTGGCTGTCTGAGTTCAGCTTAAGGCTAAAAACAGTAGAATGTAATAGCAACATTGATGGCTCATCGCACAATACAAAAAGCAAAAAAGGACAAAAGGACAAATTTTGGTAAATTGTGTAATAGATACTGAATCTTTAGGCCTAGCGTAGGACTTTTCTCCTCCGCTGATCTCATGGATATTTGGCGAATTTGTATTCAAACAAACAAAAAAACACCTCTTCATTTTTGGTTGAATTAAAAATGTATTGTAACTTGCATTACTGACATATGTACCGAGTAAAATATTAGGTTTTTTTTTTGTAATGCCTTACATTACTATGTTACAGTATAAAGGAATGCAATAATCAATTACTTTTGTAGTGCATTACTCCCAACACTGGCACTGAGTCTGGGTCTGTTGAAGCTGGCAGTGCTGTTTGGGCTGTGTGTCCCTACTCGACGGCCCAGATGAAATGCTAGTTGGTGGTGCCCATCAGTCTGAGCAGCTGAGTTGTGAGGGTAAGGAAATAAGTATAATTGGGTGTAGAGGTTTCTTCATTAGGCTCATATCCTGTCATTAGGGCACTCGTATCTTGTTTCTTTCAAATTCAAAATATAACTCAGCTCTAAGAACACACTCATGTAGTAGTGTCCAGCCTATGCAAAGCAGATTGAGCTCATTTTGGCTACGTCTGACAATGACCTCTCGCTCAGTATTCTGGTTGTGGTATTGTGCAGAAATGCTTCCTGTCTTCCAGAGTGATCTCTGCTGTCAGTGGGCGCAGAGCCCCTGATCACTCTTTGGCACAGAGGCGGAGGGACAGAGAGCAGGTAGTGAGGCTGAAACACTTTCAGCTGATCCATTAGGACATGCTACTATTCAGATATGGCGCGTTGCCAGATGCCCAGCCATTGTGGCATTAGCTGCAGTATTTCCATCTGTTTCAGTCAGTGCTCAAACATTTATGAGTATTTGTTGGCATCATTCACACGTAGCTTGTATGCTCGTGGAATTATATGTGTGTGTGTGAGACTGTGTGCGTGTGCCAGTGTGTGTAAATGAGATCACTTGGTACTATCAAAATGCAGGCAGGACTATGACACCGATATAAATAGAAGGGAGGAAGTAAGGAAGGTTAAATCTTTGAGACACAGTTACTAAATATGTAGAAGGGTGCCATTTAAAACCTGCATGCCCTTTAATACAGATTTACCAATAAATTTAATTACAGTGCCTTTATCTGTTGTCTGTGGACCGTGAGCCACTTCAAAGACCTAAAATCAGCTTCCAAATCTCTTAATGTGCTGATACGACAGGTTTTCTCTCTTGGGTCAATGCTACACGCAGGTTGAGCCTGACATTACACGGCCAAAAGCAGTCTGTGTGAACAGCTTATTATTGACTGAGGGTGAATTAGCACCTTGTATTCAAAAGGGGATCCAGTTAGCTTGCTCCCACGGTCCATGACTTCATACCAACATGACGGATGTGATATTTACAAGAAGCAGAAAAAAGAGATGATTTCTATCATTGAAGAGTAAGCATAAGCAAAACTGACCCACGCAAATGTACACTGCAGCTCAAAACTGAATTAGAGTTAGGGTTTTGGGTTATGTCCCCTAGATTGTAAAAGGTGAACAGGTGGGATACGGACATACAGAGAGTCTTTGAGAATCTTGGGACAACTTTCATTTGTAAGTTGAATTTCTACCCTAAATTCTTAGGCTTTCAGTTTATATGGACACTCTCTGACTTAAAACACAAAGTTTTTTGCTTTGTGTACTCAAAGTTGATCCATGTTCAGATGGAGACACTGGACACCAATAAAACTGCTGTAGAATGCATGCCAGTTCAGTGGATGGCGGTGTAGGTTTGCAGAGAGGCAGCGCTGCTACAATACATGTACAAAGAAGAAAAACTTTTCACAAACAACAATGGTGAGTTGATGCACAAAGATGCAGGAGTTTCCTTTCTGAACGACAAATCAGTTTGGACAACAAATCTGTCTTGATAGTTTTGTCTGGATAACAAACTGAGCGTGGTAAGTGGCACACATTACTTGGTAGACGCCAAAGCTGTTGTTCCTGGTATGCACGCAGCCTTCATGTGAAAGAGTACTGCATGTGCGGTGACGTCAGCGTTTCACTCTGAAATGCTCGGATGTGGGTTTACACAGCGCTGCATGGAAAGCGTATTAAAAACTCTCCACTCTGGAGCCTGGTTTCAAAAGTTTGCGGATTTAAGCACTTCAGCTACCATTTCCATGTAAACGGAAGTCAAGATCATTGCACCTCCTGAAATGTTTTCCTTTGTTTTCAAGTTAGCTGACACCACTTATTTTTGTTTCTGAAGTTCTTCTTCATGCATATGTCTGTTAAAAAATAGACCATTGAAAAAATGTGTACAACTGAATATGTCAACTTTATGATGACTTTTTTTCCAGAAGTTTTATGAATCAATATGGACAAAACAAGGGCGGCACGGTGGCGCAGCTGGTAGAGCGCGTGCCTCACAGCAAGAAGGTTCCCAGTTCGATTCTGGGTCGTGAGGGTCTTTCTGTGTGAAGTTTGCATGTTCTCCCCGTGCATGCGTGGGTTCTCTCCGGGCAATCCGGCTTCCTCCCACAGACCAAAAACATGCTCATTAGGTTAACTGGTAACTCTAAATTGTCCTTAGGTATGAGTGTGAGCGTGAATGGTTGTCTGTCTCTCTATGTGGCCCTGCGATCGACTGGCGACCGATTCAGGGTGTACCCCGCCTCTCGCCCGATGATAGCTGGGATCGGCTCCAGCCCCCCGCAACCCCGAAAGGGATAGCCGGGTATAGAAAATGAATGAATGAATGAATGGACAAAACAAATTTTGGAGGAGTAAGGAGAGAGTTGGGAATTACATGAGGGAAAAGAACCAAAGGGTTGGAATGAAGGACTGCAGCCTCTGCTCTTGGAGCACTAACTAGAGATGATCATGTACCTGGATCCTGGTTTGTGGCTTTCTATTCCAGGGATGCTTACAGGTAATGAAAAGAACATACTATATAGGCACAGAAAGTTTCAGAGGTCATACAGCACAACAGAGCCAACAATGGAAGACATTTTATTTCTGTGTTGGATATCCCTGTCCCATTGTGGCAATAGTATAACCATTAGTGGTCAGTCATGTCTCAGTAGGTTCTGTTGTATTTAAACCTTGAGACATTAAAGGAGACATATGCTGATGCATGATTTAATACTTACATATAATATAATAAATTTGAAAACAAGACCTTACACCCCCTTAATTTTCAAAAAATGAGATATTGCATTTTTTCTGATATCCTAGAACGAGATTTGATGCCTCTGAAAATAGGTCATTGCGAGATGACCACGAGATTTAAATCGTCGTGACGACACAAGGTACATTTCTTTTATTGGAGTTATCTGATAAAACAGCTCCTCCTCTGTAATGTCCGTTGGCCACAAAACCGTCACCGAGGAACACATCCAGCAGCAGTGTATAGCTCCCTAGCTCACACGCTCAGTACCAGCTCTGGCCTGTAGGGGGACTCAGTACACGGTTGCTGCTTTGAGCCTGCCGGAAAATACAGTAGAAGAAGAAGGACAGGCTGGCTCAACCCTCTCGGTAGCTCTGATCGAACTGACCAATCAGAGCACAAAGGGCTGTGACGTTGCGAGGTAACTGTAGGTCAGCCTGGAAACCGAGCGTTTCAACGAGAGCTTGATAATGGCCTAAAATGAGGATTTTGAGAACGCTATTGGGGGCCGTGAAGGAACTAAATGACTTGTACTGAGGGCAGAAATGCTTTACAGGCATCCTAGTCTGGCATAGTGAAAGGGAGAAACAAGCATGATATGTCTCCTTTAACATTAATCCTGTGAAGCTCTAACATCTATGCCGGATCAAGCTGCAATATAACTTGAGTGTAAGCAACCCGACACATGCCCCCACATAGACCAAAAGACAGAGACACTCACTTGCGGTACTCCTGCCATCCACTAAATCTGCACGCCCCATTCTCTGCAATATTGTTCCTTTGTTACTACCTCTGGAGACAGAGCAAAGAGGGGATCAACTGTTTCCCCCTATTCTGTCTCCATAGTGTTCACAGTTGGGGCAAAGCATCACAGGGGCTTAGATACTACAGCTTGAAATGGCAGTGTGAATTAGGCTGGTATATTTTGGTGTCTGTTCAGCTGTCTTGGAACCATACCAAAGTGAAAACTGAATTGTACAAAGAAAAATCCCTCACAAAACTGAGTACAATCAAGGCTGGTCACAAGGCACAAATTAATTGATCATATTTTGAGGTAAAATTGTAAACCGAGTGGAGTCATGTTGAAAATCATGCTTTTCACAAATGATCCTTATTTAGGATTTAGGGACTGCACGTAGAGCTGCTGTAAGCCTTTGCTTAAATTTCTTTCTGCTCTCAATTAATCCTTTAACTATACCAGCTCAACTGTTTGGAAGAGGTCATCAATAAATTCTGGGACATTTAATGTTTTTAAAAAATAGAACAAATCAAATAATTGATTTGATTCCGTGAACATTTTAGAGAACTACAATCAAGGCAAACACCAGACATTTTCTTTGTGTGGGATCTTAAATGTTTAAACAGTTAATATTTTACAATGTGATGACAAAAAATGCCCAAATATTTGGGACAAAATCCATCAGGAAAGGCAAGAATGTTTGTAAATAAAGTAGCAATCAAAATAACTTAAAATAGACGATACTGTGTTTGACAAACAAAAATGTTTTCGATGAAAAACAGATTTTACATTTATAAATCATCATATCAGTAAGTGGTTCAGCATTTGAAATAAAATAGTTATGGTAATTCTAAAAAAATCTTTTAGCTTTTTGAACCTGTAAATTCCAAACAATATCAGTTATTTTGTTTGGTGTCAGCCAGTCCTCCCTCTTACGTCTCCAGTTGGTGCAAAATACTGTCGCTCGCCTCTTAACTGGAGCACGTAAGAGGGAGCACATTACTCCCATCCTGGCCTCCCTGCGCTGGCTGCCCGTGCATTTTAGAGTTCATTTTAAGATTCTTTTATTTGTTTTTAAATCTTTACATGGTCTGGCTCCATCTTACCTTACACTCCTGCTCGGTGCCTCAGGTCAGCTGATCAGCTGCTCCTGGAGGTACGGAGGTCCAAACGGAAGCTCAGAGGGGATAGGGCTTTTTTGTGGAGGCCCCCAAATTGTGGAACGAGCTTCCCGTCCACATCAGACAAAGCTCCCCGCTGTCCATTTTTAAAACTCGTCTTAAAACCCATTTTTATTCCTTTGCTTTCGACCCTGCATGAGACTCGGCTCCTGTTTTAGTGTTTTATGGTTTGCTTTTACTTATTGTTTCTACTGTTTTTAAATTATTTTTTCAAAACATTGAAACAATTGTTTTAGTACTTATATCTGCTTTATTTTACCCATTGTTTTTATTTAATTTCTGTCTGTTTTTTCTGTTTGTGTACAGCACTTTGTTTCTGCTGTGGTTGTTTTTAAAGTGCTTTATAAATAAAGATGAGTTGAGTTGAGTTTGGTCTGCAGTTTTTTCCTGTTTCCAGAAAAAAAACAATGACTTATTTTTTTCAACATATCAGATATTACTGAATTTATCGACCTCTGCCAAACAGTTGTGCTTGGAGTTAAAGGGTTAAAAAACAAATCCAGGATCCATCAAAATATAGCTAACAAAGATGGCTGATAACAGTCTGGTGTTTACAACTGGTATGTCACTCAAATCATGCAAAACCATTTTAACATCAGCTGATGGGAAAAGTGATTGATGCCTAAATCTGAGTTGATAGAATTCTCTGTCAGGTAGAGCTCTAGTCCTGTCGGTCACATTGTGAATCCCACAGAGCAAAGTTTCACACGGAGTCTTTAATTTCAGTCCTCTATGATATCCCTCCATCTGCACTGAATGACATGTTATACTGACCGCTGATATCTACCTGCCATGACTTTGACCCCTGGCCTTAGGCAGCTGTCACTGGTGCCCCTCATTGAAGTGGTAACATGTGGGAAAGTAGCACTACTTCCCAAGGTGGCACCTTGTCAGACTCCGTGCTGGCTTTACGGTTTTTAGCATTCAAAGAGCGTCCGAGGGGGCCTCCTCCTACTGTATTACTAAACAAACACACCTCCTAAGAACTGATCACAACCAGGGAGCAGAGATGAAAAGCTACACTGAAAAGGGACACTGGCATTTTGCTTGAGGTTTTTTTTTTATGTGCCAGTGTCGGTTTACAGTTTTGAACTAGCCTGCCCACTGCACTCCTTTCTTCAAGACCAGTGCTTGAAGCTGAGGTCTTGACTTTCACCAAGCTTGTCCCCAACATAACAAGGTCACACTAATTGGAGAAGGAAGTTTGGAGGATGTGTTTGGGAAGAAGAGGCAGGGCTAGAGAGTGACAGCGGAGAGGCTCAGATCTTGTTTCTGCTCTGGTTCCCTCTTCTAATCCAGCCTGGTATGTGTCGGGATCAGAGCAGGTCCTTTTCACTGCAGCCATCCGGTGGTTGTGCAGAGGGACATCCAAAGCCTGTGCTTTCTTCAGCTGCTGCAAACTGGTTGTACAAAGCGATAGACGGCAGTCTAGTATAGACTCACCTTTGGGAACAAGTTCACAGGGAAAAACTTAAAATGGAGAGAGCAAACACAAAGAGTCCAGCAGTCCGTTTCAGGTCCTAACCCCTGAGAAACACAGCACAGGACAGCTGTGTGTTCCCCTTGATGTATTTATGTCAACCGCTTACATAAATACACCGTGACACACATACACATTCACACTCATACACGTGGGCTTGTGTGTAAATGTGCACGCTCACACAGGGGGCCGTGACACACACACACAGGAACACACACATATCACGCTCACAGTCAGTAATACCCAGAGGATATAATGTCTCTCTCAGCAGACCGGACAGTTGATCAGAGGAGCAGGAGCCCATGGTTACTTTGATGTAAATCAGGCCGTGAAGTCACCTTGAATATTTCTTTGATCATAAATAAGAGAGAAATCATGTACCCAGATTCATTAGCTGGTACAGTTACTGAGGAGGAAACAGTTTTTCTTTTGTCCATTTTCACTCTATTTTGCATTTTAAGTGGCTTGAAGCATGCAAAGACTTGTCATTAGGAGGTAGCTCAAAAGAGCACTTAGTTTATCGCAATAGTACTTTAAGAAATCTTGCTTTGGCTCATGTTGGCTTTCAACTTCAATTTCAGGTTTGAAAGATCATGAAATGCTCTTTTAGTTCTATTTGCCCTCTGGTGTGTTTTGTATGTTTCCTCCACATGATAACATACTTCTATGTCAGGGGTGTCCAAACTATGGCCCGAGGGCCAAATGTGGCCTCTGCCCACTTTGAATTGGCCCCTGAAACAGTTGAATGAAGAAAGATATTTTAGTTACAGCTGCAAATAGGCTTCCATCAATCTATACAGATTTTTTGCTACTTTTACTCGTCAAAGGGTCTCAGTTACAAGTATATTGCAATATTCGTCATCAAGCTCCAACATTCTTGCAGTTTACTCTTGTTTTGTGTCTGAAAGTGATGATAAGTTGACATTGACTCCCATCTATGCAGCTCAGAAGGTCATTCTCGCCCTGATTAGGTGATAATCTGGTGTTAGGCCGGGTTACAAGGGTCACTTGATCGGTGATAACCCACCCTAATACCTGGAAATTTAACTTAAAAGCACTAAAAGTAAGGGGAAGCAAGTGGCTCAGTCGTCCATGTATTCCTCTTTATGCGGCCCTCGATGTAAAAAGTTTGGACACCCCTGTTCTATGTATAAGACAATACAGTCCGTGGCGTCTGGACATCGCGCTCCTCTCCAAGAATGAAGAGCTTTTGAAAACATGACACAGAAGTGCACTGAACTGACCATTTACCTTGGAGTAGACTTGTAGACCAATCAGAGTAGACTGGATCCTTCAATAAATTTGAATAAAGTTAGATCAGAGGTATTTAGTATGTAAAACCGAGCAGAATTTTTCAGCATTTGAGAGTGTGAATATTAGGTGTGTGAACTGATATGATTCTATCAATTCAAATACCATTAAAATAAATGTTTATGCATTTAAAAAAGTAGTGAACAAACTAGAAAAGCACTCTGACAGCACAGACCTCTGCCAAGCAGCTCAGTCGTGCCAATCTACAAGGCTATTGTTAACCATTGTGTTAGCAGAACACCTCCGCTGGCATTGCAAGGGAAGCTGGGAAGTGTAGTGACTAGGGATGGGTACCTTTCACAATTGAACCGATACCATACTGATGCCTGGTACCTGGGAACCGGTATCGGTACTCAACGGTACACATTTTCTGTACTTTTGCGTGTGTTTATGGGGTAATAAATATTAATTTGTTTAATATTAAGATCTCAAATTTTTTCAATGTAAATTTATTTCTCAATATATAAAATTGAACAGATATATATCAAAACAACATTCAACTGTTTGTATTGTAACATTGTAGTTGTTCCAAAAATTTCTTCAACATGAAAACCAGAAACTAAAATGAACCACAACTTAATAAATGAACTGAAGCCCTCAAATATTGCAGCAACGTAATCTTTTTTAATCTTAATAAAGTGGAGCCATACTTCCCTCAGCCATGCTTGCTTTGTTGACTGAACCCGCGGCTGCTGACGTCATTACGCTCTTGCTGTGCTGTGTTCAAGTCCGATAAGGGAATTCACCTACTCTACCCAATAGTATACTTGCTTCTTCCACTCCCTCACAGTCACAAGGATGCGTTTAGGTACCTAAACATGGCACCGTTTGATTTTACGTGAATCGGTCGGTACCTACATCCTTAGTAGTGACATGGGCTTGAAAAACGTTGACGTTAGTTTGCAAGTAAACTACAATTCCCATAATACCTTGAATGAATGGGATTTGCCATTATAAACTTCAATCCTTTTTTGTGACATCAATCTGGATCGGATCAGCACCAACATGTAATGGCTTTTTCCTTGGACCAAACCACACCTCTAATATTTTCCAGTAATTTTTGTGTAATCATTCCAACATACAAACAAACAGACAGACCCTAGCGAAATCATAACCTCCTTGGTGGAGGTAATAAGTAGAAAGGATTGTGTGTTCATGAACTGGAGTCACATATACATAAATGATAGCTGAATGTGAAGGGTCAAAAACTGTGTTTATAATAAATATCCAAATTAGCCAATACATTTTTTTCACGACAGGAACTCCTGCTTTCTGATAAGAGTTGGATGGCACACATGGTAATGGTGTATGATTAACTACCAACACATGCCATAATTCTTTTTCATATGTTTTACTGCATTAATATTTCTGAACACCTTTTTATTTAAAAACAGACAGCCCTGGACTTCTCAGCTCGACCCTGCTCTTCAATCCATGCTTATTACTATAATCCTGTTCCTTATTATACTTTCTGAAATACTCACTGACACTCAGTACACCCAACACTCGCACAAAGCACACCTCCATGTGTAGAACATGGCTGTCACGCTGACAGGGTTAGAAGTTCACTTTTTAAGAGGGGGCCACCCATGTTTTAAAAGTATAAACTCCTTGTCCTGCCAGGCTCTCTAAATCCATTAAGGACAGATGTGGACATACAGGAGGTATGGTTTTCTAGCCCTGAGAAATATGACTCAGGATTATGCTGAACAGGATGTGGCACTTCCTTATGTTTCCTATTTCATGGCAATTGCATTACCACTTTGACACTTAACAGACCCGTCTATAAGCAGCATTAGCATGTATTGTTTTCCAGTCGTGGCAGAAAGACTGACACTGCGTAGACGAGCTGGTAATGAAAAGGAAAGCGAGTTGGCCTTGAACTTTGTAACATGAAAATAGCACATAACATGAGGCTTACAATAACACACATAACTGAGCTTACAAAGAGACAATAGGATGTAATGCCATGACAATCTAATTAGGTCATTAAGAAGGGGAGGTTAGGGATCATTTGGCTGCAGTGTTGGTTTGCTTCCAAGGTCAAATAATTTTGTGGTGGCTACTGTCTGAAGGCAAGGATTTGATGAGGTATGATCAAAAGTTGCAGGGCAACTACAACATATTGTCCAAATGGCAGGAATCATAGACAACATTACTATTTCATTGTTAACATTTTAGCGGCTTAAAATCAAACAATTTACTAATTTTCAGCAAGTTCACATCTGTTCCGGATAACTACAGACAATTTGTTTTAAGTTTCTTGCCTAAATGTCGACTCACATGTTGAGTTGCTGCATGTTTCTGAACCCTTAAGGTTCATCCCTGCTCAAAACAAACTGTTTGTGTAAATGTTCATGAGCTTTGTCCGCCCTCTCAAGGATGGGGTTTTGTCTAACCATTGTTATACTCTGTTTTCTGTTGCTCTATAGACATGTTAAAATATTTTTTCAACCCATGGCTACATTAAGGTGGCAGGAATCCTTAAAAAAGTGTAACTGGCATAAGATGTGACCATCAATTTCACATGTTACAAAATGAAAAATATATTACAATGAGTGCTATCAAAAATAAAGTACAAAACAAACCATATTTTAGCTGATCTTTGTCTGATATACTCCATTTTGATACTGTTGAGTATGTGTGAATACCAGGGGTCACCAATCTACAGATTATGATCTTTGGGTAGATTTTTTTTAGACAACTCATGTAGATTTTTAAGACTAGTTGGTTTTGCCTTACCTGACACACATGATGGACAGCTTCACTCATTCATGACGTTCAGGGATCTGGGGAATCGAGCTGCTGTGCAAAATTTGGGTCAAACTTTATTTCCTTCACCCAAGCAGTTTACACTATTTGCAAGATATTCAGAGACTATTTTATACTTATATTATTACCTATTTATATTATTACAGGCTTCAACTCAGAGAGTCATGACCTTTGTGGGTATTAAGCTGAACAACCTGTAACATGCAAATCTGACTTTAAATACACTAATTCGGTGCTTTGTCACCCCAATAGATTTAAGATAGTTTCTACTGGCCTAAATATAGATTAAAAAAAAAAAAAAGATCATTTTAATTTAACATTTTGTTCATGGTTCTCTGTGGCAGATCTTGCTTTCACTCTAAGCATCATAGGGGATGTTCAGTGCAAAAAGTTGGTCACCATTCACACTTTCCACCCTGTCCAAGAGTACCTGTTACAGCCCCCACTTTAAGGCCCCCCTCCTCATTAAAACAACCCTCATCCATTCATTCAATAGTCTCTGCACTGGGCTTAAAGGCCCAACCCAATGGGCTTAAAGAGCAGGTAACACAATGGTAGAATTTTTCACTAAGAGGTTTAGTCAGAGGACCAGTGAGAAGTCCAGATGGTGCTGACTTTTTGTCTTGTGCACAGAATTACTTTAATGTGCAAAGGAGACTTGCAAAATACACTAAAGGGCATGTAAAACTCAAACAGTTAATAATGGCTCTTAAATGTTCCCATTGTAGACAAAAAAAAAAGATGACACTGTCTAAATTGCAACAATACGATGGCAACATTTGCAAAAGTTCCTCCCACTTTTTCAAATCTCACTAATATTTTTGCCCATTGACAGAAATTGTAGGTCAAGAGATACAGAAACAAATGAACCTGGCCTGAGTGTAAGGGGCATTTACTTTGGTTAGCACTGTATCAAACATGTATCAAAATAATTCAGCAGAAATATAGAAATAAAACAATAATACTCAATCGAACTAATAATCTGAAATAGATTATCTTGTGGTCAATGACTAATGATAGTGTTTGTTATTGTTAATGTTCTGTTAAGCGAGCATGAGATGGCATTTTTTTCTTACTTTAAAACAATTCATTCATTAATACTCTTAGCGATGGCTAAAAAAAGTCAGCGGTAGCATAGTACTTCATTTTTACCCATTAAGTCATATTGATATCAACATTACTTTCTTACTTTACCTTTAGTTTAAAGATACATCATACTATCTCCAAAAAAATATGTTGCTTAGCCTAATTTCCAAGGTTGAATAAAATCAATCATAGCATCTGGTTGTGAAGGAGGATCAATACACACTGGACTTCATCAGCTTTACTTTAGCCTTGGTGCTAATTAAAAAGACTAAACAAACAAACCAACTTAATGCCTGCGTGGCATATTTATCACAGACTATGGTAGAGCTGTAAAAGTATGCTGTAACTTCCAAGAATACACTTAAGCGTGAAAACTGCTGATAAAGAGGACACATTTATAGAGAAAAAGATGTTGTGATTATGGTGTGTGTTATCATCATTATCTGAATATAGAGGTCAAGTTTATTCAGTTATCACAGGGGTGTTAGATTCAAGGACAAGACTGGTGCTGTGAGTCATTCAGGGTGGAGAGTAAACATCAAGCTGTTTTTATTTTTGAGTCTAAAGTATCTGAAGACATGGACGCTGTAGTTCACAGGTCAAGGTTTATGTGTCAGACAGTGAATTGCCCTGGGCATGAGTGTGTCTTGTCTCTTAAAATTATGTATACCTATTTTAAAGAAAAAGACAAGCTGACAAGAATCATTTGATTGAGACTGACCATCGCTCCCTAAAAGCCCAGCTGTTATTTTACCCTTGAGCTTCAATTATTTGTACAAATCTAATCTACAAATCAATCTTCCAGGAAGTTGAGTAGTGAACTTTATCACAATTGTAATTAGATAATCTGTCCTCATATAATCCCTTGCTTACACGCTGAGACCCTTTATCAAAGTCTGCACACACTACAGCTGTCTGTTTTTGACCTGTGTCAGTCGAGCTCACTGCAGGTTAGCGATGCTCACTCAGTTCATGTTACTAACAATTGGCATGTGCAAGTTTGTGTGGAATCACCAGCAACACTGCTGACGCCATGAGGCAGCTGGATTTGACATATTGATAGATGTATAGCTTTAAGGACTGCCAGACTGATACATATCAACATGTTTATAGATATTAAAGCGGATATGTCTCGGTAAACGAATTGCAGTAAAAATGTAATAGAATAGGCTACAGTCAATGTCAAAGGTTGTATCTTCCAGAAATATTATGTTTCTGTGTGGAAAATTCATTTTTAAACCTCTTTTTGTTGATTATAATCCATGATAAATAATTACTCAACACTTTTTTTGAGTGTGAAGATGTAGAAAGGCATAAGAAATACAAACTCATCATACTTTGAAATGTATCAAGGAAATAAAAAACTTAAGATCATCAAATTATTATTTGTATTTTTAGCAAAAAGCTACCTTTAAGAGAAAGAGATCACTGTCTGAAATGAATTAGTTGACATACACCTTGTCAATGTGCTTATGAAATTAATGAAGCCATATATCAAGCCAACAGACAGTATAATAATTGGATGAAGCTACATGACATCAGCAGTTTGATTTACAAAGGACACTTTGGGACGTTGTAATTGTAGCTCAATCATTAGACAGAGAGGCCAAACTGAGGCAGGGATTGAGGCCATCTGACCAAAAGTGACACAGCATTTCCAAAACCAGAAATCATTAATAGAAGTAAAACTGTTAGGTTATAAAAGTCACCCCCCCAATACAGAAAGAGCACATAGATAAATGTATATTTAAACCAGGCTGTAAAGATATTTATTTAGGCTGTTAAAAACTCTATTTCCTGCAAACAATAATTTGGGTTTCAGATTTCTGCAGGTAGCAGCAAGTGGACACTTACTACAGGCTTTGGCACTTGCACATCAGCCTCCATTTTCAGCATGTGCTGCCTGACCAAGACGGAGCATAATCCATTAAATTTGTGACAAGATGATGTACAGGCACCAAATTTATCAAGTTTCAGGGAACTTTTTGTATGGATAACGTGGAAATTATGTAAATTTAAAAACAGAAATCAACAAATAATTGGTACCATAAAGTACCAAATAAAAGCCGGGGCATTTATTTGTTTCAATCACTGAGCACACCAGCCGTTTATTTGGGACAAGACAACTATTTGGGACAGGCATTCAATTCCTTTTGCACAAAAAACTTGCTTAGCAAAAACTGAAAAAATATGTCAAATGTAATCAGATTATTTATTTACACCAATATGAGTCCAACCTTTACATTTTCAAGGCATGATTAACCACTAACTTTTTGTTAAGGGCATAAACAAGGAGCAGCAGTGGCAACGTCTTCTTCTTTGGATTTTTAAAGCCCTAGTCTGAATGATTCCAGCTTTCTGCGCTTTAGTGCCCTCTGTGGTCGTTGAGTGTAACTGCACTGTCGTGAAACAGCGCTGCACATCAACCTGCATTTATTGACAAACAGAGGGAGGAGAAGCCAACAGGACATCCTGGGAGACAAATAAACCATGCGGACTGTTAAGGTACAGTCTGATCATGTTTCTTTTCAAGCGAGAACTGTCAGTTGTGAGCTCAGCGTTTGCATGTGTGTTCTGTAAACTTGGACCATAGCTCGTAAGCTGTGCCGAATAAATTATACCCAGCGTTTATTTGGAACGGCCGTCTTTTTGTCAAAATGTACTGCTACACCCGGCGTTTATTTGGGACCGGGCTTTTTTGAATCCATAATAAGTTGATGTGACCTTACACATGAGTGAGGTAATGCTGCCAAACCAAACTGTGGCTATTATTTTTTGAGATCCTGGCTGATTTTCTTAAGAGTTTGGTGCCTGGTAAGCCCATATCTGATTTATGACAGCAGTCGTGGTTGGAACATATGTGATAGTCAAAACATTCTTCATAGCCTGCTTGAATGTGTTTGTTTCAAAGCACCATGTTTTACTTTGATTAACGTTATAAAATTTGCAGGGATAATAAATTCAAGGATAATTGATGGAGTAATACTTTGCTAGAGCTGCATTGTCATGATGGTCACTGTCTACCCTCACGTTTCTAAAGTTTTGAACAGTTTGTCTCGAAGATGTGGCACAGCGTTCACTCCTGAATAAACCATGAATTCCAACAAGCTTTCCTGTCCTTTATGGAATCAGATGGGCCCATTAAGTATCTGCTTGAATCAAAATAACAACCAGATAATAGCCACATGATTTAGAGTCTGCTTTGGCTTCAGCAATGTCATTTTTTTTGGAGGCACACAGTACTTTCATAAAAACGCGTTCCACCAAATGTTTCCAACTTCGTGCTGTGTATTCACATCACCCTTTGTGCAAAAAGACTTAAAGACTTCTGTTTTGTGACAACCCTAAAGAAACTGTTAGCATAACATATACGTTTCTGTTTGGCAAGTTTAGTTTCTTGCCCTTTGTCATGAGTAATAGGTCAGCCAAAGGGTCAATTATCGACTCTTTGTGAGGATCAACACACTCTTGCATTCCTTTTGAAATGTTTTTTTTCTGCTCTTAAAAAAAAAACTGTTTTTACCAGGGGGACAAGGGCGCAGAGGGCAGACGACTATCACATTTCCCCAGCATTTTATTTGAGAGCTGAAGAACTTTCTTACCTGTCGCGAGTGTAAAAACAGAGAGGTGTCAAAAAGCGAAACGTGATCGGCATATCAGACAAAAGCGGGGGGATACCGCTGTGGGGAGGGGATCAGAGAGAGTGGCGTCCTCGCAGCAGATGGGAGCTTTATGGGTTATGGCCGCGGGGAGATGGAGAGCCAGAGAAGGGAGACCACAAAAAAGGGCTGTGGACGCGGCTGGACTGTGACACATGTCCCGTTGTGGAGGGGGATTTCTCTCACCTGGCTCTTTGGTGTGTCATCATGTTACCAGCACTGTCAGGAGCCTCCACCCTGTCAGCCTGCGCAGCATTGTTCACCACTGCATTTAGACAAGGGAATAAAAGAGAATAGATCATGAAAAAGAGAGTGGGAGTGAGCCACATTTGGGCCTATTGTTGCTGCTGGATCTAATTTTTTAAACCTACAAAAGTGAGGGATGAAGCTGATCAAAGGGCAGTTTATGATTGCCATGGTGGGTTTTGGGGATTTATAGATGGTTGAGCAAAGACAGTGAATACATTTGGGGTCTGATGTGTCAAAGAGGGGGATAAAAAATATGCAGAAGATGGTGAAATGCATCATATCGCTGAAAAGACGCACCTGATCTAGGGAGGCTTCATTGAAAACCACACCTGCTCTTTTTTTATATATATATTAACCAATGTTAGTCGCCATCTGTCTCATTCATACGACCTATCATATCATGGCTTTCATGATTACTTTTGTTCGGCTGCCTTTTGCACACTGCCGGAGAAAGAGGGAGAGTTTGTGTGAGGATCTAAAGGGGAAGAGAGTGCCTTAGTCATAACACACCCCAGATGGTCTTAAGCCCAGAGTAAGCAGTAGATAAAGCCAGTTTTTACAGTTCCGACTCCTATTTACACTGGTGCAGAGACAAGTCTTCACTTGCACTGTGTAGAAAAGGTTCATCCTCAGAATTAACAGATCAAACAAAAGAGTGTAAGAAAATAGAGCTAAGCAGACAGACTGGATGAATTTAAGCTAGGGTCAGACATGGTTATATTGTTCTGATCATGGAGCTACAGGAGGCAACTGGACCCTAATACTTAAAGGGTCATCAAGATTCAGAGGATCCTTGAAAAAAATAATCCTTGGCCAAATTTCAAATTCACTTCATGCCAGCCCAGAGCATAATCAGAGATTAATACATAGAAATGATTATTAAGAAATTACTACTCATGTTTTATAGAGTTTCAGTTGGTTTTGTTGATATAATGTACAAAGGAGAGAGAGAGGGAGGGAGAGCGAGAGAGCACTGGCCTGATTGACACTTTGTGTTTCCATAATGCACAGAAAAAGAGACAAAAAAAATTAATCACACGTCTTTATACTGCTTGTTTTATGGAATCTGATAAAATTAGTTTATTAACACTGCACCAACATCTTTAATGAGATTTATCAGGCGGAAATAACAATTTTAAAAATGGGGAAAGTATTTTTATTGATTGATAAATTCATGCTTGAAGCAGCTTTTACAGCTCTCCATAAAAAAACAGACAAATAACTAACATTGAAGGTTCATACAGACATGTTCCTGAGCTTTTTATAATTAACAGATCACTAATGATCCACTGCTGTCCAAATCATCCATGCACATTTTTGCACTACTGTATTTCTACGAGACAGCATCAACCAATGAACAGTCTGCTTCTGTCTGATCTGCTCTCAGATATAAGAAACATCAGAAAAGATGATAAAATGGGGTTATCATCCTTTTTCCCTTGCTATGGGTCATTTGACACGTTGTGGCTCTGTTATTTCATCCACTGCTTCAACCTCTAATCAACGGGATCAGCAGGAAAGAGTGGCTGCCTTTACATTCATAAGCAATAGAATAAACGCATAACTACTTCAATAATCGCTCACTCAAGTTTGCTGCTGTAGGCATCAGACTCTGCTTTAAGGGTCTGGGGAGAGGGGAGAGCAGCAATAAGCCGTATAAGCCTGAGGTAAGAGGAGACGTTACTGTTGTTTCATTTGAGAAAAGTCCTGTCTGTCTGCAAAATTCTCCAGCATTATGCAGCACTTTTTTGGTTTTATTCACGTTTTCTTGCCCCTACTCACGTCTGCCTTAAAACTCTCTCACTACAGATGCACTTCGGTTAAACAGATTTGTGCTGATTGGACTCATAACTTAAAAAATGACATTACTGTGGTGTAGAGGCTTCACTAAAAGGTTGCAGAATGAAGTGTCAACTGTCTGAAGCGATGTGCCTGAGGTGTGTGGGTCAATCTTTTACTGATTGTCTAAGTTTTGTTTTTGAGAAAATGAGTACATACTACGTTATTTCCCTGATCTTGCAGGGCCAGAAATTTTTACTGGCAGGCCAGGTTTGGGACCTCCATTAGCCGATCCCTAATTTAGACCTTTTGCACCTGATGGCACATGACACTCGTGGCTGGGTGATTAAATAGAAGTCAAATGTATTTATAAAAACAAACACTCTGTATCCCTCTGACCACCAGCTTACAAACACAAGTGGTTGTTATGGTACAGAGTTATACAACTATTCATCACTGCCTACTGTTAATATGAATGCTGAGCCTGGGACAAAGCACTCAGCCCTGCTATTACTGTAGCTACATACTAGGAAACTAGCCTCCAGGGCTTTATCTGACATTTTTTAAAACTTCTAAATACCTTGTGCTTGTTGTTGAATTTTTGATATTCCACGACTGTGCTGGCTAATGTTAAAGTTTCAGACAGGTATATAGTAAGTTCACATAGAACCATAACTTAATTTCATAGTTTTATGACACATACCAGGCCCAATGAAAGTACACAAGAGAGATCCTGGATAAAAATAAAACCATACAACACATAGCTGTCATCATACTCTCTCTTTGTCTTGCTACCAACCTCGTCTGCACTCGCTGCTGGGGAGCCACTGGATGAAGAATCTGGTGGCTCTGGTTCAGAGTTATAATGAGCTGCTAAAGTGAACCACCCTTAATCCACAAACATCAGTTGGCAAACAAATCAATGAAGTGAGCTTATCCATTTGCTAACTTTGATGATGATGTGATTTCAGGAATGGATGTCTGAGACAGTTTTGGCCAGTTGTGCCAGTAATGCTAATAATGTGTATTGCCAAGGGATGGCAGTTGATAGGATTTAATCGACAGTGATGCCAGTTCTTTATCAATTCCCTTATTGATTCCTGTTTGTTTTTTTACAATTCTCATCCCTGTTCATACCATTTGGTTGAACTTTGCATAGTTTTAGGACACCCCTGACAGAGACAAAGGCCCCTGAGGGTGTCAAAACAAAGCCAGAGAAAGGCTGGTCCATGTAACATAAACACTGTTATCCCCACAACAATGTGAAATCCATATGTCCCAACTATCTCATACTGCGTAGTGGACTGGTTTATCAATGTTTTAAATGTCAGTATTAGAGTGCCTTGCAATGCAGATGAATCAACCTGATTCAGTGTCTGTAATCAGGCAGATCCATCTTGTCAATCTATATTTCACAAATTAAACAATTGTGAGCGGCTCAGAGTGGGACAGCCTAATCAGCGTCTCTCAAGGCAGGAGCGACGAGCGTGAAGACATCAGGAAGCGACTGCTGGTACAGAGATTTGCAGTGATGTTAGAAACTTCAGTCGCAGTTTTCTCAGGTCTGGACCATATTTCTTTTTTAAAATGGGAAACAATTCACAACACTACAAACTTTTCTATAGAAAGTATATTTTTGCTCCACTTCTTATACGTAATGAAGGTGACTGAGGGATTGATTGTCCAACCTCTTGCCAAATATGCTAACAAAAGGTTCGGCCAATTCTCAAACACTTTCTATGGGCTCTTGCCCAAATGGACTTGTGAAATACACTGAGTGGTTCATCTGATGTGTCCGCTTAGTATTTGATACCTGACAATTATCCTGTGGAACATAATCCACAAAATAATGTAATTAGGGATGGTGATTTATAAGTGCTATTAACGATCCTGTTAATCGATCCAATTCTTAAACAATTCCATTATTAATTTCTTCAGATTTTCCTTGTGGGCAAATGTTGGCCTGTAGATTTTTCAGTGGCAACAATGTCAAACACATGTCACAGCATAGATAACTGCTTCTGCAAGTTGCTGGTGTTTCCACTCACTAAAGGCTGTAAGTAAGCACCTTTTAAAAAAATTAACAATTCTCTTGCTTCTGAATCCTGTCAGTGGAATGAATTGATAAAGGGATTGATTAGCAAAAAGACTCATGATATCAATGCCCTGATGGAGCTGTTAACGGATCTCAACTGGAATTGTTTTTTGATTCCCATCCCTAAATGTAATGTTCAGCAAAAGGTCTTTACTGGCTCACACTAATGGTGATGTCTAACAATGACTTTTAAGCAAACTAGTTCATAAATCAAACTTTGTAGTGCAGAACAAAGCAAGAAAGGGGGCTAACATGAGTTGCTGTACAAGCTGTATTGCTAACACAATACAACATTTATCTAAGAGAAAATAAACTGAAAAACATAACCCATGGTATTACGTACTTGAAGTAATTATTTCTATTTGTTATCAATATATTTTTGTGCCCAATAAAAACTTCTATTATAAAGATAAACAACAATGATGTTGCCAAGAGTAGATGATAAAATTAAATTGAAAACATGCCTGAAAATTAATTATATTGTTTTCAAGACTTTTCAATACCTTACAAAACATTGTAAAACATATTATAAAAGGCCATCGACTTTTATAATGTGTTACATCTTTCAATTTCTTACTAATATTTTTGTCTCCTGGGATACCCTGCAAGTTCTTAAGCATTTCAGGCATAGTTTTCAAATTCTGCATCGAGGGGCCTCTCAAACAAAATAATAACAAAAGACAAACACACAAACAGTTGCTGCACATCTACTAATCTGCTTTTTTGGTTCTGACATACATGAAGTTGTATTTGACAAACCATCCCATGTTTCAGCTGCAACTATAAAACTCCCAAATAATCTTAGATTTAGTACAATATTGGAAACTTTGGGTTCACATATAGTAAACCAAAACATACAAACCATGTGTCACAGCATTTTTGGACTGTTTTAAATATTATAGATCAAAATTCTGTACACTGCAGCCTCAATTTACCCTTTCAGACCTGTTTGTGTAATGTATAATGTGGACCAGGGGTGGGCGACTTTAATTACCAAGAGGGCCACATAAAAACCATCTTTCCCAGCCTGAGGGCCACATTGTTACAAATTTTCAGGAACTGTCGATGAGGAAAAAGAGTGTTGGATAAACAACATATGAGAATATAACTTGTCAGAAAATTAGAATACCAGTATTCATATATTACAACATAAATGCAGGTTATTATGCATAATTAAATGAACGACATAAAAATAAAGCAAATTCAGCTAACATACATGGGATTAAAGCCAATGAAGCTATTTTCAAATCAATAAAATGATGAGTGTTATTCAAATTTTTGAAGCTCAAATATTTTGCTGCTGCCATTTTTTTAAATATAGTATTGAGCTATACTTGATATAATGTTAAAGAGGACATATCATGCTTGTTTCTCCTTTTCACTGTGCCAGACTAGGATGCCTGTAAAGCATTTCTGCCCTCAGTACAAGTCATTTAGTTCCTTCATTGCCCCACAATGGCGTTCTCAAAATCCTCATTTTAGGCCATTATGAAGTGCTTGTTCAAACGCTTGGTCTCAAGGATGACCTAAAGTTACCTCGCAATGTCACAGCCCTTTGTGCTCTGATTGGTCAGTTCTATCGGGGGTAGAGCCAGCCTGTCCTTCTTCTACTGTATTTTCTGGCAGGCTCCAAGCAGCGACCGCGTACCGAGTCCCCCTACAGGCCAGAGCTGGTAATGAGGAAGTGTGAGCGAGGGAGCTTTATACCCTTGCTGGTAGATGTGTTCCTCAGTGATGGTTGTGAGGCTAACGGACATCACAGAGGAGGAAGTGTTTTATCAGATTACTCCAATAAAAAGAAAGGTAACTCGTGTCGTCACGAGGATTTAAATCTCGCGGATATCTCGCAATTACCTATTTTCAGAGGCATCAAATCTCGTTCTAGGATATCAGAAAAAATACAATATCTCATTTTTTGAAAATTAAGGGGGTGTAAGGTCTTGTTTTCAAATTTATTATATTATATGTAAGTATTAAATCATGCATCAGCATGATATGTCTCCTTTAAAGGCCTCATGAAAGAGATTTAAAGACACTATTAAAGCAAAGTAAGGTCGTAAATAATTTACATAAGCCAATAAAAATATAAGTCTAGATTATATATAAAATTATTTCTTTGGATATCTGAGTTTTCTCCATATTTACAGCTGCTGTTTTTTGGGCAATGAATGGCGGGCCACATTTAGTGATGTGGTGGGCTGCTACTTGCCCACCCCTGATGTAGACGGTGTTCTGCTTCCCTATTCGGTTAAATACATTTCAGCAGAATTTTGAAACACTAACACAACTGAAGAAACAGGTTTGACAAATCCTGAAAAGTGGGTGGAACTAGCAGGGAGTTCCAACCTTTTATCTTCTAACATTTTCAACAAATATAAGGAATTTACATATTTTAAGTTTTTTTTCCCCCCATTACTTTAAGTTCTGAAAAATGCTTGAAAGCTCAGAAGACTGACTTAGTTATTTAAACAAAACATAAGAGAACACTGCCAGCATATTTTTCATGAAGTGTTCGCTCTTCAAAAGCCTTCAGTGACATGGTAAAGGGCCTTATGTTGTTTTTATTCAAGGGCCTCCAAATGACCGCTAAAACCGCCCCTGCCTAAGGTGCATGTGCTTCCAGTTTGAACGTGACCCCGTTTGGACTGAGGTCCTCATAATATAAACAAACTCAAGGATATAAAAGTAACACTTAGAAACACGAGCCACCTGCAGCTCAGGAATGACTTACACAGTCCCACAGACCTCCACGTCAGATACCTTTGTAATGGAGCTGTTTTTCTGGATGAGACCGCGCACACACAACACACACATGCATTCAAGTGCGCACACCAAAGTGGACCTTGGGACTGAGACAGAGTGAGAGGGCTGTGTGCCGGCCTGCTGGAGGTGCTGCGAGAACAAGAACAGTCCAGCCCCAGGTGGTAAAGCTGAGCTCTTGGGGATCAGGGGTCACAGACGCCGAAGTGGTCACACACGTGTCAGAACATTATTTACAACTAAGAGAGGCCCACCTTAGACCACCTACAAGTGTTCTTCCCTCCAGTATTGTACATCTGAAGGATAGTGCTGTGCTGCAGTGTCCACTAGATGGAGGTAAAGCTTTGTTTACAGCATGTTTATTCTACAGGTACATCTCAAAAAATTAGAATATCATGAAAAAGTTCAGTATTTTTCATCACTCATTTCAGAATGTGAAACCCATATAATTGTATAGATTCATTACAGATAGAGTGAAACATTTCAAACATTTATTGCTTGAAATTTTGGTAATTCTGAAATGAGTGATAAAAAATATTGAACTTTTTCATGATATTCAAATTTTTTAGATGTACCTGTACCATAACTCTGTGTCCTCCTCCACAGAGAGGTCGATTTCTTTTAAAATGTCTGACCTCAGGCCCTTCAAGCTAACCCCAGTTTAATCAAACTGTTGTGCTATCATGATGGCAGGAATTTAGACTTTGATAAAATAGAAACTTTTCTGGTAATGCCACAACAAATATATAAGTCACCACTATTAGATGCTTCATTGACTTCAAAACTGACTTGAAACCTAAAAACAGACTTTTACTCATACGCTATTTGCCAATAATTCACTGGCTATATTTGGTGCTTTAAGAGCTCATATGTTAAATTAGGTTTATATATTAATTTTGATGACAGCCGGAGTATGTTCACAATCACTACCATTAAAAAGCTATCTAGTTTTCATATAGACTAACCCTAACAGTCCTGTATTGTCTGAGTCTGAGGTGCTCTAGACCCTCTCCCTCTTCCAGGCCACCTTCATCACGTGGGCCCAGTCAGCTGATTTGACCTCAGGTAAACTCTGTGTTGATTGCTCAGTTTGTTGCTGCTCAGTACTTTGTTGGCATCTCATTCTTTCTAACGTCTATGCTCAGTAATGAACCTGTGAGTCGATAAACTAACGACAAAGAAATGGTAGGATGTCACACTGGTTGGTGAAGAAGGGTGGGCCGGGGGAATGAGACATTTTAGGCAGCTACTGGCACTGCGTACAGGGAGAGAGGGGGAGATCTTAATGCTGCAGACTTTTTGTCTTGTTTATAGAGGTGCCCCATGCTGTAGGGTAGAGTAAACTCAGAAAAGTATGAAATGGGCTCTTCGAACAAATTTTAAGAAGCTTTGCACCAAATACTAGCAACCTAATCGAAACAACTTCTTGGTTATTGTTGTTCCTAAGGTGTAAAATATAGATTTTTTGCACTTTGTTGCCTTAACACTACTCCATAAAATTACAAAAAAACTATAAAAATTTGAGCAACTCTCCCTACAGCAAAGTCAGGGGTAGTAAAGTTGTTGAATGTATGAAATGTCAAACCTAAATACAGTGAGAGAACTTTTATTTTTTTGTAGTTATGTTAGACAGACTGCCATCTTCCCATACTCTTTCTTAAACATCAGTGTGATGCTTGTGCAGGTTTATGTGTGGCTTTAAATAATTACGGATATACTACATGTGCTATATTTAAAGGTTATAATTGAGAATCTGTTGTCTCAGTTTCATAAATTAATCAAGTGTTGAACATTTTCACCATTTTAATATAAACCAAGACTGCTTTTCCTTTTTCTGTGCTGTGACTACACAGCAGCCACCCTCTTTTGAAATGAATCCATTAAAGCTTCAAATGCTTACGTGCATCTGTGTGCATACCTCTGTCCCTCAGCCGACGCTGCTCTGTAACCTTTGGGCTCTGGTTCAAGGTCGCAGCATGACTAATGGCACTGGAATGTGAATGGCTTGTCTTAAGCAGTGATGTACCTACTAAATTTGCTATTCAAATTTTTAAAATAGAAAAAAGAAAACTCTATATGCAAGCTGAGAGCAGGGTTTTACATAGCTGAGCCATGAATATCCTCTGATCACTGATCTGTATCCAGAATTCATACAGAATTACATCCATCCAAGCGCTCTGATTCCAAGTTTGGAGAAGAGCTGAGGTGTGATTAACTGTCAATGAGGGTTACTGAAACATGCCAGTGATGTCACTTTAGAGTTTGAATATTATTGAGCTGAAAATTGATACACAGTGTATAACAATATAACAGACCATCTGCCATAAAAAACAGAAAATTAAATATTTTAGAAATCTTTTCAAACTTGTTTAAAACTGAAACTATAATTGTTAAGTGCATATATTTTGTGTAAGAACAAGGAATTCCAAATTGTTTTCACCCTTTCATACTTTTATATAAACCAGCTCACTACTGTAGGCTATCTGAGAAGTAAGAAATGAATCAAGCATAACATTCAACAACATAACTAATTTTCCTGTTTAGTAATGTGAGTAAAACAGCTAAAATTTGAGACCTTAACCACAGAAAATATTGTGCTTAACAATTTTGCCAGTATTTTTTTAAAACAGCAAATTTGGAAATTAATGGATAACAAATTTGACCATTAAAAATATTTTTTAGTTTAAGAGCCTCTACAAACTGATGTATTAAATATTACAGGAACATAAAAAAAAGGATTTTGGTGGTTAGCAATGTTGTGCAATTAGGGCGGCTGTGGCATAGACCTTGCCTTGGGTGGTGCTCTAGTAAATTTGATAAGCACTGCATCAATATTACCATTTAACAGTATGCATATTTTCATACTTTTATTGCACAAATATGACATACTGTTAACACAAAACCAGAAGTACTGTACAAGGTTCATTATGGATTGGATAAGGATTTTGGATTTTTTCTGATGGATGCCATAGAATTATGCCAAAACTCAGATCATTATTTTCTCTAGACAATCCAACACAACCAATTTACGTGTAGTAGTGGTGGTCATAAACATAAATTTACTTGGAATTATTTGCTCATATGCATTTCCAGGCTTCACAACATCAGTCCCCAAATCAAGGTTTGATAAGATTGTTCGAAGGTGTCTGATGGGCATTAAAGAAGGAGATTCAATATCACAAAGGACTGAGATGATTGTGAAATTTTACAGTAAAGGAGTTCCTCTGCTGCACAGGTGGAGGGGAGGTCTAATGTGAGCATTTTGCTGGTCTGCTATCATAATGAGGAGTAAACCATGTCGCCCTCTGGTGGTACAAAGCACATACTACATTTAAGATCTTCAAGGAAAGTGAGTTACCCATAGAAGAGTCAGGACATAAGTATAGCTTATATTACTTTTAAAACAGTTACTTTGGATCTATTTTATCATTGGAGGTACTTCCAAGATTTTTTTTAGGCCTTTCCAGACTTGATTGTAGAGGAAACTTATGTTCTGTTCATTCTCAACATAAATAATATAAACTGGAATATTTCAAATGCAAAATTTCATTTTTATGCTGATGACACAGTCATGTACACTTCTGCTTCATCCCCAGTCCAAGCACTTGCACAATTACAACTTGCTTTTAACACCATGCAGCAAAATTTGTATGATTTAAAACTGGTTTTAAATGCAGACAAAACAAAAGTTATGCTGTTCTCAAATTCTAAATCCAAACTTTCTAGCCTGCCTTCAGTGATCACTGTTCTCACATTGAACTTGTCTCTTCCTACAAGTATCTTGGTGTTGTGATCGATGATTCTCTCTCTGTCTCTGCTCATATTCAGCAGCTTGTTAAAAAGTTAAAACTGAAGTTAGGTTTTTTCTTTAGAATTAAGTCTTGTCTCTCCTTTGAATCCGGAAAAACATTGGTTTCTGCTACGTTTATGTCTGTGTTGGACTATGGTGATGTTTTGTACATGCATGCCTCCTCTAATAGCTTACATTCTCTGGATACTGTCTATCATGGAGCTCTGAGGTTCATCACTGGTTTTAAATCTCTTACTCATCATTGTTTGCTGTATGCTCGTGTTGGATGGTCTTCTTTGTCTGCATGCAGACTTAATCACTGGCGTATTCTTATTTATAAATGTATTCTTGGTCTGTTTTCATCCTACCTGCTGACCTACATCAGTCAGAAGAGTACAGCATCTTATAATCTTCGGTCCCAGGATCTGTTCTTATTGTCTGTTCCAAAAGTAAGAACTGAGCTGGGAAAAAAGGCGTTCAGGTTTGCAGCTCCACATGCTTGGAATGAACTACAAAAAGACCTGAAACTAAAAGATCTGGTGTCACTAGATACTTTTAAGCCAATGTTGAGCAACTTGGAGGAGAACAAATCTGGCTGCAGATGTTTTGACTGATGCACTGTATCTTTCTCCTGTGGACAATCCAAGCAAAATAAGCTGTCTGAAATGTGACTTCTCTTTCTTAATGTATTGAATTCTTGTTTTAAGTGTTTGATGACTGCATGTGTTTGTACAAAACTGTTGAATGTGCTGCTGTCTTGGCCAGGACACTCTTGTGAAAGAGATTTTTAATCTAAATGAGGTTTTCCTGGTTAAATAAACGTTAAATAAAAATAAATAAATAAATAAAGGTAGACTCCAAAAGCAAGGATAGAGATTGGAGGACAACATCCCAGTTTGAAGAACAATTAGAATTGAAAATATACAAATCTAGCTTTATCAATCACTTAAGACAACTCATACTTTCACAAGTTCAAAGTGTTCAGATATAACAACATATCATTATTTCACGTATCAGCTTTGCAAAACAGAAGGTCTTGGGCTGTTTCTTTTAAGTTTTAATAGTGTATCAATATATTTAAATCAACAACACAGCATAATTCATTCAGGTTTTAAATATTTCACAGATTACCATTTTGATTTCAATTGTTTGCGTTATTTTACATCCTCCCTTGTGTTTGTATTCTTTCCCTATCCACTTGTTTGACTACAGTTGTTCTCATTGGTTTACAGTTGGCAGAACTCTTTTCAGAGAATTTGAATAGTAATACAAAAACTTTTCTTCACTCATTGTTAGTGGTTGGGTGAAGCCATAAACTGTCAAACAACTGTGTTGAACTCTTTTAAATCAGAATGAAAACATAAACATCACAAAACAGAAGGTCTTTGAATGCTTCTTTTGAGTTTTGAGTTAAAAAAAAAAAAGAAGTTATTTTCTCTTATAATTCATAATCTGATAAATGGCCCAAAAGATCACAGATTCTTCCTGAGATTTTGCATTGCTTTTGCTAGTTAAAGGGATATTTAAGTTTAAAATTGGCTTGTATGAGATACAGTATGTGACAATAGTCAGTTAACTGCCTGTAAGGGCTCCAAGCTGCATAGCACCTTTATGGAGAAAGAGCTAGGACAACTGGTAAGGTTCAGTGATGTTGGCAAGTAGAGTTATTTAGCATAATTTTGTGAGTTCACAGTAAAAACAAGCCATGAAACTGTTGTGATGGCCCTGAGTACGGCCATGATAGTTGTGCTTTGGCCAGTTGTTCCATCTTTTGATTTTGGAGTTTGGCCCCATCTGGAGGCAGGGTTTTGTAAAGAGTTACTGCTGCTTTTCTTTTGTTTCAGGGCAGGTGACTCATACCTGGTAGACACCTTCCCTGACTGATTGCTGATTGCTGGGCAGCTGGCTGAAAGGCATAAAGGCCAGGCTGCAGAAGACTGTCATATTTGGTCTGTGTTTCTTTGTTTATAATTAATAGTGATTAAAAACTCAAGTTAACTGTGTGGACCTCCCTTAATGTTGTGACCTCTACGAGCGGGTCATAGCACTTTGTTGAGTCAAATTGGGATTTGGGTGAACAGTTTCAGAGTGCTTTATCTTTCCCATTTTGGCATACCACCCCTCCGTTTCTTCATTGCTAATGTAGTCTTCTGTTTTTTTCACTTTCAGTGTACATGTTGGAAGAAGGAAGCTGACAGGTGTAGAAGTGCGAGTTTGATAATTAATCTTAGTCCTATGTAAATTCACCCAAAAAGCTTACTATTTATTGTTTATTTCTAGAAAATAAAATAAGATAAAGAGTGTATCCCCATAGCTGTAAAGATGAAATATGGTTTCCAGTCCATGTTGCCTGACCCTTCTATACAAAACGACCTTCATGCTGCAGTTCAGCCAATAACTGGTGATGTAAAACAACAGTAAAGACCCTGACACAAACCTCAAACATGTTTGTGGATTCATATTGCTAAGGTCAGTTATCTTTAACAGACTGACCACCTTATAAAAAGCTCAGCTGTTGACTCCATTAAGCTTTCATTCTCTGGGTTCATCGACAGGGTCATGAAGGATAAACTGTATGTTATTCAACACGTGACTGCTTGCACTCATTGAAGGATATTGCAAAATGGGTTCAGAAGGGTATTTAGTATAAACAAATCTGAATGAAACAATACCAGTGTAACAGAGAGCAGGAAGAGGAAGAGGACGAGGGGTAAATGTTTCATAGCGAGGAAACAGCAAGGTGTGTCAGAGCAGCTATGAAGGGAAGCTGCATACCATCAAACATGTTGAGAGGAAGAGAGCCGTGTTCTGTGATCAGTTATTACTGACTGATCCACTCATCACAGTATCTGCAGACATTTCCTTTCATTTTATTGACCAAAAATCCTCTTGACATTATGAATATAGTTATGCAACAAGCAATGGTGAATGTAAAAATATGTATTGAGTTTTTTTTAGTTTATTGTATTTCTTTATTTATCTCAAACTTAAAAAAAGAAAACAAAAGGAAATAAAGAAATAACAACAACCCAATCCAAACAAGTAATATGTAAACCAAACTGTACTGTTACTGTACATCAACAAATTAAGCTTGTGGGTACAAACACATGCACAGCAACCAGTTTGAGAAGGATCAGAAAGAAGTCGCCAGGACAACAAACAAAAATATTCTAATAATAAGTAAGCACTTTAGAAACATCAATATATACATTATATGTCCATATAATACAACGTACACATATTCTTCATGCTTGTCCATTTACTATAAATTACTAGCAAAAAAGGTTACTTATATTTTAGACAGACTACTTTTACAGTAAAATATAATTAATATGAATTTTAAGTTTAATTTATTCATATTTTTGTATGTTTTGGGCATTTTGTGCCTTTATGGATAGGAGAGAATGGCAGTGGATAGACTTGTGAAAGTGGGGGAGAGAGTAGGGGAGGACACTCTGCAAACTGGACACAGGCTGGATTCAAAATCCGAGCTGGCAGAAGTATGTATATGGGAAGTGCCTGGTTGCTAACCACTCCTCCAAACCAGCACCCCTTATTAGATTTTACTAAATTCCTAGAAAACTTCAAAAAAAAAAAAAAATCCCCCTTTTCAAATATTTTGATGCTGGATGGATGATGTGATGTGATCTGTTGTACGTCGCTTTGGACAAAAGCGTCTGCTAAATGAAATTGTTGAATTGTAGAATTTGTTTTAATGTTTTTACTATAGTTGTTATTGTGGTTGTTCTTATGGTTGTTTTAGTTATTGTTGTTGTTTCGTACTGTAGATGTTGGACTTATACTTTTGCTTGGCCATTTATTTTAATTTTGTTCTTGTTGGGATAAAGGGGTTGTTTACATGGCTTTTTTTTATTGCTGTTATTGTGGTTGCTCTTATTGTTGTTTTGTGACGGCTGTAATAGTGGAAGCCTTTGTGCCTGTTGATGTATTATTGTTTTGGTTGTGATGTAACAGGATTTTTGTGGGGATAGATTTACTTTTACAAGTGCCATTACTTCACCCACAGGGTATGAGAAAAATAAATGTATGATAAAGTTGCTTTATATTGTGATAAAGGCACACTTAAGCTGTCTTTTGATTGTTTTGACTGTTTTTATTGATGCTGAAATTCAAGGTTTTATTAACATTATTGGTCTAAGAAGGAATGTTGGAGGAACGATCAGAGGCTGTGTGGTAGAGTAGATAACATTGGCTTTGCAACTAACTGGAGCTTGCATGTATGGAGCCTGGATCAGTAAAAGGTGGTGATGCTTTGGAAATGAAGGGCCATGTGCATGGGTAAATGCTCAGAGACATATGTAGATGCCGGTGGGGTTAGGGATCTCTTTACTAAGCACTTATCCTTTTATTATGGCACAAGAACCTTGTGTTTCTTTCAAATGGTTGCGTTTAAAGTTGCTTGAACTGTTGCCATCACTAAAATTCATTTTGACTGTTGATGCTGTTATTGACCTTGATTTTCCTGTTATTTGTATTGTATTTGTTAGAATTGTTCTTGTTATGTTTGCTATTATTGTTGATATTGGTGTGTTTTTGTCCTTGCTATAAATAAACGTGATGCGTCATCATTAGCCTGATTTCTTTCTGTTAAATTTAAACAATATAAAAAATAGCTTTAAACAGGCCTAACCTGATTCTGTAGAACTTTCTGTACTCCAGACAGACACACTGTGAGCTTCTCCAGGGAGCCGATCCTGGAGCTGATTGCAGGCTCTTGTATTGGATTGTGTCATACAGAACAGATGTTATCAAATGGTCATGGTCAATTTTGCTTAATGCATCCAAGAAGTGCAGTGCCACCATTACAGACTTAAAGAAATGGCAGTTAGACATACAGAATGACTGCAACTGATCAGAAGATTTTCTGAAAAGACGATCCAAACTGTTTTTTTCATTTAAACTTTGTATGACCAGGATGTCCTTTGTGATATTTCCAGACAAACTATGTAAGGCTAAATACCTGGAAGCATGATGAAGTGCTTAAGGGCCATATGATGCTCAGTGTCATGGAGTAAAGAGCCATAATTCATTAATGTCTCCATAAAGCTTTGTCACATCCTCTGACACAGTTCAGTGACACAGAGGTTTCCTCTTCATTGGTAATCTCTATGCTCCTGTGAGTTGCTGTGCTATAACTCAATCTGTAGTAATCCATACAGACAGGTCTGCAGGAGCCCTTCACATAAATGAGGAGCTGATCCTGTGTGCCATTAGATAATACTTCTTTCCTAATGACAGCCTGGATTCAGAGTCTACCGTCAACTATCCTCTGCCTGCCTGCTGCTGAGACACTTACATGATTCAGGAAAACAATCAATATAAGGACATTAACAATGAACAGGAGCATACTGTGAAGGTGACTGCTTTTTCATTAACTATTTGTCGCCTGATGGGATGCCAGATGGGAATTAATCTCCATTTACTTCTCCTGTGCATTGAGTTAACTACCCACAGAAAGCCAGATGTACTGTATATGAACCAAGAGCAGATCCATATCATTTCATTTCAAACAACTTGTAGCTTAGATTAACTTTACTTGAAGTAATTTTAATTGGTTAATCAAGGAACCAAAAACATGCTGTAATTTTAGTACTATTACTACTATTTTTTTTTTTTTTTTAGCTTTTTTATCTGTAGTTTTAATGTTTTTTTTAATCTCATCTCCAGTTTTCTATCATTATCAATTAACAATTGATTTTGGCTTACACAAATTTTTGTTGTGATTATTGTTGATTTAAGTAAAGCACTTTGTTTAGGGATTAGGGCCACATTTTTTTATAAAGTAGGCTGAAAAGAAGTAAAGTTAAGAGTATAAAGTCATGGAAGTTGTGAGAACAATCTCATTAAGTTATGAGAATAAAATTGTAAAGTTACAAGAATAAAGTCATAAATCTGGGCTTTTTACATTAACTCTGAAAACACGCTTTATTCTGAAAAGTTGTACCAAAAGAGTGTACTTTTCCTCTTCCAAAAAGGAGACAATTTCCTCCAAGTTGGTGTGGTTCTTTCTTTGGAAATGCACTATTTTCTTGCAGTATCTTTTTAGGGTCCTGGTATTAATTAATGTGGAGAAAGTTTGTTTTCTACCTTAATTTAAATATATATATTTTGACTAGGGGTGGGCGATATGGCAAATATATCATATCACGATTTTTTAAAAATAGAATCACAATCACGATTTTATCTCGATTCTTTTTACGTAGATTTTTCTAGATTAATTTGCATGTTTGACCATTTTTTCCCTATGTTTAACATACATATAAAACATGTAAAACCCTAAAAGAAAAAAAAAGGACAATTAAAGCCAAAGAAACTTTCTGAACAGGTTTTAATTTAAAATAGTGCAGTTTTTATAAACATGTGCAATAAATGTAAACATAAAAGGTAATGAACAACAATATCAACATTATCTCTTAAAGTGTAACAATTTAAAACAAATGTTATCTAACTTCTATGTCTATAATCTGAGTGAATAATACAGCTGCTTTAGAACAGATTTTTGTTCAGACATCTTCAAGCTTTTATCTCCTTTTCTCTTTCCGCTATGGCTTCACGCTACATAACCAAACAGGAGATACCATCATGCACTGCGCGTAATGTGCTACGATTGGTTAGTCGGGTGCGCGTCAAAGTCTCTGCGCCCACACAGACGATCTGACGATCTTTCTGCTTTATGAGATCATCCCCACGTTATAATCCTTAACGGTTTTATATCGTCATATCGCACACCCCTAATTTTGACTATATTCGCAAAACCTTATGACTTTATTCTCGTAACTTTGAGATTATTCTCAAAACTTCCCAACAATATTCTAGTTACTTTTTGACTTTATTCTCATAATTTTATGAGATTATTCTCATGAGTTTACAACTTTATAACTTTTTTAACATACTTTTGGATTTGGCCCCACACCCTGTGTCCTGCTGATTGACTGATGAAGTGATAAGGGGATTTTTTCAGATAGACATTTTACACACATTTGATGAAGCAAACAAAAACAATGGAGTCCCTTTTGTTGCAGACTCTTCATGTTGATGGAAAAGAGTTGGATCCGGTGGTACAGCACAATCAGTCAAGTAGTTCTTCTGGCCTACAAAACAGTGACAAAAATGGCTCCTGCCTACCTGGACTCCCTCATCCAGGTCTACACTCCCTCTCGCCCACTTCGCTTGGCCTGCGAAAGACGCCTGGTGCTCCCAGTCCAATATGGCTCTAAATCTCTCGCCAGACTCTTCTTTTCTGTTGTTCCCAAATGGTGGAATGAGTTACCTAACTCCATACGATCCACAGAGTCCCTTTCTACTTTTAAGAGATGTCTGAAGACTCATCTGTTCAGGAGCACTTTGGCACTTAATCTGATCTTCTCCTCTTTGTCCTCAGAGGTAGAATGAATCAGAAGGTCTCAGACCAGCTCTTAATGAATATTTAGCACTGAATTTTGAATGCTTGGAATGTTGATCGATGTTGTTGACTTGAATTTTTGTTGCTGACTTGAAATATTCGTTGTGACTTGAATTAATTGTTATGACTTGAATTATTGTTGTGTTAAGCTGCTTTATTATAAAAAAAAAACAAAAAAAAAAACTGGCACTTCTTCTGGCACTAGATGGCGGCACCTGTGGCCAATTGACTTGAAGCACTTCGACGCACTTGCCAAGGTTTTTTCCCCCCAGTCCGAAATTCTTGCTTGTGTTGTACGTTGCTTTGCACAAAAGCGTCTGCTAAATGAAATTGTTGAATTGTAGTTTAGATCTTTTTCACACATGATTATGTAACCCATCTCAAAGAGAGGGCCTAGACTTATTGCTTATCTGCAATTGCACAAGGGTTGAGGTGCTGAGGACCACTATGTTGAGGTTCACCAGAGTTCCTGGGAGGGTCTCTGTTCTGTGACTGTAAGAAGCAGGAAGCACAGCTCTGACTATGGGGAGAGATTTGTCTCAAAATGATTCACACAAATCTCTTCATGATTTTCACATGTGTTTTTCAGATCCACAAATATATCAATAATATTCACATGTGTTTTTCAGATCCACAAATATATCCATAATTTTCTCATGTGTTTTTCAGATCCACAAATATATATATGATTTTCACATGTGTTTTTCAGATTCACAAATATATATTTGATTTTCACATGTGTTTTCAAATTTTGTGAGTGCATTTATCATGACTTATCATTTGTAAATCTTCAATTCTGCTTGTGAACTGTTGGAAGTGCGTTTGTGGATCAACTGACACCTGCATTCATTTTTGAGACAAACGTAACGCAGTTTCCTAGAAATGCACACACATATTTGGAGGGATTTATCTCATTAATATGCAGACAAATATCCATGAATTTCACATGTGTTTTGCAGATCCACAAATATAAACATAATTTTCTCATGTGTTTTTAGGATTCACAAATATTTTTACGATTTTCACATGTGTTTCTCCGATCTGCAAACATATGTATGATTTTCACATGTGTTTTTAAGGTTCACAAATATATCCACGTTTTTCACATGTATTTTTAAAGTTTGTGAGAGCATTTATCATGACTTATCATTTGTAAATCTTCAGTTGTGCTTGTGAATCATTTAAAGTACGTTCGTGGATCAACGGACACGTGCCTCTATTTTTGAGACAAACGTACCGCAGTTTCACAGAGATTCTCACACACACAGGTTGAGAATATTCACATGTGTCTCAAGCCCCGCCCCCTCCATCCACTAGGCGGCAGTGTTGCTGTCTTTGTTTAACAGGGGGCGTCAAACGGCCTGCTCCGGCTCGGTGCTGTTGAAGAGGAAGGAAGCCCCTTCAGGAGCAGAAAGGCGCCTCAACTTAGAAGCAAAAGCAGCCTAACCCAGTCCGCCAGTATTCATTTCTGGCCCCTCGCCATGCTCTGGAGTGTGTCTTTTATATGTGTATAATGTTTATTCATTTTTCTGAACAGAACTTTGACGATCATTAACAGATGAACGTAAACGCACCAGGCACAGCATTGCTGCAGACCGCTGACGCCTCCTCCTGCTGACTGGGCAAAGTCAGAAAGATATTCACTAATCTGACCCTCTTTTCAGTCACTGTCATGAAGACTGGAAGCTACAGCCCGCTTTTTCCTCAAAACGAGCCGTTCTCCGAGCCAGACAGCTTCTATTTGTATCAAAGTGCTGTCGGTGATGCTCGACGGCTTAGGGAGCGTCGGCAATTCACCATAGCAAAGGAAAGCGGTGAATGAAAACTCAGTACTGTCACCATGAAAAACTGTAACACACTACACAAGACCTTGTGTTATTCATTAAAAAATGTCACAGTTTGTTAAAAAATATCAAGATATACACAGGACACATTATTTCTTAAAATATTAATTTCTGTTAATAGGTAATGACTATAATAATTGAACGGTACTGTTGCAGAACTTATCTTAAGGATCAAACATCTCTGGTTTAGCCTACTTCACGGCTCACTAAAGAAAGTTTAATGTTTATATATTTTCAGGCAAATACTTTTCAAGCAGTATTGACTTTCAGGTCATTTATAAAATTATCCTTTCACAATAAAGTTTTCAGGAAGGAATACTATGTGAAATAAATAGCATCCCATTAACAGTTTCAATGACGCCTTTAATCATTTTCCATCATTTAAACTCACTTTCTCTTTTTTTAAATAACCATCTTAAGTATTCTATTTTTATTTCATCCCAAATATTTGATTTCACATACTCTGTGGGATTAGTTTTTAATCCTTCAAAGTTTTATAAGTGTGAAGATCATAGAAGTACTTATTCACACATTTCTTTTAATCTGTTATACCAGAAAGTGTTAAATATAAAATAAATTATCACAGCTTTCAATTTCAGTTGCTTTGATCATTTCCCCAATAGTAGATCATATGTGTAAAAATAAAAACCTCTTCTATAAAAAATGCTGTAGAAAATACCTTATCAGGATCTTTATGCCTATTACAGACTAATGAAAATATAGTTGGAAAACATATAGCGGCAAACCAGGAATTTTTATTGCTCAACTGCATTTAATATAAATAAATTTATGAAAAGCTCTCTTCTCTAAAGGGCTGCAGTACAAGGCTAGAGAATATTTGATAACTGGGTTGAGTTTGGTATAGCCTATTTAACAGCAGTAGAGTTATTGCAGTTTTATAGGCATCAACTAATCATATTAACATCAAAGTAAATATTTAAATTTGATCTCTCCTAAGTATCTTTATCTCTCCTATGTATCTCTTTTTTTGTAGTGTTTGTCTTTGTTTGTTTTTTTAATTATGTACTATGACCCTTGTATGTCTCAATGGCTCTTAACACCATGCCAGAGGACTTCAGTTGGAAACTAGCCTTTGGCTAAAACTGGCACATTTACAGTAATGTATGATTGATGTGCGCTGTCCTCTTTAAATAAAATGAAAAAAAAAAAAATCATAGACATTGAGTTTAAACCTATTTCTCTAAAGAGAAAAAGCATATGGCTGTAGGTGGAGGAGATAAACATCCAAATATTTGTGAAAATGTCAGTAGAGCTCATAAATTTAATGGCACTGGCTTTTTTTCCCGATCATAAACGTCCTGTGTATATCTTGATATTTTTTAACAAACTGTGACATTTTTTAATGAATAACATAAGGTCTTGTGTAGTGTGTTTCTGACGACATTACAGTTTTTCATGGTGACAGTACTGAGTTTTCATTCACCGCTTTCCTTTGCTATGGTGAATTGCGAGCTCCCTAAGCCGTCCGAGCATCACCGACAGCACTTTGATACAAATAGAAGCTGTCTGGCTCGGAGAACGGCTCGTTTTGAGGAAAAAGCGGGCTGTAGCTTCCAGTCTTCATGACAGTGACTGAAAAGAGGGTCAGATTAGTGAATATCTTTCTGACTTTGCCCAGTCAGCAGGAGGAGGCGCCAGCGGTCTGCAGCAATGCTGTGCCTGGTGCGTTTACGTTCATCTGTTAATGATCGTCAAAGTTCTGTTCAGAAAAATGAATAAACATTATACACATATAAAAGACACACTCCAGAGCATGGCGAGGGCCAGAAATGAATACTGGCGGACTGGGTTAGGCTGCTTTTGCTTCTAAGTTGAGGCGCCTTTCAGCTCCTGAAGGGGCTTCCTTCCTCTTCAACAGCACCGAGCCGGAGCAGGCCGCTTTGACGCCCCTGTTAAACAAAGACAGCAACACTGCCGCCTAGTGGATGGAGGGCGGGGCTTGAGACACATGTGAATATTCTCAACCTGTGTGTGTGAGAATCTCTGTGAAACTGCGGTACCTTTGTCTCAAAAATAGAGGCACGTGTCTGTTGATCCACGAACGTACTTTAAATGATTCACAAGCACAACTGAAGATTTACAAATGATAAGTCATGATAAATGCTCTCACAAACTTTAAAAATACATGTGAAAAACGTGGATATATTTGTGAACCTTAAAAACACATGTGAAAATCATGCATATGTTTGCAGATCGGAGAAACACATGTGAAAATCGTAAAAATATTTGTGAATCCTAAAAACACATGAGAAAATTATGTTTATATTTGTGGATCTGCAAAACACATGTGAAATTCATGGATATTTGTCTGCATATTAATGAGATAAATCCCTCCAAATATGTGTGTGCATTTCTAGGAAACTGCGTTACGTTTGTCTCAAAAATGAATGCAGGTGTCAGTTGATCCACAAACGCACTTCCAACAGTTCACAAGCAGAATTGAAGATTTACAAATGATAAGTCATGATAAATGCACTCACAAAATTTGAAAACACATGTGAAAATCAAATATATATTTGTGAATCTGAAAAACACATGTGAAAATCATATATATATTTGTGGATCTGAAAAACACATGAGAAAATTATGGATATATTTGTGGATCTGAAAAACACATGTGAATATTATTGATATATTTGTGGATCTGAAAAACACATGTGAAAATCATGGAGAGATTTGTGTGAATCATTTTGAGACAAATCTCTCCCCATATCTGACTGAACTGGCAAACTTAAACATGTATTGAGACTGTTAAACAAAAGTCTCTCTCTATGAGGTCTTCATCTCACACTTCTGGAAAAAAGTCTCCTGCATACTGAGGGAGTTTGGGTCTGTATTCAAAGCCTCCATTGGTAGAATGGTTGCCTGTCATGGTAGTAACCTAAAAACATAGAAGGGCCACAAACAGCAAAAAGTCATTCTGCTAAATAAGGCCAATTGGACCAGGTTTTACTATGAGTCCCATGAAGTGACAGAAAGTCATTGGGTGGCAGTGGCGGGTCAGCAGTTCTGTAAATGGAAAAAAGAAATAACCAAAAGGTCAGGAAAGCCTGGGCTGTCAGCTGAGAGCAAAAATGTTTTTTTGCAAATGGTCATATGATTATGGAGGGGAAAACAAAGACTGGACCAGGATGTTGTTAGATGGTGAAAAAAAAATTCTCTGTGAGACTCCTTAGTTAATTAGGAGGACTGAAATTGATCATTTGCAGAGGTCTCTGAGGCATTGAAAAAGATCTCTAGTGACAGATTGTCTCAAGGTAATCTCTGAGATCCCAAAAGATGCTTAAGACTCAGGATACTGTTGGGTATAAGGAGGATGATCAAGTCTGTTTAACCAAAGAGAAAAAGTCTATCCTCAGGTGGCAGGGTGTTGTCCGGTTTGGAAACACAAGATTTCAAAAGCAAGTATGAGACCATGCTTCTCTTACATGAAAATTGTGGATTACTCTCCTGTGTTAAGGAGTAGGTCTCTGCCACAATTAAGAAAAATCCAGTGCCTCAGTGTCCTGTTCACAAGTAAGCATAAAGTGGCGTGACACTGATGGATTGTGGTGCATCAGCAGAATTGTGGACTTTTTGGTAGACAGTTGTAGTCAGGAGGGAGCGTAGTCAAAAGGGAAAAGCTTGTAAATTACACTGACAATCCAACCTTCATTTATAGTCACACTTTTTGGGTAATAATCAAAAGAATGAGATTGGGGGTACAAGTTTTTGACAAGAGCAGCGCTGAAACTTATGTCTTCAAAAATGTGTGGCACCTGCATGTTGCTTAATCTCTCATCACTGGCAGCTCTTACTGAAGCAAACCAGCACTGACAATAACAGATATTGATCCATTGGAGATCCTGGGCTAATGGACAAAAAGAGAACTGCACTGGCAGCTAATTGGGTCACGATGGTGGGCTTCAATTATCAAGAAAGCTGTCTTCTTCCACTTCTGGATTGTCCTTGTGTTGCCCCCATACTTTTAAACACAGACTCAATCATTTTATGTTATCTATAAGACTCTTTTGAGGACAGTTTTGACAAATCTAAATATTCACTTCTCTCAGAGATTTTCAACTCAACTCTTGTATATAATAATATTTTCTTAATTTGCACTTCATAATCATTGCTCATCACTGAAAGCCTCCTCAAGGCAAAGCTATTCACAAGTACAAAATGTGTCTGTGTTTTTTATTAAATTAAATCAGATTTGTGGCTTGTGTTGTCCTTTTCACACCTCAAAGGGAGTGACAGAGGTGACAGACAATGCTGACAGTAATTGGATGGTTGATTGTTGTTGTTGAGTCTCCCCTCGAAATGAAGCAACCAAAGTGCTCTATCGTCCGCTCTCAACGCCTGAATACAATGCCTGGTAGTTTAAAGTCATTTTTTGATCATTGACTCTTGGCACTAAAGAGGCCAAAAGGATGATAGTTTGATTAAGATAAGATACACTGTTGGCTTAATGACCTCTTACTGAGACACTTCCTCACTGTGTCAAATTCTCAGATCTTTCCTCTTAATTCCCTCCCTTCAGGCAACAGAGAGATGTGACGATAGTGAAAACAGGGGTTTCCATTCAGTTCTTGACACGTAGCTCCACTTCTTTTATGAGAGGTAGCATCCATTACAGTTGCTCTAATAATAACCTCCACTACAAAAGGCTAATTGTTATATGTTTAATGGAAAACAGAAACACACAACTACCTTGAAAACATCCTTGAACAAGAGCAAAAGCATTTCTTAGGCTAAATCAATACCTACTTAAATGAAAATTTGGACTATAACAGAACTTAAGCACTTATGTTTTGGGTGTTCACCAGCTGTGATTGTACTAACAAAGACAAAAGTTAAACTTAAATCTTACCCCTTACCAATAGTGGGAGTCAATTCCTATTTTGCACCCTTTTTAAAGGTGGTTTTACAAGCTGAATCTTGTTCTCTGCAAAGTTGGAAATGTAGCATGACTGTATTTTGTTCTTACACTTTGGTTTTCCATAAAAAGAGAGATTTCCAACAGCCTAAAGATAGTGTAAACATTTCTTATTAATTATTAGTAATAATCAGTGCTTTGGTTAAATAAAGGCATCTTTGATATTTTTTTTAGATTTAGTAGTTGCTAATGTAAATCTATGCCAAATCACCTATATTCCTCATGTACTATACTGTATTTTTTAACAGTAAAATACCAGCAGGTGTGGTTGCCAGGAATACACCATGAAATTAACTGGTCAAAATGAAATGTTGTAATTTATTGAACTTATTTATTATTGAATGTATTATTTAACAACAAATTATCATAAAAGGACTTTATTACAACTGTTGTTTTTTCAGTGGCTTACGGTAAAAATCTATGGAAAGTGTATAATGGTTTAAAATAATTGTTTTTTTCGAAAGTGATTTTCATTGAAAAAATATGATCATAACAGTAGTATTTACATTTGAGAACCAATATACTTTTAGTCATGTACAGATTCCCCATTTTTTTCATGGCAACCACAGATGACAATATTTTATCCCAAATTTGACATTTTATAAAACTGCGTGCATTAAATTACCTGAGATTTGGGTTGGCAGTTTGACCATTCTCAAGATTATTTTTTAGCCTTGCAGAGCAGATGGACCTGCCTGATTCTGAAATCATGCATCTCTTGCCAGCCTCCATTGTCTAATGGTTTCACTTGGCTAAATGCTTAACCGCCCAATCAGGGAAGAGAGGCTTTGATGAGGTTCATCCCACATATAAGTGTTCAATGATACATCTGTGTGGTATAATTTAATGTGAAACGATCGTCTTCAGGTAGTTAAGCTATCGGCCACTACAGCTAACAGGTAACAATGGCAAACAACTGTTAATGGCCATTAGCCGCAAACAACAGTTAGTCATTACGGCTAACAGACGTTAACTGTTGTTTGCCCTTGTAAGCTGTTAGCCACTATTAGCCGCTACATATGCTACATCATAGCAGTGCTGCTTGATATGGATTGGTCTGTGATCAGTGTGATGAGCCAAACGATTGTCCGATCACAAGCTGCTGTTGTTTTTAAAGGTTCTGCCCCTGAAAACATTTGCGCAGGGCTCCTTCCCAGATGGATTAGTGAAATATTTCCAGTATGGAACTGTCCATCTGGCATGTCAGGTTAGATTATTTTACCCTGGATGAAGAATCAAAAACAAAGTCAACTCAACATTTTATTTGTACAGAACTTTTTACAGAACTAATTTGAATGTCTTGAGACATAATGACAAAGGGGCTATGTTGTCACACTTTTTTTTTTAATGTATTTTTTGGGCATTTTGTGCCTTTATTGATAGGAGAGAGACAGTGGATAGACTTGTGAAAGGGGGAGAGAGAGTAGGGGAAGACACTCTGCAAACTGGTCACAGGCTGGATTCGAACCTGGACCAGCAGAAGTATGTATATGGGATGTACATGGTTGCTAACCACTCCACCAAACCAGCACCCCGTATGTTGTCACGCTTTTGTATTAAATAAGATTCACCAGAAATTGCTATCTGGGGGTTACATTACATTACTGCTCTCTGACGTGTAAACAACTATGTGCTGAACTTTATTATCTATTTGAAATGTTATACAAAAGCAGCTTTAGATGACACTGGCATATTTTCATGATTAACTTGCTTATTCCAGAGTCACTGTTTTTCTTTTGTGTTTGGCTGTGTGAGTGTTTGAGCTGTACTAAAGTAACCACTGATACAATAGACTATCACAATGTGGACACTCAGGTAATTTACGACCATAAGATTATTCAGTATGAGCAGATAAGTAATGCATGGTGGTTGTATCTGTGATTGAAATGGGCTTGAAATCAGTTATAGCAATGAGTTAGAAGCTCTCAGCCTAAAGTACAGATCCATCCTGCAGCAGTTGCTCTGCTTAACTCCACTGGTTGCTTGATATCTCTAATTCAAGAGTGCCAGTGTTAAATTAAACCAGCGCTCAACAAATTTAATTTACTTATTGCTATATTTTTTTTTAGGTCAGAGTTAAGACAAAAACAAGAGAAGACATTTCAAAAACCCACATTTATAATCTACGCAGTGGCTTTGCCTCAGTGATGAAATAACGGGATCATTCTCAATCCCATTATGACAGTGTTTGTTTCAGCAATTAATTCTGGTAAACACATCAGTATAAAGGACCAATACAACTTTAAATTGATAAAGGGTGTTCAAATCTACCTTATACAATCACATTTTCTGCAGTTTCTTGAGTAAAAACTACTCGATGTAAAAGGTTACAGCTTACCATTGAGGAATATTTTACCATGTTGCATTAGATGGCATGAACTCCTTTGAAAATATTTCAGATTTACAATTCTGATTCAGTATACAGAACCACTGAAAGCGCTCTTTGTTCAACTTATGTACAGAAAACAGTTCAGCATTGTACCCATGATACTAAATGCCCCCATGTGAATCAGCTGGTCATCACAATCTTGAAGTTTGACCTAGAAATTGATCGAGCAAACTCCCAAAAGACCTCAAAATTCGAGGAAAAATATCCAGTATCTTTCTCCTCGTGTTCCTATGTCAGAATCCATTGTAGTGGAGTTAACTGGTTGGAAACTGGTGCATGTTGATAGGTCTGTTTCCCTTCAAGTGCAGTGACCCAGAAGTGCAAAGGCTTATCCCCCTCTTGCTAGATAGCATGCAGACTGAATCTTCCCTTGAAAAAAAAGTCAGTTTCATAAGTCTCTGTGTCTTCTGACCTGTTCTGAACTCCACTGAAAACCGGCGTCCAGGTGTTATGAGGGTCAAACAAAATAGGGCAGATTTCACTGTTCAGGAGACAAATATTAGAGGCAAGGGGAGGCGCTGCAGCTGTCTGCTCAGTTGTGCATGAGATGATAAACACTGAGAAGCTTTTATCTGAGTGCTTTTTCTCGGGATTCTGCTCACACAAGGGTGAGCAGTGAGTGATACTGTATAAAAGGTTTGGGGGCTTTGGAGAAAAACCCACAAGATAATGGGAGCCAGCAGCAGTGGGAAACTGGGCTGCGTTACCTTCCCACCTCTCATGTCATCTGTTGCTGCATCTGGTGCTTCCGTACATCTGCGCTGTTGGCAACTGGAATTGCAATACACAGACAGAAATCAATACAGCTGAAAAGTACTTAGCAGAACATTATTCATTCATTAAATTGTGCAACATGTTGATCTTTCAGTTGGGAAAGTTTGTCATCAGTCTGACTTCTACACCTTGAACGCATAATTTTTACAGGATAGGGGGGCTCATACATTCCCTCACAAAAGAACTCAAAACACGGCAACTTCATGCACGAACACACACCAACCACAACCACACACTGGCTTGATCGATGCTTTGTGCTATATGAGAGCTGTGTGTGATGGGCAGCCAGCAGGGGGATGGGTCAATGTGCTGCTGCTGGCTCCCTATCAGTCTCTCCGTGTTGTGTACTCTTATATTCTCTCAAGCACAGGCAGCAGCAGCTTACTAATGCTGCTCCATGTATGAGGGAATCTTAATCTAACTCACGGATTAGAGTGGAAGATACCACCCTGATCTGTTGAATCATCTGACGCGGTGGATTTCATTTTTTTTTTCTTTTATTATCCACCAGCAGTTTTACAAGCCGCACAGCTTCAGGGGCTCCTGATCCACTCTGTCAGTCCACTCCGAACACAGAGGTGCCCAGAGGAGGAGAGGGGGGCTTCACTCTCTGGAAGAGGTAAGGTAGTACTTTGTTTACAATTCAGCTCAATTTAGTTTCATCATGAAGAGCTACTGTCTCATTGTGTGATTTATTAAACATGATAACAGGCAAGAAAGGATTCTTGAAACTAAAACTATGTAAAAAGAACTGTTCAAAAGACAAATACAGCTCTCTGAAAAAGCTTGAGTTCAAAAGTTTTTCTTTGAATTGTACTTTTCTAAGCTTTGTCATTTTAAGTTGAAGTCCCCTCAAACACTGTCTGTCATTTATATTCCCTGCTTTGGATCTTAGTCTCCTTTCTTTCCTTTCCTGCTGTGATCTGTTCATATTATTTTACAACTGTATTTTATTAATCAAATTAACTTTATCCTTCATGTGCCAATAAAAAATACGTATAACATATTAGGTCCAAAAAGTGGATGCACTAGAAAATTGCCATGTAATGTGATATATTATTTCCAACTTTCACAGCATCAAAAAAAAAAAGTATATAAATAATACATATATTTATTCTTTCATTTTTTTTACAGAAGTATGTTCTGTTCTTAAATCAATTTTGAATTCATGAGACGACATTTTTATGAAAAACATTTTTTTCTGTATTAAAAAAAACTTGGATCTATGTACCAATACCATTCACTACTTATAGAGCATCAGTGATTTCCATCAACATTAATCCTCATCATAAATAAACAATAATTGTCTCCAGAGCTTTAAATCTTTAATTCCAATAAATGTATGTTATGCCCCTGGTATTTCAGTAGAAATAACTGGCCAGCAAACTGGAAGTGTACTTAAGAAATTGCATATTTTTATGCTGCACTTTAGGCAGTTACTGTATGTAATGTATCAAATTACAACATAATGATAAAATAAACATTGGTCAAAAAGAACTTCAGACACAGTGTAATTACAGTAACAAGCCGATCATGTATGAACAACTAGGAAAAAATGCCATGGAGCAAATTCCCAATTGTTGCTGGACAAGCATATTTGTTAAGTTTAGAAGGTGCTCTCTCTTTTGATTTACAATCTCACAGTTGCTGCACTCCAACAGGCCCTTAAAAACCTCAAAATATTTTAAACACTTTGTTTGATTGCTTTGTGCTGAGGCAGGCCATAATTGTTTTTTAACTTTAGCCTTCTCAGGCTGAGTGTGATTATTTTGATTACACAGAGCACTGTAAGCCTATTGAAATGGATGGGGCTCTGATTGCCAAAAATGATTTTTTGCTAAATTAAATGTATGAATTATTAAACAAAAAGCTTGTCATTTTTTCAATTCATGCTGAGTGTATATTTACCTTGGTGAATATGAAGGGGCCTTGATGAATAACACATTTTCCTACCATGATTTGAACGTCTTGCTACACTAGCCACATAGCAAAGGATTAAACAGTCCTAAAAAATAAAATATTACTTTGTAAGGCATACCTATACATGCCTTTTTCAATGAGTTACACAATGATCTGCAGTTTTCTATTTATTTGTTGGCAGTATTACAGCGTTATGATTGTACTTCAATAACCACAATGCAGCTGACAGGGCTTTCTGATTCTATCAAAGCACATTGATCCAAATCGATGCATTTGCTTTCCATGAACATCCTATCGGCGATTTTTCTATGTACACGAACACATCAGGGTTTTGAAATGTTCATAAGGGAGCATGTTTCATTACAATTGAGAGCAAAGACACAGTTAATCAGACATATTGAATCATAGGTTTTTTCAAGCCCTTCATGAGAAAATGCTTTAATGGCTTATGAGGGTAAACAAGAGGTGATCGAGAGTTTCTCTGACGCACAATAAGGCCTCACTGAGCACAGCAAGAGCTCCCTGTTTGGATCTGACACTCTGCACGCCATTGTGTACTTAACTCAGCATATTAATATAGACTTGTGCTAATGTGTTCATCTTTTTAACTCAAACAGAAATTTCTGCTCTATTTATCCACAAAGTCAAATTTATGTGAAAAGTTTAATGGTGTTTCTTCATAAAATGAAAACTAAACACCATTGAAAATATTTATATGAATCTCAACATGCTAACACATTCCTCCTGCTCATGTTGATGCATAATTCACTGCTGTGCTGGATTAAGAATAGAACCATCACTCAGAGCTTAATTCAGGATTACGCACTGTCTGCAAGTCAACAGCGGACACAATCTAAAACATGTTCTTGTTCGCAAACAAATTATTAATGTGATGCATGACAGATGTTTTACAGCCTCTCTGGAGATGGATGTGGCAGAGAGTATTGTGCTGCTCCAGCGTCTAACTCCTCTCTATAATGCAGATTAGAGGCAGACAGGAAGTGGGTCTACATAGGACAATAAATGCTGTTAATATTGCGTGACTTACCGTGCACTCCTGATTCTATCACATTAACAAAAAAAAAAAAAAAATAGAAATCCTCTTATAATCACTGAGGCAGCTGAGCAATGGCTGCATGGAACAGCAGGTCCAAACACCCACTTTCATTACAAAAACCACTTTATCAAATCACTGCTTTGGTAAATATTTGTCAGCCATTTGCAACATTTTTTGGCAGATTAAAAACTTATAAAACTTATCAGTGACAAAACATAAATCAGTTCATTAAACCGACTGAGGATATCAACTGTAATTAGTAATGCAAGCTGCTTCCAACTCTTTTCAATACTGCTTCAACTAATATTACTTTAAGAGTTAATTTAATGGTAATAGACACTGAAGGCCATAATAGTCCACGATACACAATCTACAAGATTGGGGAAAAAGTAAACACACTTTCACTATTAATCTGTCTCAAGTTAGGTCACCATGTGCACTGGAAAACTTTAAAGGATATTCAGTCCAAAAAAGGCAGCAACAGCATGGAGAGAGTTTTAAATTCTTAAAGCTGGAATGAGATTTGTTTCCTTGTATTAGGCTTTAAAGTTAGCGTGCATTCACGCTTGAGCAGTTTGACGTGTCCAAAACTAACCCTGGTGCGTGTTGTTGGATGGATTGTTTGGGTGTGGGTGGTGTGAATGGTCAAGAAAACTCTAGTTTAAGAGCATCAATAATTCAGATATTAACACACAAAAAACATGTCTGGACTAATTAAAGGAAGTTAAAAAACTGGGCTAATATTGGCATGGCTAAGACAGGCTGCCTGCATGTGGTTACCCACGGCCCCACTCGCAATTTAAGTTAATCTCAATAGCAAACGTACAACCTCATCTCCATACTTTGGTTTAAAATATAAGCTGCACTATGCTTCAACAAGGTTCCCACGCTGAGCTGTTGTGTTTTGAGGGGGTATAGTGCAACAATATACAGGGTGACGATGGCCACTGACAGGAGCTAAGCCCACGCTAGTGGGGGATGGTGAGGTTACACGGTATTTCTGCATTAAGCCTGGTTTATACCACAACATTAAATATATGCTGTATGCTACTCGGCGTCAGTGTGTTTATGTTACCCTATAACACTGCCAAACAGGTAGCTACTGATGCCAGTGTGATCATGATAAAATAAAACCTAAAATGTTGGAGTAAAGAGCTGCTTAACAGTGGGCAGTGGTTGACTTAGCTGCAGTTGAAGCAGAAAAGATGGGGGAGGAGACATTTAAGGGGTTGTGACTTGTTCTGAAGCTATTGTATCACATAGGACTCACAATCATAACTGTGATGCACAAATAACCTGGTGCTTTGTAGCAGATCAATCACAGGGCTTGTGGTCTATGTAATTTTTGTTTTTGGATACGTCCACATTAGGCGACAAGTTCTTCAGACCACGCAGACCAGGAGTGCAGAATACCGCAACGATTAGATTCTGAAGTATAAATCAATGTAGTGTGCTTGACAACTTAACTCTGAGTAAAAGCTCGTCAAACAAAATGCATAAAGTCATTTAAGCTTGATTTATTATTCTTTCCATTAGCAGGAACAAAACACGCATCCCAGAAATATAAATTCTGGGTGCTGGACATATATTGATAGCAATAAAAAAAATCCTAATTTAATGTATGTAAAAGTAAACACCAAACCCTCCCTTACCAAGAAATGAATGAACAGCAACTGAAGAATGTAGGATTTAACATACCTACAAGAACAAATCATTGTTCTTCTGCTGCAATGGCAATGTGAACATATCCTGAAGCATATCAAGCAACCACTTCAGTGTTGCTAAACAAAAAAAACAAAACACATCTTTCTTTTTTTTATGACAAATAATAAATGAAAGCCTGTCTAATATCAGCCTCAGGAGTCTACACAGTCCATGTTACATCTGTGTCACCTACATCAGTACATTACATGTTATTGCTAATGCTCTGACCAAATATACAATTGATTAATGGAACAGCTGTGCCGTTGTTTGTTGTTTACAGCTCTACAGTAGGTGACAGGTAGTTAGTAAGAGTCACAGGCAGCTAAAAACTCTGGTTTTGTTTCTTTTGAAGTAACTGTCATGCAGACTTGATGAACACAACTATAGCAACAAGTTCAACAACACGTTTGTAAATTGTAACTAAGCAGGTATCATGCTGCTCCACCTCTTTTAGAATATCACTTTTCCTTCTCCTTCTCTGTGTGTACAAATACTTGATTGTCAGAGCAGAACTCTGGTGTACAATTAAGAAGATGGCCATAGGAATACAAATATTCTGCTCAACTTCAGAACACCATCATATTCGTCGATACTGATTACATTTTTTGCTAAACAAGCAAATTCAAGAAGAGGCTGTACTTCCAAAAGTAGATTTGTTCACAGACAGAACTGAAACCTTTTTTAACCTTATTCAGCCAGATCTTTTTTTCTGATCACAAGTAAAAATTGACAATAAGAACGAATTTTAATACTCTTTGAAGCCACTATTCAGGAAAATGACTTCTCAAGAGAAGCTGGGAGACAGCATCTGTTCCCTGACAAAGGTTTTAGCAACGGGGCGAAGGGCTTGGATATTAAGGTAGTGGGTGCTGCCAGTGCAATACAAGAGAGGGAAAATGGATTTCAAAAATCTACCACTAAACACAGGCCACTAAAGGAATTAAAGCCAAAATGACAGCAATTTGAGGCTGAGGTTTGAGCTGAAGATAAAAAAAAATGACAACAGCATCATAACCGTTTGTTGTCTCAGTCTTGACCACATTAAGTTTTCAAATTTTCCAGCATTTTGATACTTTTATGAAACAACCTTGTATCCATATTAATCCCCTTATTCTGTAGACATATTATCACAATGTTAAGTGCAGAAGAAAATAAAACTTTGACTCAGTTTTCTTTGTTTTTGAGCACTAATATGTCTTGCAAGCACAAAACCTGACTTATTCTAATTCACTTATTCTGTAGGCTTCAACTACAGCCCAAACTGACTGTACAATCAAAAAGCGAGGGGCCACAAAAGTGTTGTATGTGTCTGACAGAGAATCAAAATGTGTGTAGCACAATCAGATCGATATCTCCAAAAGCGTCCAGGCAGCACACTGATATGGAACCCAGCCAGCGCCCTAACCTTTAATTTCCATTGAGGAAAAGATTTGCGTACATTAGCTAAAGAATAGCCCTGAGAGAAAGCCACAGTGGACTCATGAGGGTAAAATCCAGCCCACTTAGCACAGATCTAGAAAAAGGCTTTGATTTCTTTATAATATACTCACTTCAAACCCATGTATGTGCATTTGTTGGATAAGCTGTGGTGAGGTTTCATTAAAACCACAAACATGAACCCCATGCTGTGAAGTAAAGGTCAGGGAAATGGGGAATCTAACAAGAATCAACTGCTCAGTCAATCTTATCTATTATATATTAAGAGTAACTGTGATTGACCGGCTGATCTTCCAGCAAATAAAATGACAGCAAAGCCATTAGCTGGGGAAAAGTGCTCAGGTGTATACCTTTAAAGCTTTTAGCACCCTCCTCTCAGCATTTTTCTATTTACAGCTGACAAGATGGGTGATGTCTACTCAGAGCAGATAGAACAGCAGTACAGCCCAGCTGCAAAGGTTGAATTTCACAACATAAGTAGGGTATGCATAATAACTTAAGGAATATTTAAAGTCTAAGAGAAGCTGTACATTTCTGTTTAAAAGCAAAATCAATTGATAAGATTGGGCAAGAAAAGGACAGAAATATATTAAAGCTCTGCCCTCCAGTGTAGACGCAAACATTATAACTTTCTATATCCATGCCTCCAGACATCTTCCTTGCTGATTAAGTTAAGTACTCTTAAGTAAGACTTCAAAGTTTTGTGGGTCACAGGAACAGATAGAGAGATTAAGTCTGTATAAATGTTGTTAAGACATTGCAACTGCACAAGACTATGGACCATCTGATGCTGACATCTGTGCATGTTTGTCTGTGTGTGTGTGTGTGTGGTTTTGCAACAGAAATGGACCGAGATCACGGATTTTATCGGCAGGTGGACGTCCATGATCATGCTCACTACATCGTTGCCTTCTTTGTCCTGGTGATTGGCACTGTGGGTGTGACGGGAAATGCCTTGGTCATGTATGCCTTCTTTTGGTAAGAAAGATGATTAATGATCGTAAATGGGATTAGCTTTTAGTGTCTATAACAGATGGATTGTTCAGCTGGTTGAGGGTTTCTTGCTCTTTTTGCTGGCTGAATCACTGCCAAGGATGGGGTATTTTACATTGGACCTTTCCATACGTTTGACTACTGCCCTTGATGTAACCTGATCATTGTGTGATCCTTGTATTCACCTTTGGCTGTAGGGTGGCGTTAAAAAAAAAAAAAAAAACTAATAACAAAAAAAACCAATCTGTCAGTTGGTGTAGTAAATGACATAGGGGTAGACAGTGGTGGTACAAGAAGGCAAGCAGGAAGACAGTAGACAGTTTGACTGGCTTCCTGTGTTCAGTACAGGCTTGGCAGCATCCACATCTTTGTCCCAGAAGTACCAGTAATAGCTATTGTGGTAGAAGTTGCTACATCATCACAATCTCCAGGTATCTCTTAAAGTTAGTTTATTTGCATCACACCTGTACCAAAAGTAAGAAGTGTACTATGTGTGATAATCTGTAAATTGTTGGGTTTCACCATTTGGCATGCAACAGTCAGTGTTTGTTCACATTGGTTATTAGAAGAGGATCCAATTAAACCCTGGTTAAAAAGTGAACTACTATGTTACCACTAACATAGTGTATGGCCACATTGATAAACTACACTACAATATGTGGCTGCTAAATCTTACATCGAGATTAAGAAAGATTTTAATCAATGTCCTAGTAGTTTTGAAAGATGGAGCATTTCATTAGGTGTCTGCCTTAATTCTGAGATGATACAGTAAACACTGGGCTCCAGAAAAGCTGCTCTCATTACTGAACTAAGCCCCAGGACATCTCTATAAAGTCACTGCTACAGGATACCAAAACATACTCAGACATAGCTGTATCATGTAGCTACTGGTGCTGTAAACAGGGGGGCAGGGAAGTGTTTGCTGTGTATTTTTTGACTTGTGCATAAAAATTCTCCTTTATGTTAAAGAGACATGTGAAACACACTAAAGAGCATACGGAACGGGACAATGCAAAAATATCATTAAGGTACAATCACACCAAGCATAAATAACCACCAAATACTTAATTCAGACAGCAATGACAATAGGCTGTAAACCAGCCTATTAGCGAAGTGTTAATAAGAACTTCCTTAATTCAAAAGCAGATACAAAAGTACATACAAACATAACTACACTCAATGGAAATTCATCAAAAATAATTGGCTGAAATAATTTGCAGAACTGTCCTTACAAAGAATGCAGATGCAGTGCTGTAACAGCCCTTAGGGTGAATAATATGATGGCACAGCAAGAGGGAAGCTGTGTTTTAACTTGAAATTCAGAAAGCATCTTCAGTAATGTTCTAAACCTATACTTTAGAGGTGCTATGAAGAGAATCTATCACTGGTGACATTAAGACTCTGCTACCCATGAACATGCACAGCGACTATCGTAACACTGCGTTCCAGTAACCTCAGAACTGGGAGTGACATCATCTCCGACTTATCGGCATTTAAGTTGAAGTTTGAAAAAAACATGCCTATCTATCAGGCTATTGTTAGCTGTTGTTAGCACGCCTGGCGTTGTTATTCACAAATATCACATGAAGAATGTGATTATCACTATGGCAGCATTTTTGTAAATATAAGTCTAAAAATACTATGTATACAGCTGATCTAGAGCGACACACCCCAGTCAGAAGTGCAAATAAATTGTTTATCACAGGAGCTAAATAACTGTTCACACTCTTTAAATGGGTTTCAGTGGCTTAATCTGGTAGTACACTCTACCAACAATTGGAAGGTCATGGGTTCAATCCAAGCTCCGGCTGTCACATGCTGATGTGTGTCCAAGGGTAAGACACCTAACCTCAAGTTACTCCAAGTGCCGCGTCAGTGGTGTGTTAATGAGTATAACAGGGGTGTGGATGTGTTAGCTAATAGTAATGACACCTTGCATAGACATTTCAACCATCAGTGAATGAATGTGAGAGTGAATGGGTGGACATGATCTGCAGTGTAAAAGCACTGTAAGTAGTCAGAAAGACTAGAAAAGTGCTGCATAAGCGCAAGTCAGTTTACTATTTAATTTAGAACTTAAATTTAATGGTCCTAATACTTCTATCATAGCAAATAAACAGGGATTAATGCAAAATGAAGAAATATGTTGGAAAGGCAATCAAATAAATAAACATTGTATATCAACACTACTTACAAACTATCAAATGGGGCTGTAAAAATCCAACAGTCTGTCAGATGGTGCTCTCTGATGTCCTCTAAAAAAAGCCGCATAGCACCACAGAGCACCATCATGACCTTGTTTAAATTATGGGAAATGAAGAACTGAAAAATGCTGGTGGGACTGTGGAAACTTAGTGTTCTTCTGTCACATTTCATAGAAAGCTCAAAAACTGAGTGAGTTCAGTTTTTTCACCCAAGGATTAAATGTTTAATACAGGGGGCAGGATTATACCTTTAAAGTCTGCGCCTCCTGATGTACTTGACCATTTACATCATGTTTTTGGAGTCTATTAAGCCAGGATTTAATTCACGTTGAATTTAAAAATGAAAAAGGACTCTTTTTAGAGGAACACATGCAGCTATTTTTTTCCCTCCGCTTTGGAAATGCTCAGATCTGAGGGGATAGGGGGGCTATGGGAGACTATCATAAAGAGTTCTGCACTGATTATCAAAAAAGGGTCGGGTGGGAGGGTGAAGGATGGGTTACAGGCTGTGAAGTGGCCTTGCAAAAAAGTCATGGCATATGCCTGTGGCAAGCAGAAAACACACATGTAGGTGAAAGCCATATGTCTATGACATCATAAACTTCACCTGACATGCCAGATGGACAGTTCCATATTGGAAATATTTCACTAATCCATCAGGGAAGAAGCCCTGCAAAAAAAATTTTCAGGGGCAACACCTTCAAAAACAACAGCAGCTTGTGATTGGACGATCATTTGGCTTATCACACTCATCACAGATCAATCCATATCAAGCAATGCTGCTATGATGTAGCATGCTTAGCAGCCAAACATGGCGGCCAATGGCTTACAAGGGCAAATAACAGTTAATGGCTGTTAGCCGTTGTAGCTAACAACCCTTAGCCGTAGCGGCTAATGTCTAATGGCCGTTAACTGTTGTTTGACCCTGTTAGTCGTCAGCAGTAGCGGCTAACGGCTGTTAGCCGTTATCTTAACTACCTTAAGACTGTCATTTCACATTAAATAACACCACACAGATGTATCATTTAACACTTATATGCAACATTAACTTTGTCAAAGACAATCCCTACGAAATAAACCTCTGAGGAGAGCATATTTCGCCAAGTATAACTGAGAAACCATGATGACCACAGGCTAACTGGTATTAGCTGCTATTATTTTCAAACACTTCCTGCTAAGTCACTTCCTATTGTCGTCATGTCCGCTGCCCCCGCTGCTCTTGCCTCTCTTCCCTGATTGGGCCATTAAGCATTTATCCGAGTGAAACCGTTGGACAATGGAGGCTGGCAAGACGGACATGCATGATTTCAGAATCAGGCAGGTCCGCCTGCTCTGCAAGGCTACAATAAACCCCAGGAAGTGAAAATCTGAGTATTTAATATGCATTTTCTTTGAAGAGTTATAGTTTATCTCTCTGTGAACCCAGAGTTTAATAGAAGGTATGTTCTTCTGCTTCCAAAGCCCCACTGACAATATCAGAAGCAAAGAAGTGTGATTTTCGCAGGACATATGACTTAAATAGTCCTATTGGCAGATGAATAAGGCTTAACAGCATTTTACTGGCCTGCAGAAGTTGAGAAATGGAAAACTGCAGAGGCAAAACCTGGGATACCATGCACAGAACAAGAGGGAAAGAGGCCTTTGAATTTCTTACTACTGAGAAGAAAACGCGTTGTGCTTTTGTCTGCACCTCTGCCCCAACATCTTTAAGAAAGTGAACATTTGTTTAAACTGCAGCAAAAATGTTGACAGCAAAATTTCAATTATTCCACCTGTTCATATCACTTACCACGCTACTGCAGTTTGGATTTCATGAGACAAAACAGGATGCTGATTGGGGTTGCTCTGTAAACAGTTCAGCTAAAATTACCCAGAAATCAACGTTACATCACAGATGGAGTCCCGAGGAGAAATTCAAACTTGTTTTCCGTGACTACCAACCCCACCTTTAACTTTCCATAAACACTTTAATATAAATATTTCCTCCATAAGGCCATAATATCAAGCCACACTTTCTGTTTCCTGTCTATTGAGATGACATACTCAATTCCATGGTGTTGATTGTTCATGCTGCCCCTCTCCATAGCATGACATTGTTGTGAAAGGCATGTAAATTAAGTGAAATTAATTGATGGTGGAATTTTTTTTTTTAGCACCGAGGTAAATGATGTCTATTTCTCAAACTAGCTGGATCACATTCTCAAATGAAACCAGTCCCTGATTACCATCCCTAACAACAACATAAAAGAACTGGAACACCCCTTAAAGTCTTGTCCCTTTGCATTAAGCATCAACCTCCATATGAGTATAGATGTTTTACTGACATGTTCTTAGAACACTGAAGTGTTTGTCAGTCACTCTGACCCCTTTCACTGTTTATCTTCCTTAAATGTGCATGACCACTTTTATGTTTCGAGGCAATCTTTTGCAGACAATTATTGTACTTATACTTATATAGCTGTAAGGAGCAGGGTATAAAAATCTGAATACTTGGGTATGTACTTTTATACAACCTATATCATTTTTACTGGTTTCCATGGATGCATATATCATTATTTATGTTTTTTCTAATCCCTGAGAACTGTGTTCTTGTATCTAGCAGTATAGATGTCACAAGAACAAGCAGAGAGATATTCATGTGCTGCCTGCAGGCGATCAGTGAAGCTGCTCATTGATTCTCTATAAGCAGCAGATAGATTAGTTGATTAATACACTAACCAATCTTTTATTAACAAGTCGAGAACCATTAACTCTAGGCAACTAAATAAAAAAGAGAGGAAAGTAAATAACCACCCACAACTGGAAGTCTTCAGATATATAAGTATATCCTTCAAGGCACAAGTCTCTCCAATAGTCCAGTTTTGACTATCAGTGGTGTAAATCATGATTTCACCAGTATCCTGTCATCTCTGCCTCATTATTTCAGGTCAAAACACTTCTGTCTTTCTTCTTCAGTGTTATACCTCTAGGGCCAGAGTGGCCTCACTCTTGAGTGTTGATGAGGTGTCTGATTTATATTCGACATTTCTGGGAACATCCTTTTCCTCGTAATAATTTAATCATGAGTTAATGAACACAGAGCTTGAAAGCTATTAATGCACTTGAGTATTTCACATATTCTTTGTATTTAAGAATTACGGTGCATTTACACAAAAGCGCTGCAACATATATATGCCATCATTATACTTTAACATCCACATTAATTCGGTGAGGACATGATATTTGTGTCAACTCACACAGTGTGATGCAACTTTGGAGGCCCATGACATCCATACATATCCTCTGTGAGTTTGTACACCCTTCTCTCACCAATGTATGTCTGTGATACTCGCTCTAAAGACAGAGGAAATAGGGGGTCAACTTATTTCTCCTCATTTGTCTTCCAGCCATTCACAGTAAACATTACGGCTTGAAATGGCAGCATTTAACGGACTTCAACCTGCATTTAGATAAGTTCTGCTTAGATTTGGAGTTATATAAACCAAAAACCTCACCTTTACAAGGCATGTGAAGACAGTAAAAGTTAAAAGTGGGTCAAGAAGGAAAATCCCCTGAAAGGCTTTTGTGGTATCAAGTTCACATGGTTGTATTCACAAGCAAAGGATGATCAGCAATGACCTTGAAATCTAATAAGGTCATTGAGGAGGTTTTATCTCTTGTGAGGAATTGCTATGACTTACACTGCGTCCCTGGTTAGCAAAAAACTACTTCCACAGGCAGTGTTCACTGTTAGCCCAGCTACACGATCCAACAGATCCACTCCAGAAACATTTTAATAAAGAAATATAAACTCTCCGTTTAATTTGTTTCCAAAAACATAATTCCACAGACAGGAAAAATGTGGCTGGCTACTACACTAGTTGCATCTTTTGCAGAAAATGCAGGTAAGAAAATTGTATGCTTCCCTCACTATCAGGCACAGACTGAAACTGATTGAGAACGAAAGGTAAACAAACATCTGTGTCTGCGTAAGAGACGTTAAAGGGCAACTACACTTTTTGTCAGTATGTATCTGAACACTTAATCTAAATTCCTAAACCAACATATTAACATGAAACTCAAAGTGCATATTTACTAAACTGTTCCTTTTGCCACTACAGTCATCCTTAAGTAAGAAAGGTTTGGGGCAAAGTCTACACAAAATTAGGTTCATAAGATGTGTTGCAAAAATGAAAGATGGCCATGAGGCTTCATTGTCCTGACCTTTGAAATATTTGTTCAAAATTTGAGGAAATTTCTTTCAACAATAAAAAAAATGCAAAAAAAAAACAACATATTCACATTGACATTGTTACAAAAGTTGAAAAGCAAAATATGTTTGTTTTTGATACAGATGCTTTGCCCTTAAATGTCTAAATGAATCTAAGAATAAAAATAAACACTGTTTTACATATATCAGTAGTAAATTTCGTTGATAATTCCAAAGCTTTTCAAAGCAAAATATATCTTGTACTTTTGTGCTGTAATGATCTGTGGGAGTTATAGACTAAGCATCAGATGCTTGGTTTAGAGATGCACTCTTCTTTCAAGGTAGCCAGCTCCAACTGTTCGATGTTAATGTGTCCTTGGGCTAGACACTCAATCCTAAATTGCTCTTGTTGCTGGATCAGTGGATTGTAAATGGGTATGAAAGAGCACAAAAGTGTTAGCAGATACTGGTGGATTTCTTATGCAGAAACTTTGACAACACAGCAAATAGGTGTGAACGGGTAGGCGTGACCTGCAGCATAAAAGTGCTTTTGGACAGAAAGATTAGAAAATTAAGTCCATCTAACCATGTATTGTGGTTGACACCAGGATAAAACATGACGTGTTTATTGTTGCCACAGAAACATTGGATATTATGTTGGGCACTTTGGCTTAGTCAGGAAATGTCCTCTGCTGTCAATTGGAGGTTCACTTGGTTGACCCTCAGTGAGTGAATATGAGAGCATGAGATGTGACCTGCAGTTTAAAAGCATATTGAGTAGTCGAAAAGACTGGGATGGTGCTGCATAAACTCTAGAACATATCATAATGTGTTATGACAGCCTCAAGAAGCTTCAATTCCCTTGCTGTATCTCATTCATGTTCTCTGCTGTTTACTTGTAATCAACAAGCAATGATCTCTGCATTTGGACATGTGTTCTTTCAGCAGAAACAAATTTGACGATGGCTGGTCTATGATTGGTCCATGGATCCGTCATTAACTTTAGTTCTTACTTTAGTCCACTTGTCTCTGCTTACCTCCCTTCCTTTGCCCACACACTCAACATAGCATTGTGTGGAGTTATTGTTCATCATCAGACTGGGATCCACATTCAAGATTTCCTGCTGCTTAACAGAGTTGTTTTTTTCTTGCCGCCATGATGAAGGAATTCATGATTGGTTATATGGATTCATGTGGGGTGTTGGATGTATATATTTGTATATATACAGTATATATTTATATGTGTATTTTATAAATGTATATATGTATCTATGCATATATGTGTATCCATAAAATGAAGAGTTTTATGCTCTATGGTAAAGTGTCTTCAGATAACACTTCTCATGAATTGGCGCTATAAAAATACAGATTAATTAAGTTCTATCGCCTCAGGTTTTTGCTTAACCCTCCACCATACCACCTCAAGACCTTTAGTATAGTGTGACTTATCAAATTGAGACATGAAGCTTAGCTTTGCCAACTTTGCAGCTTATTTAGATTAGAATTATGGAGAAGAAAAGCTGTTAAATTTAACCTTTCTTGAAGGAGGACAGGCACAGAAGGCTTCTTAACATTTCTCCCTCATTTGAGATACACAAATAGGATTTAACTGATGGTCCACTACAAACCATCTTATGAAGCACTTTTATAACGGAGTATGATCCTAAATCTAAACATGTAAAAGGCAGAGATGGGCAGAGCTACAACCAGGTGTCTATACATCAGTTCTTGTTACTGTTTTGACTGACAGTCACTTTGCAGCAGATTTGCATACTTTGCATTTAAAAATGACCTGTCATCCTGATGTAAAATACATTTATTCTTAAAATCTTCTGACCTCAGGGTGCTGGTTTGGCAGAGTGGTTAGCAACCAGGCACCCCATGTACTTGCTTCTGCCAGTCCAGGTTCGAATCCTGCCTGTGACCAGTTTGCGGAGTGTCTTCCCCTACTCTCTCACCCTATTTCACAAGCCTATCCACTGTCTCTCTCCTATCAATAAAGGCACAAAATGCCCAAAAATACATAAAAAAAAGCTTCTGACCTAAGTCAATTTGGAAAAACTGATGTTCTTACAAAACCCAAATAAATGACAAAGGAACCTATTTCAATGTTTTTGTGTCATTGCAAGTGAAAATATAGTTGATTGGATCCTAATTCCACTCTGGAAAACAAACCTGTTTGTGTGTGACACTTGGCATATAGTACACACTGTCGCTAGCCCTTGGTGAATAGTAGAACCAAGTGTTAGGTAAAATCCTGGGCCTGACATGTTTTCTGCATTAAGGTCCAGCCTCCAGTGATACTCTGCTATCTCAGAGGTCGAATCACTCGATTGCTCCTTCAGTCACACTTGGCCAGTGCACACACACTCGCTGGCCTCTAAACACACAAATACACTCCAACTAATTTGTCAGTGCAATGGGGTCTTTTGGCTCTTCACAGCCAGTGGGAGAAAAAGAGGACATTGTCCAGAGACGGTTTCAGATAAGATTAAACTAGCAGAAGAATCTAATGACAATAACATGACGGTACAAGCTATTTGAAATGTAATCTGTTTATAGAAAATTTAGTTCTATACTAAGGGGCCTGTATTTGAGACTGGAAAGTATTTTAGTTTTATTTATATTCAGACTTGTGATGACCAGTCACACATTTACAGGCTTTGGTCTAAGTTGGATGAACAGGCAGAAGTGGAACGATTACTACAAAACTACCTCTCAGCTCCCATCTTCAAAGAGTTGTTTCTCTCTAGGAACAACAGACTTATGGATTTTTTCTGCTTCCAAACACTTTCAACTCAGATCTGCCAATACAAATAACAGAACCGATTGTAACAATGACCATATTTTGTGCTTTGTTATCACAGCTGGTTTACTGCTTGGTTAGGCTTCTAAGCAATACAGTTTTTCTGAGGTAGCAGTGTAATTGTCGAAAGGAGCTTAAAGTCCCCATTCTTTAGTGAACATATTATTTTACTTAGTTTGTGTTGCAAAAAATCCCAGTAATTTGATTTGAAGACCCTGTAAAAGAACCAAAATTTACATGTCAGGCTAGTTAAATAACAAAAAGATGTGTTATTGATCCATGGCTTAATTTCAGCAATGAAAGCAATCTATGAGTTAACAAATTACTTTTCAAAATGCTAAAAAAGATGAGCTATAATCTCTGCTCTGGAACAATATGGGCCATTTGTTAGATGTAAGAAATCCACGCTTAACTAACCCTTTCTAAACTTGAAAAAACTTGGGTATACCTTAGAATGAATGCTCTTCTGTCTTCCCAACTGGACCTGCCAGCTCTGCATGTTTGACTCTATAGAAAAGAATATGATGCTTTTTTAACAGGAGGGTAGCTTTGTGCTGAAAAGGGAACATGCTACTTTAATTTCGGGCCTGATAACAAATTTAAGGCCTCCCATAGCATTTGTTTCTCTGTGTTTGTATACCAGACATTTGAGTTTTTTAAGCTGATGCTGTTAAGTACTGCTCATTTCCTACTTCTGCTCCATCAAAATAAAGTTTCTGTATCAATGTAAGAGGGGATAACAATGTTGTATTGATTTTGTTATAAGTAGAATGTGTCCATTAGGGATGTAAAAGAATTATACATCAGTATATTGTGTATATGTATAATTTACAATACTGTAGTGATATTAAATGATCAATGTAAATAATACATAAACAGTCTATAGAAGTTCTGAAAGCCTGTTTCATATTTTGTTTTGGCTGCAAGTATTCAGCCACTTGACTCCCCCTCTCTCATTAATTGTTATTATTTTTGCTGGAACAGACCGTAAAGTTCATCTGTTGAAGTGACCATGCTTATTGTAAATAGCAGTGACCTCAAACTTAAGCTTTTTTGTACATTAAATTCTGGATTCTTAGATCTACAAAAACACAATGAAGATTAAAACATTAAAAAAAAAATCACGATTAATGGCTTTGCTGGCAGTTTTGTCATATATTGTATTGGGATACGTAATGTACAATCAGATTCTTGACACACTTTCCCCAGTGTCTATGTTAGACAAAGTTCAGTGGAGCACTAATACACATAGGGCTAGATCCACAAAGAATGGATTGCTCCTGCTAATAGCGCCCTTATTTGCGCAGAATATGCTTACGCAATCTGCCCTGTTTTAGCACCTTATCCTCAAAAGAATTTGCTCTAATCATCTGCCGATGCTAACACGCCCACACAGTTTGGCATTTGAGTGCACTTTGCACCTCTGATTGCAATAAGTCCCATGGCATATAGGTGAAGCGGGAGAAGACGGAACAGAACGAGCATATAGGTAGCTTTGTCCCTGCAAACGTCGAGGATATTCACCTCTACTTTACACTGAGCATCAAAAACAAACAAAGGCACAAGAACAACATGCAATAACACTGAAGGGCATTACATTTTTATTATTATATATTTTCTACCTTTGTTATTGAAACAGCCAAAATAAATGCAAAAATAAAACTCAAATGATCAAAAAGTGGTCTGTAATTTAGGACTGAATTTAGACAAATTATTCATGTTTACTTAAAAATGGTGGAATGGTCGCAGACACGAACACAGCAGGCTAAATTACTGTCATCCTTAATGTCATCTAGTAGCGCAAGGATCATGCACCATGGTATAACAAAGATTTTATTGCCACTTAAATCAAAAAGTGATACCCTCCTCCGATAAATCCTTTCTTGTTCGCACCTGCCATCTTGCCTATCAAGGTGAGATGGCAGGCTACAATCACTGCTGCCGTGATTACCAGAGAGTCCTGGTATGACAGCCCTTTTAAAGGCTCTGCTCCACAGTTACCAAAAACTCAATGCATCTTGCAATCATTTTGGGCGAGAGAGAGAGAGAGAGAGGGAGAAAGAGAAATGGCGCAGATTTAATGCACGGGTCTCACTGGTGTTAAATAGCACCGCTTTACTGCCTGTGGCTATTAGCACTGGACTTTGTGGATAAGGAGGTATTTGCAATGAGGCTCATTTGCATAGGAAGAAGAAATTTTGCACTGAATTTATGAATATTCCCTAATTTACATGGATGCAAATTGGATGCAAATTGAGAGCAGTGCAGTCTTTTGAGGATCTTGCCCATAAATTTTAGCCTCCATTGTACTCTTTGACAAAATACAAGACATTAGATAAAACTACTTCAGCAAAAATGTCAGTCTGCTGCACTGTGACAAACCATCAAGTTCATTGTCTGCATCCTCATATGAGTAGCACCAGATTGGGTGAACGACAGAAGTCTGGATCTTTTAAGTTGTTTTTTACTGTTTATTACATATTTTAACATGCACATAAATAGCGTCTTTGGAACTGGAGTGATTGCTGAAGTGGAAAACTAAACAACAGACTGCTTAGAATTGCAGTAAACCGTACAATAGTCATTTAATATTAGGGCATGCAGGAGGGACTTTGCTCTGTGTAACTGTGCCTTATTGTCATCCCTGCAAAACCTAAATCTAATAGCAAACAAAACTAATTAAATACTCAGATCTAGGTCAGCTTGGATCTTTAGAACAACCTTACAACTTCATATATATGTTTAAAGACAAATATCTGATTTTGCTACACAGAGACATAAAGAAAAATAAAGGAGAACTTCATGCTGCTCATAACCTGGGCCTCCAAATTATGAAAGTCTATTCATCCTCCACCTGTGCATCTATTTCCTAACTTTGTGTACCAGTTGGTGTGTATGATGGTGTAATGAAAATGAAAGCAAAATGCTCATTGACACAGATTACACTGACACCTGCACAGATGCACAGCATCAAAAGTAAGCTTTGATGCTATTAATAGTTATTACTCTGATGATACTCTCTTATGTCTCACAGGTAAAACTACATCTAGTTCATCGTCAGCATTTACTATTTTTACAAAAAGTGAGAAAAAACTAAAAAAAAGTATTTTGAAAATGTCAATAATGTTTGTTGAAGCTCGTTTCTGTGTTAAAATTGATGTATTAAGTTGTACAAACAGCTGTTGAAGGAGTTCAGAGAAGAGTTCAATGAGCCATGGGATGATCATGCAAGAACTTCAAGTACACACCACTGCCCAAATTAAAACATGAACATCTGTGCCCCCTGGAGAATTGGACGACTAATTCCAAACTTAATATTGAAAGAGATGCTAGCTGTTCCCCTCAGTAGTTGCAGTGCTGAGATAATTTCATAAGGGAATAGATTTTTAATGTGTCTACTTCCACTGCAGGCTTTGCAAGTTAACATTTCTTGTCTGGACAATTAAAGAGAGGAGGTTACACGGCTTGGCCTGGTTTTGGGGGGGTGGGAGTGTGGGGTGTTTACAAGGAAATGCTATCAAGGACCACATCTGAAATTTTAAACAGCCCACATATGTCATGTTGTAGTGCAATTAAACGCATTCCAAAAGCTGTTTGCAAGGTTTGCTCCATTTACAGGGAGTATAGTGTGAGAGATTAAGCTTGCTGTGTGGTTTTAAGGGAAACTTAAAAGACTGTTTGTTTCCATAAACTGCATCTCAGTAGTAGGAAGAACAGAGGGCTTTTTGTTGGTGTCAAAACTTGAATATTTTGGTTATCCTTATTTGACATTTTAGGGTGTTTTTCTCCTTATCAATCTGGTCTGGTCAAATCTAACTTTAATCCATTCGCCAAGTTAGTGTGCTTTGTTTGCACTGATATGAAAGCTGTTAGTCAGGCCCTGGTGCTGAATAGACAAAATGACCAAGACAACCTAAAAAAGTAGGCCTTAGTTTACACTTCTCCAGTTTCTGATGTTGTCCTGGGGCCACTTCTATCATCTCACTTGGCCTTATTTCTGCAACTTTAACATCATCTTGCATAACCCTTCCAGTCCATTAAACCAAATATCATCCTCCATTCCATCAACCTCATTTTTTTCTGTTAGAAAATTTTCTTATTTTCAGTTCTCTGTCAAAATTCACCCAAACAACCCTTAACTTCTATGGTCCCTGGGTTTCTCTCTCCCTTAAAGCTTAGATTATAGATGTCATCCTCCAAAGCACCCTTTCTTTTTTCAAGCTTACATCTGTAATGTTCTATGTACTTCCATCTATATTACATTGGTTGTCTATGCCCACCCCATATGCCTAACTTTGCTGTTATCCACACAACTTTGGATCAACAGCAACCATTGACAGGTTAGTTAAGTCTGAGGGCTCTAATTTCGTGGCGCAGCGCAGGGGGTGCAAGCCTGGCGCACCCCGCGCAGTGTAAATTTCGTCCGGCGCACCGCCGTGCGCTGCCAATTTGACAATTTGGTAGACCGTCTCCGCAGAGGTGGGTGTGACGGCGCACCAAGGGGAGGTGATGGCGCACCAGGGGGAGGTGTCGGCAGATTCATGTTGGCGCAGTGACAATTTCATGCCAAAAACAGTGCAGAAAGTGCGCTGAAAGCTCGCCAGCTGCAACCTGGTCTAACCTCGGCGCAGGGCGGAGCGCACCCTCCGCAGCTGTAATTTGGTGACAAGCGCACATGTGCGCACGCCTCAGAGGCAGGTTTCCAAAGTGTCAGGCACATTTTAATGCAATAAACAATCACAGCAATCACTATTTAATGTAACAGTCTGAACCAGCATATACATTTGTATCTATATTAACCTTCCCGTCACATCTGATGTCGGATTAAAGCCGTTTGTCATCATGGAAACTTAACCTGACAGCAGGTCAATAAACAGCCTTAACATCTGATACTGAGTATATATCTGGCTTCTCTCATTTCATTAAATTCAAAGAAAAAAAGGGGAAAAAAGATGAAGAAAAAGGAGAGAAAATAAATGTATGTCACTCAGGATTTACCTGTTATTTCCCATATTCCTCTATTTTAGTCTTTATTTTTAACGTGCTCTAAAAAGATGGAGAGCATTATTGCAAGGAGGATGAGGAGGAGACACCGGGAGTACAGTTTAAGGCTCTGCTATTTGGCGATGACAAATCAGGAGTGCAGGTGGATCACAAGCATTATGAATGGATAAGTCAGCTGTGGTGTAACTGTCTCTTATTTTTTTTACTCCTATTAATGACAAAGGAACAGATTACATCTGTCCCGGGAGCTGGCCCACACGGTGACACGCCCCGCTGTCCATTCTCATGCTGAAGGGACAGCGTCTCCACTGCTGGGTCTTTCCAGCACACTGTTTCCGCGGTGGCGGGGATAATTCAGACCAATCAGACGCTGCGCCTGAGCCGCAGCGCATTTAATGGCGAGGAGAGGTGCTCATTTGATTGGTGAAGACAGCAATCGGTTGTGATAATCCCACTCACATCTATTCTCCTCCTATTCTGACATTTGCGCGGAGAGGCAGAGACGTGGGCGTGGACGCGCAACCTCTGCGCCCCTGTGCGCCATGAGTGCGCCTCTCTTGGCACTGCAAGAAACTTGCAAAGTGCGCAGGTCACACCCAGTCCGCGCGGTGAAGGCTGGCGCAGGCAGGTGCGCCTGCGCTTGCGCCTAGTCTACAAAATTAGAGCCCTGAGTCTTTTTATTGCATTGTGCTAAAATATTAATAGAAATTTGTCCCTTTGACATTAGAAATCACAAAAATAGTGCAAAAACACTGAAAGGGGAGAGAAATTACATTAATAATGGTTTCATTTATTCTTGTAAAAAAAGTTAAAAGGGTATTTTTATAGACAGCTAATACTAGATGTCATCACCAAAATTAAATGCAAGTACTATTTTGAATTTTTGAAAGTGGATTTTAACAGATTTTTTAAGATATATGTGTGCACATCTATCTATCCATCTATCTATCTATCTATCTATCTATCTATCTATCTATCTATCTATCTATCTATCTATCTATCTATCTATCTAAATCTCAGTTGTTTCAAATAGGAGGGTGCAGACAACTACAGACTTTGTAAAACTTAGGAACAGCAACTACAGAGGGCGAGGCTTTATAAAGAATTACTTGTCTTATTTGTATAGGCTATACCTGTACAAGTAAGACAGCTAAGACACTACATAATTCATTAAAGACACGTACATAATTAAACACAGAGTAGTCCTTTCAGTGGTGGTGCTGTTTGCATATACCCAATAGGGTCTTTACGCATTAATTGATTTGTCTGCTACAGTAATTATGACGTCACATGAAAGTCTACAGTGATCAGGACAACAATCACACCATTGTTTGACATGAACATATGTTATTTGTCAGTAAATAGAGACATCATTATGCAGTATAGTTTGAATGGAGGGTTAACTAAGTCCAAGGCTGCCAGAGGCACAAATTGATCTATACTAAAACATTTGGTGTGAATGTGCTGAGATAAGCAATGTTCTGAGGCAGATCACTTCAAGTCTGTAAATAATTAAATTAAAATGCAAGCAGATATATGGATGTGAAGTTAGTTTGCAGGGTGGAGTAATGCTTATGCTCATGGTAGCACTGCTAGTATTGCTGGCTTTTGGATTCTTCTCTCAGTTTAATATCAATATTTCTGTGCTGAAAAGGGTTACTCCTGCTTCACCTGAGTAGTTAAAGCTGAGTATAAGCTGGCACAACAATGCAGCTCAATCTGTACAAGTTTTAAATCAAAATACTACGCCAAAGTGCGGTTCAGATGGGACACTACTGCATTTGCTTGTTCCCTAAGGTTTATTTATCGTCTTTTGTTTACATCCATGCAGAGGGGCGGTTCAGCAGCATGGGAGCAGCTATTAAGCAGAGCTATAGAGGTTACTGGATGCTTTGTTATAGTTTAAAGAGTGTTAATTTGGGGCTTGCGCCTGTGTTGACAAAAAAGAACTAGTTAAACTAGTTATTCTGTTGCAGCCAATAGAGGTGTCTGACTTGGATGATGTAGCCAGCTAACTGCACGTATCAATAGTAGAAATGGTTTAAGCTGTAAGAACAGATGTTGTCAGTCTTTACAAAATTCTCTACCTGGCTTTGAGATAGTGGAAGCTTTGTTTAAGCTTGTATAAAATAGTCAAAGTAAAAGTCTGTTGTACTGCAGATCACAGTGCAGTCATCACAATTGTTATTTAGGAAACTTTTTTAATCCATAGCATGTCGAAAATGCTAATTTGGTCAAATACAATTGTAATATAAATTGACTGAGCCAGGATAAATGCTACTAAATAGCAGGCTATGAAGGCACAGTTTTCCAAAGAGCAGGAGAGAGATACAGATATGGGAAGGCACAACACATTTTCACTGCTTACTATGTAACATAATGTTGCTTCTTTTTTTTAATCCATTGTGTCTCAGAAAATTCAAAAATGAACATGAAAAAAATCATTGTTCCATCTAATTGAAGACCTTTTACATGTTAAAAAAAATCTCTGAGACTGTCTGAGGCTTTGAATTAATAAAAAAATAATCCAATCAATACTTAGTATCCCCGAATATTCAACAAAATACAATCCTCTGAAAACAATCTTAAGACAAACACAAAAAGCCTACATTTCATTTGTAATGAATTTCATCTCAGTTCTTTTTACTCTGATATTTTCATTTAACTGCAAGTGTTATCACATCAAATCAGCCTTTTATTTGACCCTCCTGGAGTCAGTGATGGCACTGGTTTCAATGTGAGTGTGCCTTTCTGTACTAAAGGGCCTCCTTCTGTTAAATGGGAGGCAGGTGAACTTGGGTTTGGTGGTCATGAATTTGATTTACTGGTTTTATACCACTTAGCAAGATATGAACACCTTCCTCACGTGAGTCTTAAAATTGCTGATCATTCAAATTACCACCGTTCAAAACAAGTTCATCATTGTTATGAAACCCACTTGACTTATTACAAAAACAATAGACACGCAATCGTCTCCATGGATAGCCAGTAGAACTGTAAGCTTGATCCACGAAGATTTTAGTTTCATGTGCAGTCCAAACTTGTACAGTATTATTTTCAAATGCTTCTATTGTGAAAACATAAATTCAAACCATAAGATAATGTTTGTTTTTTCTCTGATTCTTTGTTTTTCAGTAATAAGAAGCTACGGACTCCTCCAAACTTCTTTATTATGAACCTGGCCGTCAGCGACTTCCTCATGGCAATCACGCAGTCACCAATCTTCTTTGTAAACTCCCTCTATAAGGGGTGGATTTTTGGGGAGACAGGTACTTTTGTCTCATCTAATAAACATTAGCAGGTCGTTAGATGTACTTAGTTTATCAGATCTCTATGTCCTTGTAGAATAGCTTATTTTCATGACAGCTGCATCCAACAAAGGAATATCACAAATAATTATTTCCTAGAAGTACCCCTGATGTTTTCTGGATCCAAACTCACTTAAATCTAAATAAATAATACTGAAAATGTAACTTTGAGTCATGACCAACACTATCTTACTGTATCTTATGTTGCTTGTTAAATTTAAATAACAACACAAAACCTAACTCTTTCTTGCCCTTTTCCCCACAGGCTGTAAGATCTATGCATTTTGTGGAGCCTTATTTGGAATCACTTCTATGATAAATCTCCTGGCGATTTCTATAGACCGATACATTGTCATCACCAAGCCTCTGCAGGCCATACAGTGGACCTCCAAGAAACGCACTTGTCTCATTCTTGTTTTGGTCTGGATTTACTCCCTGGCTTGGAGCCTTGCACCACTTCTGGGCTGGAGTGAGTTACTCTTTATTTTTTCCTTTGTTTGAAGTTATGGGAACAGATTCTAATCCAGTCTCTGTCATTTTCAAGGTTCGTACATACCAGAGGGCCTGATGACTTCATGCACATGGGACTATGTCACATCAACTCCAGCCAATAAGAGCTACACTTTGATGCTATGCTGCTTTGTATTCTTCATCCCCCTGGGAATAATATCCTACTGTTATCTGTGCATGTTCCTGGCAATCCGCCGTGCAAGCAGGTGACAGAATTTCCTTCAGTAAAGTTTTGGACTAGCTAGGTTGGCTACCTAACCCCTGTCTTTTGTATAAAACAGCAATATTCATACAATTTCAGATCCAGAACAAAATTTCATATGAACACTTTCTGCAATGACTTTCCGGCTTGAAAATATTAATTTCAAATTTTGTTGCTACGATACCTCTCTTGTTTTCTTTTAGTATTTACCTTTATCTGCCAAAGCATCTAATATTCTACTAGTTTCTGCTAGTTTACCCATGACACTTTGGCCTAAAGAAATATAGTTTACAAATGTAAAGCAGCCTCTAAAGTTCAGACTCAGAAAAGACTCAGCCATTTATTTTTAGTTTAAAATCCTGAGTTTAAGTTGTACCTGTGTTATCATATAGAGTCTGTTTTGGGAGCCTCTTAGAAAGCAGGTTTGAACTGTCTCCTGTGTGACTAATTTCATTGTGTTTTTGCTAATTAAACACTGGTTGACTCCTGTGCAGGTGCATGACTATGACTCAGTCAGAAAAATACTATCATAATGTGGTGCTGCCAGACAGGCCTTCATTACTATGCAACTACATATGCTTCCCTGCACATGAAAACAACAGGGTGATAATACTGAATTCCTTATCTTAGTCAGGTCTTGTGCAACAGGTGATGGTGGTGACATGTCAAAGCATTTTGAACACGTGGTGCAGCTCACTTTAAATTTAAAACAGGCATAAAATGAGATTTTTCTCACATTTCAATGATTTTTTTAAATATTGGATTAAATGAATGTTTGAATTCTTCATAGATTATTAAGGTAAAAAAAATCAAGATATATTTGTGTTGTGTCAGCTTAAAGAAATAAATCTCACTTCACACATAAGTTCACAAGCAAGAGAAGAGTAATAACGTCACATATGAAGCCTGCCCTGTCAAATAAAAACATAATATAGGGAATTAAAAGTTGTGATGCTGCAGGACTGTTTTACACAAAAACACACTTATAACGGGATATAATGTGGCAGTTTTTGGCTTCAGTGGACCAAGTGTGATTTTTTTGATTGCATAGGGCATGAAAGGCCGATTTGAACAGGCTAAAATGTAAACATTTGTTAAAAAAAAAAAACCACACATTTCTGCTTTGTTTTCAACTCTTCATTTCTGGGACTTGGGATTAACAACTCATTGCTTTCTTTTCTAAATAAGAAGCAACATACAGTGTTTGCCATTTTAGCGATCTTCGGATCCTCTGAATACTGCCTAACGCCAAAGTCAGACCACATGGTTTACAAATGGTCATGGCCAAACCCCAAAAGTTATAGGGTTGGACGACCTGTCAGCCATAAAAAAGTCGTTCCATCTCATGAAGTGTTCCAGAAAAACCGACAAAAACAGAGCAGCCCGGGACACCTCACGACTCAAGACAGAAGTCTAGTTTAGCAGTTTTGATTTTTGTCCTGCCTCCAGTGATTTCTTCCTTGGCATCAGAGACATAGACCACAGAGAGCACAGAAAGCTCTGCATGTGTCACAACTGCTGACATAAACAGACTGTAGTTGATACCTCCAGAACTAAAATGCAGATAAAGTTAAGCAAGGCTCTGTAAACAACATCCGTGCCCATGAAATATGTTGATAAGGAGCTACTGCCATGCTGTAAAAACAACAGGGGACCTTAATGCCTTGCATGTATCATCAAGGTAGCACACCATTCATTATAACTTTAGGAAAGACATGCAACAGAATAGTACTTGAGATACAGCGTATTTGTTTGCTGTCTTCAATGCCAGCCCTCCTTCCAGCATCATCACGTCGGGTGATATGTGTAGTCAGTTTTAATCCTGTAGTCTATGTTTGGCAGAATGGTTTTATGACTCTGTGGTTGCTTAATTTTACATAGTGACAATTGTAACCAATGACAAAGTCATCTCATTTGACCGAGGCATTACATAAGAATAAGAAAATCATAGGTATAGGAAAAAAACATTTACCCCGCCATGGTGGGGATTTGCCCTCCAATTCTGCTTCACGGCTTTTGCTTGTGTGTCATTCGGGTCAACAATCTTGTTGTTGAGACTGTCAGAGATAACAATGTTCTACAGACAGTGGGATGACAACCTATGTTCAAACAAAGAGACACGCAATTACACCTTTATACAAGCAGGAGACACATACAGACTCAGAATAACAATCAGTGTTGGAGCGACAGCTGTCTCATGCAAATACAGCCCTTCCTCCTAAGTCCTATCCTTATTTTTTATTTTACATGACTTTTTAACATGCATTTAGCTGCCTATGAACGGATATATTCATTTTAAAATTCCCATATCCCTGCTCTCCATCCTCACAGAGACGTAGAAAAGCTGGGCTCTCAGGTGAGGAAGTCCACCCTGATCCAGCAGCAGTCCATCAAGACTGAATGGAAGCTGGCCAAGATTGCCTTTGTGGTCATCATCGTGTTTGTGCTTTCCTGGTCGCCCTACGCATGTGTCACCCTCATCGCCTGGGCTGGGTAAATATATAGTGACAAGGGCTCTTTAATGCATTGATCTATTTCAATACAGGGCATGTCTTTTCTCTCAGATAACATGGCAGTCTCTGGTATTAAAACATTAAACATGAATGATGCTTGCCGGCCTTCTGAACTCATTAACCATGAACCACATTTCACCCTTCTATCTCTAGAAAAGACTCATTGTGTATGGCTTTATGAAGTTATGGAAACAAGTCACTGAATTCCCTGCTGTTCTTCAATTCAAAGACTCCTTCAATCACAAAGTCCTCTTCATAGATGTTTCAAAAGAAGACATTCCACTTCACCCTAAGGCTGTTCAGTCAATGCTACAGTTACAGACAGAAGATAATAGAATGATCACATCTAATGTAAAATTCTCTTTACCTATGCTTTGTGTTTCTCAGATATGGAAGCATCCTAAATCCTTACTCCAAAGCTGTCCCTGCTGTAATAGCTAAAGCATCAGCCATCTATAACCCTTTCATCTATGCCATTATTCATTCTAAATACAGGTGAGTGTATGTAGTGTTCAAATCTGTCTGGAGCCCACGCTTGAATAAAAGGGGCTGCAAAAGGATAATAATGTTTTCCAACAGGGACACCCTCGCAGAAAAGGTCCCATGTCTTCACTTCCTAGCCCAGCCACCCAAGAGGGACTGCATCTCTGTGTCCCAAAGTGAGTGCTCCTTCAGAGACTTGATGCTGAGTAGACAATCATCGGTCTCTAGAACAAAGTTTCACAGAGTTTCTTCCATGTCAACAACAGACACGGTGAGTCTGACTTATGAAATCTGTTACTAAAATATTAATTAAAACCCTGTCATCAACCCTGTTCTAGATAAGTGTAGGACTGACAGTTACAACCTTTTTTTATAAGTTATTAATCATTTTAATAATTAATTTTAATGTACAAACAACTACCCTTGACTCAATCGGCGACCAAGAAAAACAGGACATCATTGCATTTAAAGAGGTGGAACCGGCAAATGTGTGGATTTTTTGGTAAAAAAAATAAACCATTAAACAAAGTTAACTGTATTTTGAGTTAGTAATTTCCAAAAGATGAGCATTCTCTGAAGAAAATCCATCCATGCATACTCCCATTTAAGGCTGATATCAACAGATATTGATACTGTTCTGATAATAAAATGCATCCCGATGACTAAATCTAGCATGTTGTCTTTCTATGTATTTTAACATCGTTCTATCCAGACAATAAAATGAATTAAGTTTTCTAGGTGAATCTTTACTTTAAAGGGACTGTGAGGAGTTTCGAAGTAATTACAAAAAAGTCTCACTTTTAGATATATACCTGATGGAAATACACACTTTAAGATGAGTTTTATAGCATCAAATAGGTTATCTATAAATGCTATTCCTTAGCTTGGTGGTCGGGTTTGACAGGACTGGACTGGCCTGGATACTCAACTTCAGGAACAAGACAATTAAAACTAGAGCAAATTTATATTATGCGGACACGTTTTAGAGCACCGGGCTGTAAGTAGTGATATATAGCTGGCTACAAAACTACGATCCTTTCCAGAAATTGTTTGTTGTCACACATCAAAAACTACCGCTACGTAACTAGAAAGAGATACATTACCTCGTCGCTTTGCATCCTGTAAGTTGTTGAAAAAAGAAGTTGTAAAGCAGTGCAGAGTTTTGAGGAAGGTCCGAGCTTCATTCATTAAAATCACAACAAACACAAGCTTTGGCTTGGGTCACGTCTTGTGGTGCGTTCCAGTTGTAGTCAGAAGTAGGAATTTCCTAGTTCTGAGTAGGAAACTGCAATTGGAACGTCCCCCGAAGTTGGAATTTCCTACTGGGAACTCGGTGAAACCTCGCCACCCCCGAGTTGACAATCGAAGATGGATGCCCCCAGTGTGTTATAGAACAGTTATAGAAGTCAGTTTATTTGCACTTCTGACTGGGGTGTGTCGCTCTAGATCAGCTGTATACATAGTATTGTTAGACTTATATTTACAAAAATGCTGCCATAGAGATAATCACATTCTTCATGTGATATTTGTGAACAACAACGCAGGGCGTGCTAACAACAGCTAACAATAGCCTGGTAGATTGGCATGTTTTTTTCCAACTTCAACTGGAACACCGATAAGTCGGAGATGATGTCACTCCCAGTTCCGAGGTTACTGGAACGCAGCATTACGACAGTCGCCGCGCGTCCTCATGGGTAGCAGAGTCTTAATGTCGCCGGTAATAGATTCTCCTCATAGCACCTTTAAAAATAGAACAGGTAAAAAATAACTTCGATCGATTGCAGCCCCAGTTATTTTCTAAGGCCATAAAGTCACCAAAATGAGTTCCATTAATCATCTACACCAGTGGTTCTCAAACTTTTGGGGTCCTGGACCCCCTGCATATTTTTGATGAACTCTGAAGGTCCGAGATCTTCTTCTTTTTCTTTGTTTAACTGTGCTTCTCATCTTCTACTTTCTAACACTAGCTTAATTTTAAGTGCTGACCTGGGCCTTGCAAGTTAATGAGTTTTCCCACAACACTTTCCTGCAGATGATTCACAATAAAGTCATGATTAAGAAATGAATATTACAAGACAGAGTTGAGAGAGGGAGAGGGAGAGAGAGAGAAGCTTGAGCAGGTGAGCAGAATGTTGCTTGATTAGACCATCAGTTTGGAGCTGCAGGGGAATGTGCAGCAGGACCAGGAGCAGAAAGGAGACTTCAGAGACACCAGCAGTAGGTTTATAAGTTTTATTTAATTAATGACAGTTAATTGAAATATCAATAATATTTTGTGAAACTGAAATATCAATTTGCCATTTTTGTTCAGGTTTTCAACCTATTTGTATGAAGACAAATAAATGAAAAGAAGTCTTCATCAAACAGAACATTGAGTTGTCCTGTCCTCTGGGGATCCACCTCTAGCCTTTACAAGTTCGGGCCTTCTGCAGTTAACCCCTAAAGAACTTGACAATGAAATGAAATGAAAAGGATGCAGATTGTGTAAAGTTTGTATTATATAAACTTAAATAAAATACACTTATGAAGCAGATTTAATTAGAGAAAAGAGCCCTGTTACCCTTTATAGTTTAAGTAGATAAAGATGTCAGTCACTTTTGGGTAAAATAAACCTATTTTTATTAATGTCATAGGATTTTTTAAACATATATTTTATTTTTAGTGACCACTAGGGGTCCGCAGAGTCCTGGTAGAAAATAATTAATCTACACCACTGATCCAATTTGGGACCATGGAGGCTAGAGTCTATCCCAGATGATACTGGGCAAGAGGCAGAGTACACTCTGGACTGGTCACCAGCAACTCACAGAGACACAGCCAACCATTCACACACACACACACACACACACACACACACACACACACACACACACACACTCTCCTTTGGGCAATTTCAGGTCAGCAAAAGAGTTATTGGTCAGTGGAAGGAAACCAGAGAGCCTTAAGGTCTCACATGCATCATGAGGATGTGCCAAGTCCAAAAAGAAAGGCCTCAGTCTGCTCAGGAAGTCAAGCCAGCAACCTTCTTGCTGGGAGGCATGAGCATCAACCTGTTACATCAATGTGCAGCCCAGTCAAATGAGTTGTGGTGGAAAAGCCTTACCATTTTTGTTGTGTATGTTTGTCTCTCACAGCAGATTTGGAGTGATGTAGAGCTGGATCCTATTGGTCACTGTATGAGGTCCAGTTATTCTCTTGGAGCTCTGAAGGACGAAGAGCACAACTCACTGTCTAAGCAAAATATGGAAGTCAAAAGCACGGAACAGGTAAGGTAGGTGTTCACTATGGCATTTGTGGATTTTTTCTAATTAAGTAAATAAAAGAGGTATAAATGTCTTGTACTAAAGATTTTTCTTCTGTGTTCTGTTGAAGACTCCCATGTCAGAGCGAAGTCCACTAAACAGAAGGGACCACTGCCTGTCACCTGAGACGGGGACGCCCTCAACCTGGAGGGTGAGAAAAGAGAAGAATCCTGAACACAGGAATAAAGAGGTGAAATGGGACATTCAGGACCAGCAAGAGGGAGATAAAAATGAACAGAAACAGACAAAGGAAGTACAAGAGAAGGATGATGAAAGGGACTCAGAAATTTTCATCAAGCAGGACTCTTTGGACAGTGTTGTGTGTGTGCACCAACATGCTATTATCAGACCCAGCTCAAAGAAAGGCTGCGTGGAGCATGGCTATTACGAGGAAAAACACAGCACACCAAGCAGAAAGAAGGAGCTCTTACTTGATTTACAGCCTCTGGACTGTCCTGCCCAGATAATCGAGTCTGTGCAAAGATTTCTCTCCCCAACACCAAGAAGCTAAATGTTTTAAATATACAATTTATCTATGTGGCTGTGTGTTCCTGTGACACAACAGTTTTGTCCAAGAATGTTGACATGATCTTTTATAAGGAGCTGCTGGAACATCTAAAGTATTTACCATGCACTGAAACCAGATAAATATATTTTTAATTTGTGCAATTATCCACTTTTTGTTTCGTAAACTATCCTCACATGCATCTTTTCAAATCAGGTATGCTGTTAACAAACAACACTGTTACTTTTACAAGACTCAAACAAGGAGATTCTTGTTACCTTGACTTCACAAGATCTTATGCACCTTAAAAAATAGTTAAGCCAAGAAACAACTTGAAAGCAAAAGTTATTCATGGACAGATTATTATACACATGTTGTAAAGAGACCAAAGATAGTCTATTTTAATTTTGTAAGGGAGTCAATTTAATGTGTGTTTTACCTTTTACATGAGGCTATCTGCCTTCCTCACATAAATATCACTGTGGAATCATGTATGAAATTAAAGTCAAGGTTGTTCTTTGTTTTATGAAAGCCCTCAGTGGACATACACAGAATTAGTTTTGCTTCATTTTCTCATGAGAGTAAGAGTGTGTAAATTCCAGTTGTTATCTCATTATTGTTGGGTAACAAATCTGGTGGTCCAGTTATAACTACAGCTAATGGAAAACTTGCACTGAATCATTGACCAACTTTTTGTTTTCTGGAGAAAAAACATTGGGTTATCTTTATACACTGCCTGGTTAAAAATTAAGTTGCCACCAAAAAAGAGGTAACACACTGTTAATTCGTTGAACTGTCTTTAGCTGTGATTTCCATCCAGTGTTGGATTAATTTTTCACCAAAATCTTTCACTGATGATGGGAGAATCTGACCACTGTGCAAAGCCTTCTCCAGCACATCCAAAGGATTCTCAATGGAGTTAAGGTCTGGACTCTGTGGTGGTCAATCCATGTGTGAAAATGCAGGGCTCCAGACTAACTTTTTGCACAAAAATTAGGTGCACCCAAATTTTTCATAGGGTCACCTTTATCGCCATAAGGTCACCATTTTATCACTCTCCATAGCTTTTATGTAATGTTATATATTATAAGAGTTACCGCTCTGGACTGAAACCTGACACCACAGTCGGGCTCTGTCTGGGCTCGTTTGCATACTAACAGCTGATTGGGTCATTACTGAGGGCTGTGTGTGTTTGGGTGGGCTTTCAGCCTGCAGCCTGTGAAGATGCAACGCAGGGACAGAGAAAAGAGAGGAAGCAGGTGCTGTGTCTTGTCCATTTTTGGTGGATTTTTCCGCTACCTCAGTTACTTTCGTCAACTTAATTTTGTAATTGGCCCCTAACATTTTTTCTTGGTGCACCAGTGCGCCAAAGAAAAAATGTTAGGTGCAATCTCACAAATTTTGGGTGCATGTGCGCCCAACATGGTTGCACTGTGGAGCCCTGAAATGATGTAACGTGCTCCCTGAACCACCCCTTCACAGTTAGAGACTGAGAAATCCTAGCATAGTCATCTTGGAATATGCCCATGACATTAGGGAAGAAAAAATCCATTCAGAATACTCAGGTAGTCAGCTGAGCTCATTCTTTGGGCACATAATGTTTGTTGCTGAACCTTGACCTGACCAACTGCAGCAATTCCAGATCATAGCACTGTCCTCACAGGTTTGTACAGTAGGCACTAGGCATGATGGGTGCATCACTTCACCTGCCTCGCTTCTTACCCTGATGCACCCATCACTCTAGATCAAGGTCAATTTGGACTCAACAGACTACATGACCTTCTTCCAGTCCTCCAGAGTCCAATCTTTATGCTCCCTAGCAAACTGAAGCCTTTTTCAGTTAGTGGTTTTCTTAAGGCTACACTGCAACTATCCAGTGTAATCCCTCAAGTTTCCTTCACATTGTAAGTGTAGAAATGCTCTTACTTTCACTGTTAAACATACCCTTGAGTTCTACTGTTGTTTTACTTTGATTTGATCAAACACTCAAGTGATGGCCGACCATGTTCATTCAGGATTTTGTTTTCAGGATGGTTCCCCACTATCCCTCCAGTTTTTGATAATGCGTTGGACAGTTCTTGACCCAATTTGAGCAGTTTCTGCAATCTCCTTAGATGTTTTCTCTGCTTAATGCTACCAATGATTTGACCCTTCTTAAACAGACTAACATCTTTTCCACGACCACAGGATGTCTTTTGAAATGGTTGTTTAAGAAATGAGAAGCTACTTATTGTATCAACTGGGGTTAAATAACTTGTAGCCAGCTGAAAGATAATCGCCCATGCAGTCATTATCCAGTAAGAGGCTTGTACCTATTTGTTAAATTAAATCCAGGTGGCCACTTTTTTTTGGGCTGACAGTGTGTAAACCAATTCAACGACAGTGTATTCAATAGAGATGGGGTGGGCGGAATTGATTCACCATACTACTGCTAAATTTGGCATAATGATAGATTATCAATTTGTGGTCACTAAGTATTGATATTAATGACTAAAACACAGCTCATGTCAAATTGGCACCATAGCTGCAAAGCTAGGCTAACTCGGCTGCAAGAACAATCAACACTTGATATGCTTAGCTTGTCAAAGCTGAATTCCAATAGTTAGCATGCTAAGAAATTAGTGCAATGTGCAAAGACTGAAGGCCTCACCATGTTGTCAAAAACAGCAAAAACACAGACACAGCAATACTGAAACTCTACAGGGCAGTGAAGCTAAAGGCAAAAAGAGCCTGAGCAGCAGAAATGTGATGCGTGAACATCAGTTTCACTGACAGAAGGATTAATATTCTAAAATATGTTTATTTAATTTAATAAAATTTGGTCCCTGTTTTCGTCAGTCAAGATAAAAAGTTATAAATTGCAATATGTGGATATGTATATTTTAACAATCCACTGGTGATTTCTATCGCTCATGTTCAGTACACCTTCACTGATTTTATAAATGAATTTAAAAATACAAAAATTAGGATCTTACTGCATTTTTTTATACATATGAATGCATTATGTTTTACTAAAAAAACATGCACTTGTCCTTATGAATATGATATCTGAGGGTAAACTAAATTAAATTAAGTGGTAATTACAGCACAATAACTATTTAAGAATATGCAAAATCACTTAAGATCAAAGTTTTCATTGTATTTTATAGTATCAATTTACATGACTCACTCCTTAAAAGATGGGCTGCTATGAGAAATGTATACTTCGATATTGTGTCTCTTCTTCTCCAGTCTGTGTTCATGCTGTTCATATCTGCTTCAAATATTAAGCCTTAAAGACAACAAATGGGCAGTTGGGCTGGTTGGTGTGCCAGAAAATTCAGAATCATACAGTAAGTGTCAGACAAATCACTGTTGCTGTAAAGCCACCATACATAGCTGTACCTTGCTGCAATAGTTGTCAGCTGAAAACAGATAATTGGGACCATTTTCTTAAATGTTTTCTGAGGGAAAATTACATAATGTTGCTTTGAGATCTTCTCTTCTGTGAAAGTAACATCTGGATTGTCTGACTAATAAGGGACAATGAGAAATGGACTAGAAGATGTGAGCCAAGCTCATTTCATAAAAAAAACAAACACCAGGCCAAACAGGAAACAAGTCAGGTCATCTTGTGATGAGAAATGGAGTATAATTAAATCTATTAATGCACCTGCTCTGAACACTTCTGTTGGTTTCACAAGTTCACATTTTGTGTTTAGATCAACAAAACCTCAAAACACTGCAGATTTATATGGATTCTTGTTTTACATACATAACTTTTTAGAGCATTTTAATCCAAGATGTCGGATGAAGCTACAGAGTATCTCTGCTAGCAAGTTATAAAGACATCTGAAGCTCCTGTGAGGAGTTTACAATCTGTTACACAACTGATTTCATGCCTCTTCAACAAAAAAGCAAAAGAAATAATGTACAAGGATTTTTTTCTCTTTTTTTTTTTTGTTCTCTTCTCTGCAATTACCTCTTTTATTGTGAGATTCACAGCTAACAACACATTTAACTGTAAAAGGCCTAAAGGATGAATATTAGGGAAGCACGATATTGGATTTTTACTGATAGCTGATATGCCATTATTTCTGAACTCATGTTTGTTGATACCGATATCAATACAGGTATTTATCGACAAAAATGTGCAGTCCTCATCTAACCAATATGGACTTTTTATCTTATTCTGTGGCACTTTATTTGCTTTGGAACCAGATAAAGGAACAAGGAAAACATTTCTCTCAATAATTGATTACGTTTGTGTCATAATGTTGGTATTGAGTGAAATTTAGGTGAAGCATTTGTTACATTAAGACATTCAAAATAGGATAAAATACACCTGATGTGTATGGCCAATTTATTGGATGCAAATGTCAGCAGAATTTTTCATATCTGAAGAATCAGATATTTCGTTATTCAAACTGATATCTGCTATTAATGATATTGAACTAACAATATTGTGCATCCCTTACACACACACACACATGCACACACAAATGCGTGAACATCAGTCTCACTGATATATATATTCAGGAAGCTGCAGAAAAGTAATTCAATGTTATTCATTTTCTGTTAAAGAGACTGTGAGGAGTTTCTAAGTAATTACAAAAAAGTCTCCCTTTTAGATATATGCCTGATGGAAATACACACTTTAAGATGAGTTTTATAGCATCAAAATAGGTTATCTATAAATGCTATTCCTTAGCCTTCCGTTCGGGTCGGACAGGGCTTGACTGGCCCGGATAATCAACTTCCGGAACAAGACAATTAAAACTAGAGCAATTTTTTTTATTACTTTATTATTTATATTACACGTCTTAGAGCACCGGGCTGTAAGTAGCGATAAATAGCCGGCTACAACTACGATAACAAGTTTTCCAAAAAATGCTTGTTGTCACACATCAAAAACTACCGCTACGTAACTAGAAAGAGATACATTACCTCGTCGCTTTGCATCCTGTAAGTTGTTGGAAAAGTTGTAAAGCAATGCAGAGTTCTGATGAAGGTCCTTATTGCATCCATAGCCTCAAAACAAACACACGCTGTGGATTGTAAACATCTGTGGTGCGTTCCAGTTGTAGTCAGAAGTAGGAATTTTGAGTTCCGAGTAGGAAACTGCAACTGGAACGTCCCTCAAAGTCAGAATTTCCTGCTGGGAACTCGTGAAACCTCGCCACCCCCGAGTTGACAATCAAAGATGGATGCCCCCAGTGTGAACAGTTATTTAGCTCCTGTAATAATCAATTTATTTGCACTTCTGACTGGGGTGTGTCACTCTAGATCAGCTGTATACATCGTATAGTTAGACTTATATTAACAAAAATGCTGCCATAGTGATAATCACATTCTTCATGTGATATTTGTGAACAACAATGCAGGCATGCTAACAACAGCTAACAATAGCCTGGTAGATCGGCATGTTTTTTCCAATTTTAACTGGAACGCTGATAACTCTGAGATGATGTCACTCCCATTTCTGACAATTAAAACTAAGAAGCAGCGACAGTGAGGAGTTTCTAAGTAATTAGCAGAGTCTTTTACGTTGCCGGTAACAGATTCTCCTCACAGTCCCTTTAAGATGCATCCTATATACACAACACTGACTACTCTTTACACTTCACACTACTCTTTACACTCAGAATTTGCTACTTTTGGTGCTACTTCAATTCTGTTTCAATCTGTAACAGTTCTTTGTGTTTCCATTAGTTTTGGGAAATACATTTTCTTATGGTGCTTAAGAGTTTGTTATCTCTATTTTACAGCTTTAAACTCAGTGTTCTGTCTTTATAACTTGCTGGGGCAATTAAAAAATGAATTCCAATACATTTTGGTTACTTTGTCAAGTTGTGTTATGAAGCATTTTTTTCAACAACTACCAAAAAAATAAAACCTTGATTTGAGCTGATGTGCGTCCATATACCAAACTGGAGTCTGTGCTTGATGTTTTATTCATGCATGATAACACCTGCATTTTCTGAGCAGCCTGCCTCAAGTTAATGGAGTTTGTGAGTCTAATCAAAAATCCTGTCAAACAGCAGATTTGGTTCATGTATCTTTCTCTGTTTCTCACATTTTTTCCTTACTTGTTTCTGGCATACTTTTTTAATAACGTGAAAGAATGGAGGTACAAGATGTCCAAGGCGAGATTCAAAATAAGGACACACCATGCATGTGCTATGAACATCTGAGCCACGAGGCTGACCAGAGTCCATTCATCGTATGGACCTATTGGATGCATGGCTATAGGCTATAGGGTTCCTGTTCTATTTTATACATCACATTTATTCTTTCTTCTATCCTCATGCATTCACAGTCATCTACAGTGGCACTAGTGAGTTCTGCTTCAAATTAAGCAACCACATCAGCCTCCTCTGCACGTCTTTGACTTTAATTCCAGGATAAGTTCTTGTCTTGTTATGTAAAGATGATTCAAAGGTATGTGTGGCCGACTTACATAAAGGCTAGCACAGTTCAATGGTTGAGTAGCTTTGTGCAGGGGGATTTGCTCTGGGGCTCCCATCAGTTTATAACAATATATTGACGTGGCACACATGGCTGAAAGAAAGTCTATGAGAGCCGTGCAGCACAAACAGCAAATAGTAATTAGATTATCTTACTGTCTGTGGCAGTCAATGGTAACCCAACAGAGCAGAGCAGGGATGGAGTACTTTTGTAGGTCAACACAAAAGTTAGCATTGTGTTAGTTTCATTGATAAAAAATAGCCTGGGAGGTACTGCTGAAAATAAGATCTGTGGCATAAAAATTCAGGTCTTAGGCTCACTATACCTGAAAGATATGAGGAAAAGAAGCAACATGTAAATTAATTTTACTGTTTGATATCATGGGGACATTAATTCTTTGGATAAATAATTGTGATCTTTTTGTGTTCAATACTTTATTTCTTGTCTCTTTCTGTTTTATTTGGTGCAAACAGTGCTTCTTATATCTGGCTTTGTGAGTAGGGCTCTGTCCTCTGTGTGGACACTTACCAAAGTGTTTTTTTCCTCCCCAGGAAATGAATGTCTAAATAATACATGTTTCAAAACGTCTTCACATCCAGCAGTTCAGATTGTATCTGTTTATTTTATCTCTCCAACTTCCTCAATGTGGCCTATATGAAGAACATTTGACAAAAGCTGTGATGACTACATCAAAAATAGAAATACTTCCAAGTAAAGTGAGCTTTAATGGGCTGGTATTGTTTCTTAAGAACACGATTAAATACATTTTGCAAGTAAGAAAAAAAAAGAGAGTTAAATACTTTTTAATAACCTGCAAATTATCTTTAACTTGCATGAAAAACTAGCTAATTCATCCTGTGTTTAGCTGATTAGATTAAGTATTGCTTATTGCATTTAATCATAGTTTAAAAACATAAGTGTTGATAACATCTTATAACAGCTACTGTATGTTGTTTTGTCCCATTTAGAAAATGTGGTCCTCTGGCAATAAGCGTTATTTTAATGTGGCCCCCTTTTTGCCCAAAGTTGCCCATCCCTGATCAAAATACTGTAATCTTCACCAAATAAACAGGACTGTTATTTCTGAGGCGGAGCTGTACTCAACATGTTAGGCTGACTTCAACATCCTCACAACAGCTCCAAATTTTATTTCAACCTCTCGCCTCTGCAAGTGTAATATAATCCTTCATAAACAAAAAGATTATGACGCTAAGTTCCCAAAACAAACACTAGTCCATGTTAGCAGATTGTTTCCAGAGGTCAACCTTTAAAGTCCCGCGCCATTTCAAGATGTATTTCTAGAAAGTAAAGTTAAAATCTGTCAAGCTTGTGTTTACAGATCCCTGTACAGAAAAAGTCCTTCAAAAGAATACAATCACAGCTGAAACAATGAGTTTAGGGCTGTGAAACATCCTAATGAAAAAGCTAGTATCCTAATGAAATGTTCCTGACCTATTTAAACTGAGGGATTAGGGGCAGAGTATCTATAAATAAAGAGCATGTCACCTGCAGAGTGTTGGCTAAATGTTGATGAGCAGGTAGAGTATTAGGTCAGCTGCCACAATGACAGAGGATTAACTTGCTTTAGTTCTGATAACGCCACCTGAAAACAGAAAAGTATTCGGTTATTTTGGCTCTGACTAAAAGGATTTTTTTTTTTTTAACTTCATTTTCAAGTCCTTTGCTAAGTCGCTGCCTTTTAAATGGTTAAGGTGCATTAATGTTTCCTGAATCAACAGTTTCACGAGATAAACAAAGAACAAACAATACTAAGTGTTGCTGCTGTCCATGTGATTATGCTTCAGTTGACTAAAATGCCCGTTTCTTAGTCAGACAGCAATACTGGACAGCTAAGGCAAACAGGGCTCAGCATCTTTGGCTCAAACATTTGGTAAATGGTACTTAAACAAAGTTGAGGAATCTGATTATTGGAGCAGAATGTGGTGAAACTTGTAACACATTAATACCAGAATTTAATTAATATCCTTAAACATACACTGCAGTCTCTAATGTAGTAAATCTTAGTGTTTTCAATAGAACACTGTACTTGGGTTGTAGAGGTGTCACGTTTGTGACACCCCTACGGTAACCTGACAGCAACCTGTCACATTGATGAAAAAATGCTGGAGCACAGGGTTATTTTGGCCCCAAGCAGAAAATACTGTAAATAATGTATTTTTGAGGCCACATGTTCAACTAATTTTCAAAACTTTAGACTCAATTTTTTTTCAGGGTTTACGCCTAAATGCCTTGACTAAACAATGGAAAGAGGAAGCAATCTAACAGTCCTCTCAGATGTTGGGAGTTTGGTATGCATACAAACACGTCTGTTTCAGCCTGCTTTCAGCATTAGATTGTCAGCACTGTGCTCTAATGTTTACTGTGGCTGCAAAAACATACCATGACATACAGTTTGCACTCAACTAGAGCTGTCTGGCTGGACAAAAACATTGCTGAGGGAGTTTTCTTTCACAGGGAGTTGAAACATACCATTAATACATCATAAGGGAATTTTTTTCATCTTTTTCTAAGACATACTATTCGAGCAGAGGGACAAAAAGAATATTGGTTATGCTGGAAGGGTATATGTCAATGATTCATGGCTGCATATTTTTTAAAAAACAGAAACACTGAAGGCTTATTGTGCTAAATATGTGAGCTATAGCAGTAGAATTTCTATTTTCTACATGTACAGTTGCACTGCAACAAGAGCATTCATGACAACGAAACAAAAGGGCAATTGTCACAGATAAACATTCTACCAGGACTATACTTAAGAAAGGAAAATGTCTGGAAAATGGATGCAGCTGTTAATAAACTGAGTGGTCCATCTACGTATGATTTGTTTGGACGTTTCTGATCTGTAATCATATTCTAATGAGCTCATATTTTCAGTCCTTGTGATGGCTCTTTAAAAAATAGAAATTAACTGCTATTCTGATGAACACTTGTCAGAAGGAACTGTAAGCTAAAAAAAAAAAAAAATCTCTTTAGCTTTCAGCCCAATACCAAAATTTGCCTTGGAAAAGTAAGAGTTTATTAGTACATGTCAGATGTCTTGTGTTAAAAGGTCACAATAATGTCAAAACACCTTAGAATTTCATGTTTTAAAATAACTGTTATGTAAAAAATAGATTTTAACTTTTATCTTGATTATTTCCCTCAACATGACCTTTTGTTTCAATATTATTCCTGACATTATGCCTTTCTTCTCCCAACCCCAATTTCTATGTTTTCATGTGCATGTATCTTCCTATTTAGACTAAATAAAAACCTTATTGAAGATCCAGGGAAGGAAAAATAGTTTAAAATATTCATTGTAGCATTTAATATACTTCACATTTGGTCCACCAATTGATGACAAATATCTGTGGTAAACACTGGTGAATAACCTAATCAAAATGCTTGTTTTTTTGCCTTTGGGTGAAGTAATGAAAACCTCAGCCTGGGGTTTGTTATTGCTGCTGACATGTCAACAAGACAAGGGAAACATTTCATTGTGGTATGGACCTGCCCACTGAGTTAACCATGCACTTCATACCCCGAGGCCACACACTGCAAAGTGGATTTAATTATGTTCCTGAACTCAAGGGCATGTACTTTGATGGCTAACCACTAGAGGGCAGACTTACACTGCACCTGGACGCACACAGGTTTTTTGTTTTTTTTGTCATTCTTTAAATCACATTCGAGGGAAGTTTGAAAGTTATTATGATGATCTTAACACAAAGACACAAAGGGAAAATAGCATGTACCAGGCTGGGCCACAACCTCTTACATCTGACAATGAAACTGTCTTAAAATAAACTGACAAAACTACTCAATGGTACTAAGAATTACATTTTGTCCAGAACAAGACAGGAAATAGTGACAAATCTTCAGAAAACAATAGTCAATTTCAAACAGATTTAATATATAAGTAGGGGTGGGCGATGTGGCAAAAATATCATATCACGATTTTTCAAAAATAAAATCACGATCATGATTTTATCACAATTCTTTTTTACTTTGGTTTTTCTAGATTAATTTGCATGTTTGACCATTATTTCCCTATGTTTAACATATAAAACATGTAAAACCCTAGAAGAAAAAAAAGGACAATTAAAGCCAAAGAAACTTTCTGAACAGGTTTTAATTTAAATAGTGCAGTTTTTATAAATATGTGCAATAAATGTAAACATAAAAGGTAATAAACAACAATATCAACATTATCTCTTAAAGTGCAACACCTCAAAACAAACGTTATCTAACTTCAATGTCGATAATCTGAGTGAATAATACTGCTGCTTTACAACAGATTTTTTCACAGACATCTTCAAGCTTTTATCTCCTTTCTTCTTTCCGCAATGGCTTCACGCTACATAACCAAACAGGAGATACTACCATGCACTGCGCTTCATGTGCGCATCGATTGGCTAGTCGGGTGCGCGTCAAAATCTCTGCGGCACAAAGACGATCTGACGATCTTTCTGCTTTATGACGATATTAAATCGTTGTAATCCTTAAAGGAATACTACACCCAAACAACAATTTGGCCTCATTTTCTACTCACCCTCATGCTGAACAACACTGTGGAGTAGTTTTGGAACATATAGCATGCAGCCGGAGATCTGGGGGATCCTCGCTGTCCACTGACATTGATATCATGACTTAGATAAGAGCCCAAACGAACAGTGTCCTTAAAGTCCACAATAAAAGTGGCAATGTTCCTCCTAGCACATGTTTATAGCCTAAACAGTACTACTTGGCATTTCTATGAAACACTTACGGGTGCCTCACGGGGCAGCGGCTGACCAAAACAAAGCGAATCGCACTCTGCAATAACTTGGAGCGTAGAACAAGAAATCCCACATTCTGCTGTGAGTGACGGAGCCGTGGACAGACACAAGAGGGGTCAGCAGAATGTGGGATTTCTTGTGTTCTTGTTTCTTGTTCTACGCTCCTAGTTATTGCAGAGTGCGCATTCGTTTGTTTTGGACAGCCGCGGCTCCCGTAGGCACCCGTAAGTGTATCATAGAAATGCCAAGTAGTACTGTTTAGGCTATAAACATGTGCTAAATGATGTTGTTTCGAGTAAATGGTGGACGTTACCCACTCAGGACACTTGGATTACAGCGCACGAGCAGTATGGAGGAATATTGCCGACTTTTTGTGGACTTTTTGTGGACTTTTAAGGACACTGTTCGCTCGGGCTCTTATCTAAGTCATGATATCAATGTCAGTGGACAGCGAGGATCCCCCCAGATCTCCGGCTGCATCCTAGATGTTCCAAAACTACTCCACAGTGTTGTTCAGCATGAGGGTGAGTAGAAAATGAGGCCAAATCGTTGTTTGGGTGTAGTGTTCCTTTAACGATTTAATATCGTCATATCGCACACCCCTATTTATAAGTTGAAGCTGTATGCTTTCTACTGCATTTCATTTATTGCAGCAATTTAATTTATCTTTAATGACCCAGGTGAGTCCTCCATATTAGTTTGGTACTTCATTCTCAGCTCGCAAGGGTGCAGTTCCACAATAGCATCCGCCACTATTCTAAAGATTTGTAGGATGACATGTGACTTGTCTGTCATGTTTAGTTGTAACCTTCAGTGGAAAGAATGACTTCACTGATGAAACAAGGTAAACTGATGGCTTGTCAAATACAGAGGTATGTCATTCTTGACGTAGTAACAATACAATATCTACCATGTAATTTAACCTAGTAGGTTTCCATATTCACACCCAACAAAAGTAATCTAACAATTTTAAATTGTTGTAATAATAACACTCCAGGTCAAATATAAAGACACTTGAGAGGCTTGTGACAAGTTATGATCTGTAAGAAGGTTTAACAAACACAAAATGGATGTTTAAATTTAAAATTTATGAAAGTTTTACTTGGTGTTACAGTCTTTTACTTGTGCTTTAGGAGCCTGTCTCAGCTGACGTCCTGAACCAGCCACCAGCCAATCACAAGGCCACATAGCGAGACAGATAACCATTTACGCAAATTTAGATTTCACCTAATGAGCATGTTTTTTTGTGTGTCAGAGGGAGGAAACTGGAGTGCCTGGAGGAAAAACTTCACAAGCATATGGAGAACATGCTTAATCCAGTCTTCTCTCTGCGAGGCACATGCGTTAATGTGCTGCGCTATTGAGCTGCCTTACAGTAAGTTCTATTATACTAAAATAATTTCCTTAAATTTAGTGCTTGAAATTTTCAATCCAAACACATTCTGAATGAGAGCATATGATTATATTATGAATTTAAGATATTAATTTTATGGATTTGAAATGTGTTCAATACACATCTATGAGTAGACCAATTGTTACAGGACTGTGAAAAAGGAAGTCTTGATTAAAAGCACTGAAAATGTCATTTACTAATGTTCTTTGAACACTTAACATGATAAAGTCCACAGCATTTGTTGTTATGTCTCAAATACTGTTGTTATGCTTCAGCTGGCTAGTCAATTAAAAGGAGCAAAAATTAGGCCTTAGATGTCAAGACCAGGTTTTAAGTTTTTAGGTTGCTTTCAGCTAAATTTTAATGTGAGTTCCTGCTATCTGGTACATAGATGGCTGAAATGTGTTAAATTTCAGTTTCTGATATAGAGGGTGTATTTCTAATAGAGTGCTGAAGAGATGTTTTTGTAGGCCAGTGCAGAAGTTGACAAATCCTATGGGATTTGTCACTGTAGCCAACATAAAATCATAAAAGTTACATGTTCAGGTCTTTGTTATAATCTTAATGAATGAACATACTTTTTTTTTTTTTTTTTTACATTTTTTTAAGCTTAAACTTAGTCGAAAAGAGTAAAAACCATTATTAAGCTACTATAGAATTACAACATAATGGTTTAACTTAGAAAGACTACACATTTCCAATGTGTAACATACTGTGACCCTCACAATTGGACCTGATGAACATGGTCCTCATAGCTGTGCCAATAGTATTGTTATGTACTATTTAAAAAAATGATCCAAATCAATTGCAGTAGGGTCCCCATCTATTTTGTAGTCTTTATTAGCTGTTTGTAAGCAATATTTCTTTGGAACAAAAAACACCCCTTTAAAATTCTAAAGTGATTAATATCAGATGCATTTATTATTCTTAACTACACATTAGAATCTGGTCTGTGTGTTCATTTGTGTGAAACTGCAATTGTATATCAAATGTACTTTCGGCTTTGGGAACCAGAAGGGGCTAAATGCTAACTCACCTCTGTTGTTTTGGACTAATTCCTGCACCACTCTATAACATAGCCTGTGACGTCAGCCAACTGATTATGAAAGGAGTCTTTTGAATACTTTAGATGTCTTGTGATAGACTGCACATGTCACTTCAACTGAACTTCAGCTCAAGCACCTCACAGACAGTCTTTGTCTAAGTAGGACTGATGACTGTCTGACCAAAAGCAACTCAGTGATTCAAAACTCTGAAGTCTGATAAATCCTTGATAAAAGGAAAATGAGTGCAATACATATTTATAAAGCACTCCTCAAACTGTGAGAGCATATGTGTATTATATGCACTGTATTTTTGACCAGGCTGTAAATCTGTGCACTTAGGCTGTGAAAACTGTCTTTTCCTCGCACACAATAACTTGGGTGTCTGGTTTCTGCAGTAAGCCTCAAGTGGGCACTTGGGGTACTGCAGGTTTTAGCACTTCCACATGGGCCTCCAGTTTCTGCCCATGAGATTTTTGTCTGTTTGCCAAAAAAAAAGTTTTTCTCTGGCTTTCAGGGCATCTCAGACAGATCTCAGGTTGAGTCATGAAAAAACAAAAACTCTATAACAAACACCGAACATAAAAAAAAATAGAAATTAAAATGCCATGAGATACAGAGCACACTAATTAAGTCATATCTTAGTTCATATTCTATGAATTAGGTCATATCTATTTAATAAAGAAGATAATTAGAGTCTTTCTTGTCTTTGACAGTTTTCAGAGACTCAATATAAAAGGTTGAACTCATTCTTCCAGTGGTTCAGACTGAGGTTGACTTTAAAGAATCTGCATTTTTGAATAAAACACTTCCTCAGTAAAATTTTACGATCAAGAATAAGTTCTGCTCAGGCCTGGATAGACTTTTCATTGTATAAGACTGAACTTCCTGTCTCCACCTTGCTTCCTACAGGCCTACCTGTCCTAAATTGGGGGCTAGGTCATATTGGCCATGTTTTTGTTTGTTTGTTTGTTTTGTTTTGCTTTTTTTTTTTTAAGTCCAAGGTAAACGCATGCTTTCATAAAAAACATAGACCTATCACAGCAGAGCCAAAGTTGGCCAAGAAAAGCTGTTGGTGGTGGTGATGGGGGGTTCAACTTCAGTAAAATGATTTAGCTTCAATGAAATCCCATTTATGAACAGCCCATTTATGAACATATCCAGACAAGAGGCAAGTTAGGTTGGGCCTTTGTGGTGTGTTTACTTTGCTCTTTAGGCTTGTATCTAAAGCCTTTCACATTAGCCCCTAACCACTGGTGACGTAGTTAGTTGAGTAAATGGTACCAAAGGTGCGTATTCCTCTATTACTCACCTGCAGCCTACTTGTTCCAGCCTGCAGCATGCTCATGCTTGTCTGAGTATCCCTCGGTCAACAACTTCAGAGGCTGGGCTGTGAACCCTCCTACCGACAGACAGATGGGGCTGGCTTATATGCGGAAGTCTGAGTTCCGTTCAGCCCAGTTCACATCTACACTGAGAGCGGACGGAGCGAAGTTAGACCCGGCTTCACAAGGCAAGGTGAGTGAGACACTCTGCTGAATATATGACTAAAAAACCTGGGGAAAAAAAGACGAAAGGAGAACTCAATTTACCGCAGTATTTTTCACACACTTGCATGTTTCCTTTAGAGGAAACAGTTTTATGTTTTCAATTGAAGCTTCAAATTAAAAGAAAAAGTAAAATATGAAATAAGTTTGACGTTTCAGAAATAACAAAACACAGAGCCAACGTTCACCCAGAAAAGTGATATTTCTGACTCGATATTAGAACACTAATTTGCTGCTTCAGGATATGAAAGGCTCCTGAAATGTTTCACATGTGTTGGTGTCACACCCACTGACAAATGATTGCTCAGTAAGAAAAAAAAAAAAACTCAGTTTCACTGACGCTGCTGTATGAAAGTCCTGCGAGCTGCACTTTTATAACACTGTCTCATGGAACTAAAGTAGGGCTGGGTGGCATGCCCCAAAACAAGATATTTGTATGTTTGTTTAACTTAATGACAGTAAACAATAAACTGTCTAACTAAATGATTTGTCTCTGAGAAAATGATAACATGTCGTCACAATACCACAGGGGTGGGCAAATGGCGGCCCTCCACATCACTAAATGTGGCCTGCCATTCATTCCCAACCAGCAGTTCTAAATATGAAGAAAACTCAGATATCCAATAGAAATAATTCTATATAATCTAGACTGATATTTTATTGGCTTATGTAGGTTGCTTATGACCTTACTTTCCTATAATAGTGTCTCTAATTCTCTTTTATGAAGTCTTTGAACATTATATCAAGTATTTCTCAATACTATGTTTTAAAAATGGCAGCTGCAAAATATTTGAGCTTTAAGAATTTGAATAACACTCATCATTTTATTGATTTAATAATAACTTAATTGGCTTGTATGTTAGCTAAATTTGCTTGAATTCTATTTTAAGTTCATTTGGTTATGCATAATAACTTGTATTTAAGTTGTAATATATGAATATTGGTATTCTAATTTTATGACAAATTTATATTCTCGTATGTTTTTTATCCAACACTCTTTTTCCTCATCACGAGTTTCTGAAAATTTGCAACAATGTGGCCCTCAGGCTGGGACAAATGGTTTTATGTGGCCCTCTTGGTCATTAAAGTTGCCCACCCCTGCAATACCAGAATTATTAACTTTACTCAACTTAAGCAAAAATCAAAATTCATTATGGTCTGCTCATACCACAGCATAAAGAGTTGTACATTGTAAGCATCTGATATCATTTTTTGGTCAAAGGTGGCAAATTTCCACACCTTATCTTAATTGTGCAAAAGTATTGGCACCATTTCTGTTTACTGTGGTATCACAGGTAGGGAACTCAAGAGAAATATGTATATACAGTATATGTAGTTTATAACATGTTTTATTCGTAACCATGACAAATGCACAACATTTTCATTTAAATTATTACTGTACAGGTTTTCTGTAATCTTTAATTCATAACAAAAATCAGAAACCTGTAAATCAGTAACTCACTGTTGGGTGTTTAAAACTTTTGTAGCTGAATATCAAGCAAGTATCGGTATCAATTGTTTTTTATTTACAGTATAATATACAAAGTCCTCAAATAAGATCAAATAAAATAGATACATTATTATACCCAATCATGATAATTGATTATGATGTGGTCAAGTTATTTGTAAATGTTTATCTTTGGTATACAGAGTATTAGGTAGGGATGGGAATTGATACGATTTTGTCAATACCAATGCTGTTAACGATCCTGCTGATCGATCCAATTCTTCAACGATTCTCTTATCGATTCCTGCAGATTTTCCATGTGGGCAAATGTCAGTCTGATTTTCAGTGGCAACAATGTCAAACACATGTCACAGCGTAGACAACTGCTTCTGCAAATTGCTGTTGTGTCCACTCGCTTAAGGTTGTCAAGTAGGTGTAATTAAAATTAAGCCACAATTCTGATGCTTCTGAACCCTTTCAGTGGAAGGAATTGATAAGGGAATTGATTAGCAAAAAAAATAATGATATCGATTCTTTGATGGAGCCGTCAACGATTCTCAACTGGAATTGGTTTTCGAATCCCATCCCTAGTAATAGGTCTGAGATCTTTTTGTTAATCAGCATAATAAAGACACAAACAATGTCATTGTACCTTTTATATTTCATTTAGAAGTTGATCATTACATTAAAAAAAAATGTAATATTTCCCAGCCTTACCTCACAGTTCATAACTATTGTTGTTGTCTGGACCTCCACACTGTTATGTTTGACAGTTCAGTTAATTCAAGCAGTGCTCCTGGGAGGTTTTTAATAATTATTACACACTGAATGTGTCACATGCTTTTTGTACAAACATGTAATTAGCCTGTGTACGTTAAATATCCCATTAAGTCACTTTGGAACAAGTTGTGCCACTTACAGCCATGATATGTACACATCTTACTGATAAACATTAAGCACAGCATACTGTAACAAAAATATACAGTATTTTGGTTTTTAAGATCCAAATGACATTTCAGTGTTTAAATTAGTGGAGTATTTTTGACATTGAGTAAACATTTCCCTCTGCTTGAGTCAACATATCCGGCAGTGATGTCACCCAGTCACAGTGTCTCCTGAAACATTGTTAAAGTATCAGACTGAAACTCTGAAGAATCAAGTCATACTCTTTATATCCTCCAGAACTCTGAGGTACTTCCTTCCTGATGGGTAGAGATTGTTAAAAGAAACTGTGACGTGACACAATGGATAGGGTCATTGAGGTCGTAGTACTGAATGGTGCATTCAGCTTTGCTAAAGACTCAAAATTAAGAAAGTGTTTGCACCTTAAAAGAAGTTTAAAAGTATTTCTTATCCAACCACAACCAGATATTACTCAAATTCTTGATCTTTCAGCCATCAACCATTTTTAAAAAGCTTATTAACTGTAAAACCCATACTGTTTAAATAAGTATAACATTATCATCAGCCTGTAAAGATCAGGGGACGCTGTTACGTAACATAAGCTTGGGAGATCATAGATAACTCGGCCAGCAGGTCTCTTTGTGCTGTGCTGAAGGAATAGTGTTTTAATCTACTGTATAGTGTGAAAGTGTTGATATATAGAGCACGATAAAATGCAGTAATGACAGGAACTTGAAAGATAAGGCCTGTGCGGAAAATAACCTGAGCTGGAGCTGCAAAAAAGCGTAGAGAAGTTTTGATGTGGGTGCTGCTGCTGATAAAAAGTTTGTGCAGAGCTCAACGGCTTCCTCTCTTGTTTGGGAACATTAAAGGTGTGTCTCCTCACGTCTGTGCATGATATCATTACAGATTGCACAACAAGCAGGGACATGACATGAGCCTTAGGTTTCTTCTCACCATATTAGGAAGAGTACTGCCGATATAAGAGATTATGACTAGTCCCTTAAAAATCAATGCGTTATCCATCTTATTCTGAGATTTCCCAGCTGGCTTTGAAATTGAATGCTGAATGAGTCCCCTGTGAACAAATGACAGTCTTTAAAGAGCTATCCAGTGTTGTTTTTCCTCAAGGGCTGTTCTTTAACAATGGGAGTGTGTCCTCAAGCCTCCACCAATAGTTCAAAGATCTTTGTACAAATCTTGAAGTATTTATGTCCATTGTGCCTTGTGTCACTCCACAAGATGAAGTGTTTGTTTAAAAGCTCTTCCAGTTCACAGGTGTAGACTTGAATTTAATGACAAACATACCTTACAGCTTCATCTTTGAGACCCTTTTTTTTGCTGAGGTGATGATGAATAGATGTTTCTCAGAAATGTAGTACTCATCAGTTTATACAGAAACCCCAAAGGGACATGGGCTAATAAAGAAAGTTTCTGGTGCTTACAATAAACTCCCACTTGCACAAGAATTTTTTATGTTCATGAGAAAGTTTGTGTGCTTTTCAGTAGGGGTAGGAATCAAGAACCGGTTCCAGATGAGAATCTTTTCCAGCTGGATTGAGGAATAGATATAGTTTGTCTTTATGATTGACGGTTCCCTTATCAGTGTCTTCCGCGTAGTGATATATGCCTTGAAAAACAAGGATATTAAGCTCTTGCAAGAGAAAGTCAGCAAATTGTCAGTTGGCATCATCAGCCAACAACATCTTTGAATAAGCTGAGGTATAACATAGGGCTGGACAATTAATCGAAAAATAATCAAAATCAATATTTAGACCCTCTAATCGAAGTAGTTAGTCATGACGATTCTTTTGATTATTTCCCCTGTGTAAGTCATATGACTGCGCCCCTTCCATACAGTCTTCGATCACTTTCACCAAAAGCGATGGACACACCTTCAACATGGAGGAGACAAGTGCCAATCTATCAGAGGACCTTGTAGCCAAGAAAACCACAGTCTCTGTTGTTTGGGCACATTTTGGATTCTGTGCAGAGGACATTGAGCAGAAAGAAGTGAAGTGTGAATACTGCAGGGAGACCGTGTTGACGGTAGGCCTGGGCTATATGACAAAAAATTTTATCACGATATAAATTTTCTTATCAGTCGATATCGATAATTATCACGATAATTATCAAATCATTTTTTCTTTCAAATTTGAAGGCTGATTTTTGCCCCTGAGTGAAAGTTGACAAAACCAGATGCTGCTTTTGTACTTTAACCAATCTTTAATGTCAGAACATGACAAACTACTGCACAGCATTTCACAAATATGAGGAACATTGCACAAAATTAAAAGTTAACAAAATGCAGAACATTGCACAAAATCTGAGGTAGACATGCAATCCTAAAAAATTAAATATAAACTAAATATAAATTATAAAAAAATATAAATTAAATATAACACTTTTTTAACACTCAGCAACATGTTAAAGCCTTTTGTGCATAAAGTCTTAAGGTGTCTGACAATGTCAACAAAATAAATAGACAAAGGAAAATGTTCAGTTTCAAAAATGTAATAAATAAACAAACAACACAGCCATTGCCTTAAAGGTTACGGGCCAGAAAAATAAGTCTGTCCACAGTATCGGGCTGTAATGCTGCTCTGTGACAGGTCACGATGTTCCCTCCTGTGCTGAATACCCTCTCAGAGGGGGAGTTGGTTGCAGGGATACACAGGTAGTGCCTTGCTAGCTGGCTCACTCGTGCAAAGTTTTTTTTCATACATTCTCCACCATTCTAGGGGTTCGGTTTCCCCGTCTGCATCTGGAGCTTTTAGGTAGCTCTCAAGCTCTGCCTCAACTTACTGCAAATCAGTGATTCCTGTGCTGCTGAGGTGTGGCTCCTTAAAAAAGCTGCCCAGTGACTTTCGCTGCTTCTTGGCAGGTAGCTGTGCTTGGTGCTTGGTTGGCACATGTTGTCGGCAAAGTTTGCAGTGCACGCCACTCCGTTTTTTGTCAGACTCTAAGTAGCCAAAATACCTCCAAACAACTGAAGATGAGGGGCATCTCTTGTGTACAATTCTTTCAGCATGCTTTGAGTGGGTAGGCTCGGTGTTATCCTCCGTCTCATCATCGCTCATTTTGGCTGTGTTGTTGTCCTTTAGCTTTCATGCTCTGTGTGAGCCGCTCTGGTCCTCGTCACCTTCTTCTGTGCCTGAATGTTGGTCGGGAGCTAGCGTTCACGTCGCATTAGCGCCCCCCTTCTCTCTGGTGTTCGGGTGGTGTAATTACAGTTTAAATCTATTGACTTTTATCGAACGTTTTTATTATTTCTATTGACAAAAATCATATTTCAATAATTATCGTTATCGTTTTATCGCCCAGGCCTAGTTGACGGTCATCGGTATCGTCACTAATTTGTTCCAGCATTGCATAAAGTAATCGTTAATTAATTGTAATCGAGGTAATGAATCAATCATGATATTGAGATTAGGTAAAATCACCTAGCCCGAGTGTAACATCAACCAAAGAAAGCTGGATTGTAACAACAACTGGTAATCCAATTTTAAATCTCAAAGAGCTGCTTGCACTCATACCAGACATCTCCAAATTAATTGTTAAAGTTTCTTGCCATCTAGATATTAGATCTTGCCTATAAATCCCTATATTTCAGCCCTGCACAGAACAGGCAGTTTTGTATACTCATGAGCTGTGGTTAACCACACCCTCTCAAGAAGAAATGTGGCTTTCCAGCTCTGTGCTTTAATGTTTACTGTGACTGTTCATGCATGCCATGGAAGCCATCTGTGAGCTGAATAAACACCTGACTGGGGGAGATGCATGCCTTTGTGTCATCATTAGGGAAAATGTATCAAAAGGACTATTTTAACACTTTTACTGAAAGGCGAGGGCAGAAGCAGGAGGAGATGAAGTGGTTATGGACCCACACTATTTTATGAAAAACTTTAATAAAGGTCACAATATTTTACGCAATATGGAATCTTCACTTGAGCAAATGCTTTATACTGTCAGAGAAATGAAATTGCCAGAAATGATAATGCTGTTCAGTTTTTCAAAACAAATTCTCTTAAACAGAAATGAGAATATATTTTTCCTATGTTTTATTTGTAAGTCAATTTTATATCAGTTAACAATGGTGGGAAATAAATGTTTCAAAGATCAGAAATATGTGCCTTGGTGCTAAACACCAAAATCTAAACATCTCCAGTAGGGCTGGACGATATGGCCTGGAAATAAAATCCCCAATTTTTTTCTACAACACTCAATTTACGATTTTAAATCGATTTTTCCCTCCCTAAAAGAAACAAAACTCCCAGTGACATAAAAATGAAACAAATCAAGTTCTGCCTTTATGTTGTCTAAATGTTTCCCTCTTAAAGCCAAAGTCTGGGTCATAAAAGGTTGATTATGTAGTATAAACGTAGGCAGGTTTTTCTACATAAACTCTAACAGGCTGAGGTATTTTTACAGTATTAGCATGAAACTCTCTGATCAATATTAAATCTACTTAAATAACAAATACAAGTCTATAACAGTGCTTGTGCAAACCCTACAAGGCAGACCATCATGAAAATTGTAATTTTTTTCAAAACAAGTTGCAACTACAGAAACTGATGACCAATTTGCCAGTGTCAGCTAAGTTCTGCAAGAAAAAAAGTCAAAATAGATTTTTTATTTTTTAAATCTTCTGCAGAAAATAATTTGATTTAAGCGATTTATTGCCCAGCCCTAATCTCCAGTCTATGAAACAATAACAAACTAATTAATGCATTGGAATATATAAATATATGAACTAGTATGCAAAAGCATCATTTATTGCTCTAGCAAAAAAGCGCTTAGCGGCTGTTTGGCCTGTCAGATGTTTATTTTAGACCCTTAGTGAATGTTTATCTTATGTCCATGTCATGAGTGGCTACCTGTTCTTGCAAATCTTAAATCTTTGTTTCTGAAGGACAAACCTGTCTTGAGACATCTTGCAGTGTGTTTGGTTGCCTCACATCTAAGTCACCTTGAAGGAGGGTACAGCTGTCTTTCCTGCTTTCTTATTTTAGACCTGCATATTCTACATGTGTGCTTGTGTCTAATTGTGGTCAGTGGTGTAAGATTGATTGCAAGAGTGTGTGCTCTTCAGGTGTTCGCCTCCTCCTCCTCTCTATCACACATGGTTTTATGACTTCACCCCGGCCCTGTTTTCTGGCTCCCACAGCAGCACCTTTGCAGAACCAGCTTCCCCCCAGGCGTGACATGTGCGAGCCAAACCTCTGATTTGGTTTGAGTCTACCACAACATAAAACCGACTAGGTGACAAGGTAGAGCAGGTGGCGCTGCATCCCTGAGGGAAATCGTGACAGCACCATGACCTACAGTCTTGAGATGACATGCCCCTGAAAAGACAAGGCGTTACTATTCATGTAATAGCAGAGAAATGTGTTCCCTCCACACTGCCCAGGTACACAAATGTGAAAGTATTTCTTTAATTGTCCTATAAAATTGACTTAAACTTTTTTTTCTAGAGCCACAAAAAGTAAGGCAGCTATTAAAATCTGTCATAAGGGCAGTTGTTCAAACCTCATAAATTCACACCCAGTTTTATATACTGCCTCATCCAGTTTGCTGCACAGAAATGCTAGACCTCTAAAACAAACCCCAAGTCCAAAGAAGTTGGGACATTGTCAAAAATGAGAATAAGAATTAACCAAAAAACGTTTGGACAGGAGCTTTTTTTTTTACCACTCTGTTACATAAGTTCTTTTCCTACCAAGTGTCTACGAGCACCTTTGGACTTTGGACCATCATTGTTTAGGGAATGAAAGTGGAACTCTTTCTCATTCTTGTTTATGTCCATAGTAGATACAGTTGGAAATTTTCTTTTGCTGTTTATTGTGCTTCAAAATGTGCTGTACATTTTCAATGGGAGACAGCTGTGGACTGGATGCAGGTCAGTATTGTTCCTGCACTCTGCTGCAAAGCCATGTTGTTTTAATTCATGTAGGATGTGGCTTGATATTGTCTTGCTAAAATAAGAAAGAATGGAGGCATATGAGCCTCAGAAACCTGTTTGTGTCACTCATGAATAATGGTGCTTTCACTTATGTGAAAGCTTCCCATGACGTGGGCACTAATACACTTCCACACAGTCACAGATGATTTCTTTTTAACTTTGAGTTGATTAAACTTTGGATTAACTCTCCCTCTTCAGCCCATCTCCAAACATTATTTGAATGGGTGGGTGTTGCTTCTCAAGGTTGTTGCTAGCTTTGCAGATGCAGGAACTATATGTTATAATATCCATCAGAGACTTATTCTCATTTTCAGTGCAGATCTGCCGAAGCATAAGAAGGTCCTGGGCATTCAGTGTTGGTCTTTGGCCTTGCTATTCATAAGGAGTAATTCCTCCAGATTCTCTGAATCATCATATTATAGACAAGATGGTTAAACCTTAAAATACATTTTAATTGCACACTTAGGAATGTTTCTTACAAACTGTCGGAATTTTATAGTCATGTCAAAAGTGGAGATCCTTTCGCCAGTGTTGTTTTGTAACATCTTGGCATTTTAGGAGTGCTTCTCTCATAATCGATTGTGGCACTGTTACCCACTGCTAATCATTCTATTACCTGTGGAATGTTCCATGTTTTTCTTGGCATTCAACAACTTTTCCAGTCTTTTCCTGGTCCAGTTACAACTTTTTGAATTGGCTGTTGTATCAAGTTGAACTTGAATATATTTCTTTATTAAATTTAAGGTTGAAAATGATTTTTAGGTCACTGTATCCTACATTTATCTACATATTCATATTGACTTGAATATATGATTGAAAAGGATCTACAGTTTTGACAACTTTATCCTGCCTAAATTACTTTTTAACTTTTTGACTTTTTTGTGCTATCATTTGAACTTTACATTGCCTCATTAACGCTGAGAATGAAAAGAATTTGTAAGTCATTGTATTCTGCTTTTATCCACATTTTGCACCTTTTTGGGGATTGAGGTTTGCACATAACATGAGTTCTGTTCTTATGTTTATATGGATGACATTTAACACATGAGTATTTAATTTTAGTCCTTTTTTTGTCCCTTTGACTTCCTCTTTTCTGTATAATTATATACTACTGTACGTGACTAAAACCCTTTTGGGTTGGTCTGTGATGTCATGTTTTCATGTCAACATACACCCTCCCTTTTGGGCAGGGTAAAGGTGATATGTTTCCACATGATCTGTTTTATTTCCCATTTTCACAGACTCACAGACAGATCCACTCGCCTCTGTTAGCTAAATGCTCATACCAGACGGTAAAAAGAGCCACATTCTGCCAGTATATGGTATCCCAATTTCCTCAACAGACCTAATAAATTCAATAACACACTTAAAACTTAACATATGACTGCACTTAACCCCGTCTCATTTCTAATAACCATCCTGCAGTCTCAGTTTTTCAGAGGAAAAAAAAATGCATGACAGACAGACTTAAACCAGTGAAACTCAATAGGGCATGAAATATTTCACCACACAGAATAGTCTTTGCTAAGTGCTCTGATGTCTTTTGGAAAAAGGACAGATGATGTCTGTGTCACTGAATGGCAAATATTTTAGCATCTGGTTTGTGGGCGTGTGCTTCACTGTCTGCTTTTAAACCATCAAGATTGTAGTTTTGATGCCTTATAGAAAAGCTCTACATTTTTTGTCATATGACATCTCAATAATACCATTTTTTGACAAGAAGCTGCAGTTCATGTGGTTACCGTTGTCATAACAATTGTCTGACATGCCGTGGGTTCAGTGAAAGGACACGAGGGGTCCAAAGTTCGGCTTCAGAGCCAGTGATCTAAGGTAAACAAATGATCGTTAGTGCTCGGAGGCTTACTGCAATCTCAATTTCTAATTCACTCTGAGATCAACATCTAATCTTCTCTTAGTCCAGAGAGATTTCTCTGACCAGGTGGATGGTTTTGTTTTACAATCTTGTCAAATTCCAACATCATGGTGGAAAAATCCTCCCTGAGCCTGATTCAATGCTATTTCATGTGGTCACTTTTTACAAATGCAAATGCATCCTGTTATATGGTTGTTCCTTAAACTACAGTGGAAAGAAAATATTAACATGTTATAATCTTGTGATTACGTCTCATGTGATATAACTCTGGAATAAGTGGTGCCAAATATTGATATATTGTGATTAGAGGGTCTTTTCGAACAAATATTCTTTCCATTTTGAGTATGTATTCTTTGTCTACTTTTAGTGATGCTTATAGTACAAATGATGGCAAAATTAATAGAAGTGAAATAGCCAAAGAAGTAGCTGACAAGAGAATAAAGGAAGTACAGATGGTAATGTTGGACAGCTGTGAAAACAGTGGAGGAGATAAGGCATGTACTTAAAGTGATACGAAACTGAAACCAGACTGTGCTGAATACATAAATTACATTCAAAAGGGAACTTTATGTATTTCAGAACATTGCAAATAGTGTTAACCTGAGACTCTAGATAGGCTGTTAAGTATATATTGCACAGCATATATTTCACTTGTCCATCTGGGCAACAGCCCATGGAAAGTGTTTAGGAGAGGTAGAAGCTTTCAAAAGCATATCTGGCAAGTGAATGGACAATCTTTGTATCGTTCACATACATTGTGGAATATTTCAAATTTCCCTTTGTTACAAATTTCCCCATGTGGGACGAATAAAAGTTTATTCTATTCTGTTAAACGTTGTAGTAGGCGGGTGCTACTGAAGTTGGAAATGGAGTGAAAACATCCTTTCTATCAAGAAATGCTTTCAGTGTTGCAATTTGTTTTTCATTTAATAAACAAATGCAGTACAGATCTGACAAAACTGCTAACTGCTGAAGCTGTTAGTATTTTAGTAATCTCTGTATGAGTAGTCACTTCCTGTTGTTCAGAACTTGCTTTAAAGGATGCTGATTGGATGGAGCACCTGTAAACAGGGCATAGATGAAACAGTCTTATAGTATCATATGTATAGGGCTGGACGATTATGGTAAAAATAAGAATCCTGATTATTTTAAGTGATATTGAAATCACAATTAATAAAAACAATTATTTATTTATTTAAAAACTTCAGTATTGATTTAAATACACCTTTAAAGAACCAGTGAGTGGCACATACAGTATTATTGATCCACGTATGACACACACACTCACAGTGGCTGCACGTGGAACACAGACGCGCTATGAAGCGCAGGAACTTGCATACACGGCACTCCACACTGTGTGGCATATTAATGATTTTTCTTCGATTATGTTTTTATGATTGTCAGATGGCAAAATTGAAATCACGATCAAAATCCGATTAATTGTCCAGCCCTAATCTATCGTATCATATCGCATCGCATCGCATCGCATCGCATCGCATCGCATCGCATCGCATCGTATCGTATTGTATCGTATCGCATCGTATCGTATCGTATCGTATCAAATCGATATTGAGATATCAAGATACCTGGCATGAATATCGAGATATGACATTTTGTCCATATCATTCAGCCCTAATCAATACGCATCCTTTTGATTCTTAACTGAAATAGTGTTTTGATTCCATCTCTATTTAGAATATACTGTTCCCTCAAAAATGTAAATGCTGTTGTTTTACTGTTATAGACAATCAAGTCAGGCTAGCCAGTCTTAGGGAACTATTGAGGTTGCATGTACATCATGTCAGTCTGTTGAGTATTGGATAAATGTTGGGGTCAAAGAGAGAAGTGAAGGACAGAGACTCAGTTTTTATCCATGTAAAAGTAGGACAATTTTTCAAAGTTTTATGACCCCCTTTCCCCAGTAACAGTGACTAATGCTCATAAAGTAGCACCTTTTATTGATATCAAAAATGTCAGCAAGTATTGATGGTTGTCCGTCAGATTGCCTTTAATTGACTTTTGGGCAGAAGTTCTCGTTTCTGTTGACTCAAGCTTATAAACAGGCATCACGATAGTGCTCTGTTTTTTATGTAAGAGGTCATTTTAGTTCACTCATTGACTCTCTCTCTTCTGTTTCTTTGTCATCAGAACAAGTCATTTTTTCATATCACCTAGACAAAACAAAACACGTTTTTTGAGAGTGATTCATGGATCTTTACCAGGGCTTGACATAGAGTTTTCACTTACCAGCTCTTGTGGCTAAAGTGATTTTCTGAAGTCACAATATTTTACCTTTCCAAAATGTTGTTGTTTTGCTGAGCACAGTTTACACTCTCTTACCTTGGACTTTCCTAAGTGCCAGTTTAGATGCTATCTGCTTGTGTGTAACTGTACCGGAAACACCCAGTATGTTTACATCCTCTTCTTCCTGTTAGTCTCTTGCTTTCCTCCAGTGTCTTTGATATCAGTGTGTGATTATATATCCCTTTCGTTTCAAGCAGGCATCAGCAGTAAAATATTCTCTCTTCTGTCCTCAGGTGAATCATGAGTAACTACAGCGTCACCCTGTCTGGCCCTGCCCCCTGGGGCTTCAGACTTCAGGGAGGGAAGGACTTCTGTCTGCCCCTCACGATCTCACGGGTGAGTAAGGCCGACCCACACAAACACACAACACATTTGTATCCTTCACTCCATGACAGTCACCTCTGAGGAATGCCGTTCATGTTCACTACGCCATTTGCTCAGTCAGTGATGAAAGTGCATGTGTCATTCATCTTCTCTGTCACACACCTAGCTGGATTTAGAAACCTCGTGTAACAGTTCAGGGCCTCTGTCACCAGCCCGCCACGTATAATCTTGACCCCCATTATGTCAAGGCTAAGAATATTGTCATAATAATGTTACATAACTGAACCATGACCAAAATATCCATCAAATTAGAAAATCTCTTGAATTTCCCTGACAGCCTTTCAGGGTGTATCAGGGGGATTACTCTGAATCCTGTTGATGGCTTTTGTCATTCATATCAGGAATAGTGCGAAGTGTCCTGGCCTTTTCCTTGGCATTTGTCCTGATGTGAGACAAGGGAGACTCATATACAGCGGCTCAGCAGCAGGACCTTCGGAAACTATCCTTTTGCTGTCCATCTGGCTAAAAAATGTGGTCTGTGATAACTATTTGTGACTCTCAGACACACAAACATAAACTTGAGTTTCACTCTGGCTGACCAGGTTCTGCGGAGCTCTTAGATCGGAGAATGACTGGCTCAGGGACAACTGTTTGAAAAACAGGCCTGTTTATAAGACAAGACCAGCCTTAGTCTAAACATAGTTACTCTGTTGATGCTATTGGTGAAAGGCCCTCCTGTGCTAAACACTGTGATTGCTGCACAAATAAAACAACCACAGTGCAGCCTGCTTTGGTCTTCAGCATTTTTTGTTTTTAGAGGGTCACATTTTAGCAAAAATATTTTCCAAAGTTGAACAAGTGATGAAATTAGCTGACAATTTTTGAAATTAAATTACTTTTGTGTACATTAATGTGGGCAACTTGTGTCCAACTGCTCCTGTTGTACAGACTTAAAGCCACAGTGGACCTCATAATGGTCGCTAATATGTTTTACCAATGAAAACATTTCCAGTCAAAACTTCACACTGGCAGACCGGGTGTTGTGGTATAAGCATCCATCTCTTTCTGCTGACAGAATTGTATTTAAACTTGATAATTAAAGGACCCCTTAGATAAACAAATGCTTGTGTTATTGTTTGGAGTAGACTCTCACAGTTGTGGAAATTCCAGTGACACTTTTAAGGGATGTCAAGAACAGCTTCTTGGCCTCTACTGATGTGACTTTTTAAATATGAGAATCTTAAGCTATGGCGTCCTTATCTGAAAATGTACCCAAACAAAACAGCTGCACACTGTTTTTATGGTTTTGCTTGCTTGAAAAAACAGGCCTGTTTATAAGTCATAAGTAATAAGACAAATATGGTGCGATACAAATTAAGACAAATCAAGATTGAGTGATTTATTGTTCACCTAATTAGGTAAACAAAAACAACAAGATACCCTTATTGAATACAATTCAACTCGGTTCAACTAACATTATTGCAAACCTCATTCAAAATATTTAAAATGCAAACAATACCCAGATTACTTGAATAAATTGCATTGATCATGATGAAATCTAAATTGCAGAGACCATTTTTTATCATGTAAGTATTTAGGTCTTGTATTTTGACTCATGCATCTGTCTATTGACATGGAATAACATCAGCTAATTTACAATCGGGCATGGCAGTGCTACAAGTTTAAAGAATTTGTTGATGTATTTTTCTCAAAATACAATCAAAGTTGAGCACCACTCATCTAAAAAACTGGCAAATAAACACTAGTAAACAGTGCTATGTTCAAAACAATGGTTTACATTTTTGTTTGTCTTGACATAATTCGTATCACTAACACATTTTGTCTGTGTAGGGTTATCCATTGCATTGTTTCTATTTTTTTGTAAAGGGAAATTACATTTGAGGGCCATACATTTACGTGCAATAGCCATACAAGACTGCTTCCAGTGCATGTGCAAATTAAAATGATTTCTTATGCAGCCTTAGCCCTGAAAAATGCAATTCATCTGGCTTGAGAAGAAAGAATAATAATCCACTAATTAGGGTCCCACACTGTTTTGTAAAATCAATTTCTTCTTGTCAAACAAGATTAAAAGTAGGAAGCCTGTCTTCTTCTTGAGGAGCCAGTGCTTTGACAACATCCCCGGCTGCGGCACAACGAGCCGTGTTATTCAGTTCCTGCCACTTCCTGTTATGTAATTGTAATCTCAATGTCACGGCCAAGGTCAGTGGCTGTTTATTTGTTGTGGGCAGGATCAGTGACGGAACTGTGAAAGCTACGTGTGGAAAGGAGGAATGACTTTTCTCAAGTGGGAATATGACCCGCTCTTTGAGTACGAAAGGCCAGGGAAGCTGTCCAGACTATTTTTATGCTTGACACTATGATAATAATGGAACAGGACGTTATGTTGTCAGAGTGGTATGTAGCTGTCGGCAGACATCTTAAAATCATATCTCAAAGACAAAAACTGACACTGTATGACCCGATAAGGTACTGAATTGCCTTTGAAAATAGGAATAGAAAAATTTGAGCCTTATTACAAAGAGAAAACAAGGTCAGCACTTACTTGGCTGTTTGCCTACGCTATCTTCTGAAAATTGGCACAACCATTAAAAAACACAAGGCCAACATCTGCTTGAAATACTTCAGCACAATCATGTTCCACTTCAAGTTTTTAAGCAGCAGCAAAGACAAACATTGCCTGGCTATAATTGTTTTCTAATTCAAATTTTACATTGGAGCATTCTCACAGAAGGTAATGTGGAGTATTATCACTATCATTTGTAGTGTACGCTGCACAGTGAAACACACAGACTCTGCTGTCCAAATATTACTGAAAAAGATGAAAAGCAGATGGGCACCTGCAGCCTCTGTGTGTTTTTTTTTTTATGTCATGTACTTTTGTTTTGATAGAGCTTCAAATAAATCGAGACAGGTGAGTTAGAAAAGATGCCAAGTAGCCAGACTCAAGCCTTGAATCTGTTAAAATTCCAAGCCTATGTACTTTAAATCATTTCTTCATTTTTTTGTGGGTTATAGTGGCAGAAAACTATGAACCATAAATGTTTTGACTATCCCATGTGTCCTGTGTTGAGTCATTGGTGGTCTGGAGCATGCCACAGTATTGCTGAAGTGGGCAACATGGCTCTCGCAGCTTTCATTCCATCACATTTGTTGGTTAGAGTCGTTCCCCAGACATATTTTCATTCCAGTTGCATGGCCAATAAATGGCACAAACCTCCTATTGTTGCCCTGGTGCTGCGAAATAAAAGCCCCTTTATGTATGTTATCTTCCAATCCCACTGTCAAATAAGAAGAGATGGGTTATGGCAAGAGCCTCACAATCTAATAAGATATGCTACAATATAATATGATTTGAGAAGAGTTGAGAATCGCTTGGGTTTTTACCAATACCACAGTTTAGTTGACTCTTTTAAAATAGTGCCAGTGCTTAAACAGTTCCTGATTGGATATTATCAAGGGCCGTTTCACATGGGAAGAATTTCACTTGCATGATGGCAGCGGTTCATGCATTTTTTCATTTCCACATGCAAGTTTTCAAGTCAGAGCTTTCATACCAACAAGCATCTCCCAAGCCAAGAACCAGGTGGATCTAGCTGAACTGCAAGTTTAGGTGTTGCCAACTTTGTTTGAAATCCCAAAGCCACAGGCATGGCATGCTGGTGTTTTTTTTTTGGTGTGAATAACAGCCACACTGTTGTTTATCATAAGTGCCTCCCAGGGCAAAGTGACACTTTTAACTAGTTTGGATTCTTGATCCCCATCCATAAATTTGGGACATTGGGCTTTTTACGGTGAAATAGCTTCACAACACAGCATGGTTTTGTTTAAAAAAAAAAGAGAAATAAACAAACACTTTCAGTTCCTGGTTAGATTACAGTGCAACTAGAATATGTGTAAACTCCAGGCTACCAAAACCGTGAACCAAACTGCAGGTAAAATAAACTAGGAATTTACTCTGAATACCATTGACCTAAAAATATGTGTCTTTTATAGCTAATTAATGTCAACTCTGTTGTCATGTTAGGCAGTTTTAGTATATGGACAATGAAACATCTGCCAACAATTTAAATACAATCAAAGCCACTTCATTTGAGAAATTAGAGGAAATTATGCATACCCCAAAGCTTTTTTTCAGGCTCATTTAAGTCCAACATGATAAATAGGCTGCATTTGTAGCAAAGGAAATGCTTCTGCTGCTTTCCCCACATTTTTCTTTTTACTTATATGGATGCAATTACCATGAAATAATGATGTAATGACTCTACTTATGCTCCCCATATGTAACTGATCCTAAGATTACATACTGTACTGTACAGTATATGGGGCTGGCTCCTTACAATACAACCACAGCACCCTATCCCAACCTTTTTTTTATAGTCAGATTGACTAAAGCTTGTAATAACACTGAGTAGAAGTATGAGATGCAGTTTGGTAGGTGATAATGTGAATAGCAAGGAGTAATAAAAGGTAAATAAAACCTCTACTTTACTTTACAGAGACAAACTATAATAATCTTTGGTTGCCTTTTAGTGTTTAGTTGTGTTTTCAGTGGGATTAAATAGTTGGAATTTCAGATAAGAGACCACCCGATACTTGAGTTATGAGTTATGGAGGAAGGGCCCAGTTATGCACATACATAATGTGCGTGGGGGGGTGTCTGTGTTCCTGTTCCCCCAGACTCTTTCCATCATAATGGCCTTTGGTTTTTGCAGCTCCTTTTTAGGAATTTTGTGACATACTTCATCATGGGAAACATTATTGCTTTTTTTATTTCTTATGAAACAATGGAAAATATCTACTCACAGACACAACAAAATCCAAACATAAATCAGGAGGAAGTGGTACAAATTCCTGATAATAAATTAGGCTGAACAGTCAGATAATAAGTTTAAAAGAGCTGTCATGTATTTATTGATATAGAACGTTCACTCAGCTCCCTAAAGATCCATTTTCCCATTGACCCCTTGCCTCCCCATCATGTCTCTGGAGTTCTTCTGGTTGTTGTTTTAGTTCAGTGCGATACTCTTTGCTGGACATTGTGCAGACTATTTTTAGCTCTGTGTTTGGAACTGAGCTTTTGGATTTGTCTTGTTTCATGCCTCTCCATTATGTGTTTATATGGTGAAACTTCCTTCACTCTTAAAGAAAAGGAATGTGATGATGTGGTGTATCTGGGCAACCCACATCAACAAAAGGGGTGAAAACATTAATGGTGCTCTCAGTTAAAGAGGACGCAGTCCAGATATAGACACAGGCAACCTGATATTTAAGCCACTTTCATCTGCATATATCCATTATTCATTTATTAAGTAAAAAATGTTAATGAGGTGGCCCTGAGGTGAAAAACACACCGCAATAAAAACTACAACAACAAAAAAGCAAATGAGAAAACACAACAGCTTAAAACCAATTAAAAAACAAGAACTAAAAAAAGAAATAAAACTGATTAAAAAAAGAACATTCAAAACAAAAAGACAATGGGAAAAAAATCAAATCACTTTGTGTTTTTTAATTGGTTATTTTTTATTGTTGTTTCATTTTATATTTTATGATCTGTTTGTGATTTGTTGTGTTTTCTAGTTTGTTTTGTGTTGTATGTTTTGTGGTAATATGTATGTTTAATATGTTTTTGTGTAGGGATTTGCTTTGTTAGTTCATTTTTTGAATATGCCATCTTTTGTGATGTGTTTTTATGGGGTTTTTAATATGCATACACTCACACATGTTTGTTGACATGCATATAACTTAGTCTGCAGTGAATTGAAAAGATTTTTAAAAATTCCATCATTATGATGGTTGCCATTATAGGATTCTGACTGATATTGTCTACATAATATTTAGCACAGTACAGGTTCTTATACCCATGATGTAAAAAAATACTGATAATTTACATAAATGACTGAAAGTGGCCACCGACCAACAGCATCACCACCCTAACAGATCCAGGTCCTGTACATGCAATCCCCAGGCAATGACAACACTTTGTTGACCTTTCTTTCCCCATACAACATGGCCCCTACCCAACAATCCACTGGTGAATCTTGAGGAGTAGGTGCAACAAAACAATGTGACGTTATCATGTACCCGACCCCCTTGACTTGTGTATAGTTTTTCTTTGGTATCCTTTCTCCATCCCAGTTCTTTCTGTTCATTATATTCTTCTGCAACACATATTTTATAGTCCAAAAGTCATAGCAGTCCAGCTTTAAATCAGACTTAATAGATGTGCAAAGTGTGGCAGCATTTTCAAGATATACTCTTCACAAGGGAGTAATGACAATTGACTTTAAGGTGCCCTTTGGCCTATGACTTTCAAAATCTGTTAAGTCCATTCCTCATCAAAGTATTTTTGAGATGCTGTGTTCACAACCAATCAAAGAATATTGGACTCTGTCACCTTGCCCTTTGGCCTATGAATTTCAGAATGTGGTTCAGACCTATCTCCGCTAACTATCAATCTAGACAAATCAGGATGGATGAAAAGTAAATGACAACTTTGGCTAATTGGTGCTTACCAACAATGCAAACTCAGTGTTATTTATTTTTGCTGCACAGTGGACCAAAACCAGCACTAAGCTCAGCTAAGATGTGGGTTGCCGGTCAAACACCAGAACAGCTGTTGTAGATTTAGTTTTTTTTTTTTTTTGTATAATTCAGAAACGCCCTTTACATTGCTCTTTGTACGTGCTTTAAACGAACTTTATCCTCAAGAGCTGTTTATCATTTCTCATTTCTCATAACATTTCTGAAAATGTTAGGACACTTTAGAAGAAGCATTTGTTTAATAAAAAAAGGTTGACCAAAAGTTCAGTTTTCTTTCTAAACACCTGTTTAAGTGAGCTCTCAAGACAGATCTTTAGTTGTTCAACTACTTTAAGGAAATGGGAGAGTTTTGAAGTAGGTTTAATATTAGAAAGTAGATTTTGCTCGTCACTCTGGTTTTTCTAGTATGAGAGAATGATCAGGACTATCTACAATGAAAGCAGTGCTCGTAAATGCTGAGGTGTTAGTCATGGATCCCTGCCATATTGGAAATCTGCATGTAGTGTTTTTGTCAATGATTTACATGTAAAGCAGAAAGAAGTTTATATCTTGTGGAGTTGATCGGATAAAGAATAATCTGTCTTGCTCAGTCTGACATTAAGCCGTAACTTTTGCTTCAGCTCACGTCCAGAAAAAATAAACTCACGCAGTGAAAAATTCCCCTGGCATTACAGGAAACCTTTGAGTTGGATAGATTGTGGTCCGCGTTGCGTTGCTGCCAAACAGATTGTGTGTAATTCTTTTATCTGTCTCGTGTCTTAAAATCTCGTGAGTATTTATACACGAAAAACAGAATTTTGATTGGAAACTGCTCTGAAATTGTCCAGTTGTTCACAGCTCCATTTATAAATATTTGTTTAATACTGCTTACTTAGCACTTTTGGAGTTTCTATGTGAGCATGTGTTCAGGTTACATCTGGGCTCGGTAAATATCAGCACTATGTGTTTGATCCCAGTTTGATCCTCCTGCTGTCTGTCAGGAGTTTTTCTGAGGCATCTGCTTCCTATCATCCTAACGCTGTTTGACAGATGAATAAAGGATAACCATGCCCTCACTTTTTTTGATTTATATAAATTCTGCTATTTTCTTTTACTTTTGATGAAAGTCATTTCAAGGAACTTTCCACAGAATTCAATACACAATATGAACATTAGGGGCTTTTGGGCTAAAACCTGGAATCATTTTTTTTTTAGGTTTAATTAGTCAAGCAACTTTTCTATTTTGTACCAAACAGCTTTCATTCAGATATACACCTCAACACCCGTCAGTACATTTAACAGCAATAATAGTATGCAGTCCAAACAGCAGGTGAAACGTAACCATCCAGCCAAATCTAAAAACCCCTCTGTAAAGTTGAATATAAGTCTGACCTATGTGGAGACCAGCCGTTGCACTTGACTCAATCCCCACACATCTCCAAACCTTTTCATATGATCTGCGTCAGCGGTGCCAGTCAGCCCCGGGTTTGTGTCTGACCTGACTAAAGAGCATTCAGTATTCAGCGCAGCGTTGGTACCGCTTTGTGCTGTTTTGTTTGCGTTGTCATGGCAATTTGACTGAAAGCTTGTGTGAAGGTCTGCCTGGAATCTCCTGCAGCCTGATTGATGTAGACCAGGGTTAAACCATGACAACCATGGGTCTACCTCAGCTTGAGTGGCTTTAATTGTGATGTTTGGCACAAGGAAAAAGGGCCCTTGCCATCTTGTCCCCATTGCTGCAGCTGTAGGGTGCATCACTGTTTTCTTTCCTCCTCTTTACTGTTTTACAAGTTTGTGCAAGGTGGGCAGGTGTACATAAATCTTTCCTCTAATGCTGCTACTTGAGATTCAGTGAGTTCTTAATGGTCTTAACAGGTGGTAAACTTGCAAGAACAAATCCTTAACCTAAAGCATCAGACAAACCTTATTTTCAAAAGAGTTGGGACAGTGTGTGAAAAGTGAATAAAAACAGAATATGATGATTTGCAAACCCTTTTCAACCCTGATAAATGCAGACCAAAGACAAGGCCACATTGAAAAATCATTGTATCCATAGGCAACAACTTGCAAGTGCTTCTCCAGAAATATGCTGCTGGAACCCACCGACACCTTTTGTCTCCACTACCTCGGAATCTGCAGTCAGGAGGAAAGCTAGCCCAAATCTACAATCCAGGTTTCTTTAAACTGATTTTAAAACTAACATAAACATTCATGTCTTGCCATAGCAATTTAGCTGGTAAGATATATGTGCATAAGCATCACAGAACTATAATCTGTTAACATTAAAAACATAGCTATTTCAGGAACAGATTAGCAGAAGTTGTTTTACTAGCTGAAATGTCTTTGTTGCCATTAGCTCACTGAGAAAAGCAGCTGGTAACAAAAGTGGATATACTTTAAATTCTGGGAGGTTTCATATACCAAGTTTCCAATTTCTTGGAAGTTCCTGACTCTTTGCATTTTCTGTTTGATACTCCCAAATTTAATAATAAATAATAATACATTTTATTTAAAAGCACCTTTCTAAGCACTCAAGGACACTTTACAAAATACATCATAAAAACACAGTGCATTAAAATCACAATAAAAATAAATAAAAACAACATACAAGAGTGACACAGTTAAGTGAAGGTAGAAAATTAAAGGGAATTGGCAGTTTGGAATAGGTGGGTTTTGAGTTTTGATTTGAAGTGGGGAAGGGAGTCAATATTTCTGAGGTCCGGGGGAAGAGAGTTCCAGAGTTTGGGAGCAGAGCGGCTGAAAGCTCTGCTACCCGTGGTGCTGAGCCGGGCGGAGGGTACAGAGAGATGGAGGGAGGAGGACGACCTGAGGGAGCAAGAGGGGGTGGCAATGTGGATGAGATCAGACAGGTAGGGGGGGGCAAGGTTGTGGATGGCCTTGAAAGTGTACAGCAGGATTTTGAAGTGAATTCTGAACTGACAAATTTGCCTTTTGGACAACAACAAACTGATTATCTTACCTTTGGTTGGCAACTCCACATCTGACCACTGAAGAGCGTTATGTCTGCCTCTAGAGGTACTAAGTGCCACTAAAGGCCAAACAAAAGTAAATCTGATCAACCTGGAGCTTTGCTCATGCCCTTTGTTTCCCTGACCCTCGACAGACCTTGGGCCCCTTGGCTGTCGCCCTTTTGCCCCAATGGTCAATCCAGCCTTGACAGAGACATAATATTCAGCATTTTATCTGAATAACTTAATCGCTTATAAGAAAAAAAAATCCTAAGCCGGCAATATGCTCCAAAAACAGTTCGGTCATGAGAAAGAAAAGGACTGAAATTTTTAGAAAATTCAAAACCGCTTCGAACATTTTATTGGAGGCAGGAGATAGTACCAAGATTGGGCAAAGACTTTAAGAGCTCATATTGCCCTAAATCAAGTTTATACATTCATTTTGATGACTGCAAGGGTATGTTCACAATCAGTTATGTTCAAAGAAACAACTAGATTCTATATTAGATTCTTACCCTTGATTGTGCGACCCAGTCTGCTCAGACTTCTTTACTGGTCAACTCTATGCTTATTCCTCAGTTCAACACTGCCTATAATATCATTAAATAGTCAAGAAATTGAAGGAATCTCTGCATAAAAGGGGCAAGATTCTTAATCAACACTGAATGCCTGGTACCTCAAATCTCAAGGGGGCACTGCATCAACATTGACATCATTTTGTGATTTGAAGATGTTGGCTCGGGATCTTTTCAGAAACTATTCTTAGTTAATGGTATACTGCCCATTCCAACTATTTTAGAACTGGGTTTGTACTTTGCAAGGAGCTTTAAAGAAAAGTAGCATGGCAGAGTGATCAGTCAGATTTTCAGCCACATTTAACAAATTAGATCAGAACTAGCAAACATAACTCTGGTCTTGTAAAAGTGAATCTGTTCCCAATGAAACTTGGAAGCAAGTTGCTCAGCTTCTTAATTACACGGTCTGATTAAGTTCATATGTTTTAGCCCGGTGTTTAATGACATAATGTAAGGCCCAAGTCTTTTCCATATAAGGCTCTCTGTCTTCGCCTCTGCCCTGCACAGACATGACATGAATCTCACAGGCCTTCAGCCCTAACCACAACACACTTCCTGTAACCGAACTGCTCGATGAAATAGACCACAGTCTTTCCCTTACTCCATTATAAATTCACTGAACTCAGGAAGTTACACAGCACCATGGTGGATGATTAGCATCCCATCAATGCTTAAATATCCCACCTGGCATAAAATTTGTCTGCAAGAGTTGTGAAAAAAAATTAGAAATGCTATAACTGTATTTTAGTAGTTTATGCAATAGTCTGTGAGGCACCGCAGATACCAGGAGCTTTGGCAGCAGTTTATAAGGCTGTCAGACTTTTCTGCACTGAGAGACTCTGGATACCAAGAGTCCTAAAATGATAATGTTAACTGTTGTACTGGTTGATAGCACTAGTAAGTATGGATGTATTTTTTTTGTCATTTTCAACCAGAGAAGAGAAATAATGTCTGAACTGCACAGATAAATCAGCAACACTTGTGGACTTTGCCTGTAGTTTAGAGGGTTATTAAAAACAAGACAGTTCCAAATATAGAGTTTCAATGACTCTGTTGTTGCCCTGGTATCAAAACAGAAATCAGAGTTGTTTGATTTTTATCAGAAACATATTAAGGTGTCTGTACTACATAAGTCTGAACAGTATTCCACAGTTTAATATAAATTTCAACTACACAAACACAACGTAGGAGGAGGAAAATACTGGCATAAAAGTTGCAAGAATATCTGTCCTACTGTTACACCAAACAAACACACATTTATGTCCGCTACAGTATTTTTTTATTAATCATCTACAAGAATGTTGAAAGATGTGTTCAGCTGATACTGTATGACAAAAACTTGAAATTAAACGAAAGCTCACTCTTATGAGCTTCATGTTTCCAACACACACATGAGCACTCATCTACAGCTGTGGAACAAACAATCATTATTGTCATTATAAGCTGTAAATTTGGTCAGAGCATTAACAAGCAGGGGGGTAAGGTACTGCTGATAGAGGGAAAAGTATATGTATGGGTTAATGTGATGCACAAAAATTGCACAGAATCATTGTTTTTGAATTTGTTCTCTTAAGACATTTCCCCTTACTTCATTTCTGTTTTTAAGAGCCAAACAGAACAAGGGTGGCTTTACTAAATGTTAGAAGAGACTTGAAAACGTCAGCAACTGCCTTATGGACAATGCGAACCGCTGCTCTGTCTTTTTTCTTGCTGCAGCTTTCGGTTAAAAATATGACTAAGGATCTGTATTTTTTGGAAAGACTTGTTCCTTTCAGTATTATTAATGATGAAAAAGAGTGGTAAAATGGACCACTTTCAAACATATGGTATTGAAAATATTGCTGCATTGGAAGTTTTTGACAACCCTCAACCCTAATTAATTAGATTTGTTTCTATTTCTTCTCTTCATGTCTGTATTTGATCAAGACTGTGCAACAGTTGGATTAAAAACAGATGGAAACAGTGGGCTGTTTGTTTTTCTAGGCTCCCGCTCTGCCTCCTGAGATATTTTGTCAGTATTGCACAAAATCCACTCTTAAATATCCCTTCATATTCTTACAACAGGGCAAAAATTGAGACATTTGTAACGCAAAGTGCATATTTCACTTTTAATCCTCTAATCTCTATAGGATTTGCCCCCAAGCCCTCAGGTTGATCTGCCAAGTCTTGAGCAATAAATTGTATTCAGTCTACATTTAGAAGCAGAGCCATTTACATGTGAAGCATGGACCGACTCATTACCAGTAGCTGCCCAGCGGTAAAATCAACCATGTGGAGAGGAGCACAGCAGCACAGCAGTAACACCATTATGTGGCTGGAATCCCATTCATGTAATCGCAGTTGGACAGACTCTCATTTATTCATTCATTCATTTGAAAACTTCTGTCTCAGCTGCCAAACCTACAGCCCATGCACTGAAAAATATTTACTTTTTACCTATTTTCATTTAACTGGGGAACATTAAAGAGCTTGTTCTTACATCGTTTTGTAAGAATTTATTTTTTGTAGTCCTAATTGTATGATTGTTACTGTTTTATATGTGCAGTCTAAACTCATACATAACCACTTGACTAAAGCAGCAGGTGTAGCATTTAGAACAAAAGTATCACTAAAGCCCTTTCCAGAATGCATTTATGCACAAGTGCTGTAATGAAGTACCCCCATCATTATTTCTTGAGACATTTACATTAGTTCTCTCAGGATGTAATGTTAGAGTCGATTCACAGTGTGATGTAGCTTTGATGGAACGCATGTTTCAATGACACACAAAGGCACAGACACATGGCACTGTGCTTCCCCGCTGGCTCTGAATGCTCTGCTCTAACCTTTGTTATGCCTCTGATGCTACCTCTTCAGCAGGAATAAAGAGGGGGTCAACAGGTTCCTTCATTCCAGTTTTAAGACATTCATGAGGGCCTAGATAAAGGATAGGCAACTTTGGTAACCTCAAGGGCCACACATTAATGTTACTCTCAATTTCAGAGAGCCAAGTTATAACGAATTAAAGATTCTATCAGTAGTATGTTATTAAACAAAACAATACTACCTCTTATCAGAATTTATATTTATATTGTCAAGCTCAAAACCCCAACAGTAACACTTAAACCAATGAACACAACACAGAGTCAAAGCCAGCAAAAGTGTATATACCACTTTATTGTATCTATTTACTCGTACTCCTTTTTTAACCACTAAATACAAAAGAGAATCAAAACAATTATAAACTAGAAAAGCACTTGGAGAGCACAGACCTCCGCCAACGCCACAGTCCTCACCCATATTGTGATTTTCACTGTAAATATTAGTCCTACCTTTATTTCATCGAAATATTTAGATTCCTTGACCATGAAAACATACCATTAGCAATTGGATTCATAATGATATCTATTTTAGTTCAGTAGTTATTCACCAAAATCACATTTTTTGTCATGGCGGATCCAGACGCTGATCCGGATCAACACCAAAATTGAATCAGTTCTTCCTTTTCCCATGCCGAACATTTCCTGAAAATTTCATCAAAATCCATCCATAACTTTTTGAGTTATTTTGTTCACAGACAGACAGACAGACAGACAGACCAACAGACTCTCCCGAAAACATAACCTCCTTGGCGGAGGTAAAAATAATCTTGCAAAGATAGAAGTAATAAAAATCTTGATTTTTGATGGATGCTCAAGTTCATTTGACTCACCTTTGTATCCATTTCATTACCAATGCTTCATTAAGGAGCTTGGAACAGCAAGAACAAGAAGCTTGCTATGTTAGCATTGTCAGTATTAGCATATGCCCCCCTCCACTTAGAAAACCAACCTTACATTGTTTACCTGCTGACATTGTGACCATGTGATATAAAAAGTGTGCTTATTTAAATTGACTTTAGCACTAGATCAAGTGCAGTCTTATTATTTGTATAGCCTAATGTGACATTATTCATTGAAATTCGTGGAGCTGTGCTGTATTTAATCAAGCTGAGGAACTTGTCCTTAGTTGCTCAAAGGATTTTGTTTGGTTGCCTTAATGTCCTCCACTCTTGAGAGAGGAGCAGTAACACGGCCAAAGTTCCAGCTCATTATTTATCTGCTTTCCGTCACGAGTGTCTCCAACCTCTGCAGATTTTTATTTATAGTCTGCAGATGCCAGGGATTCCTACTGTGACATCTATTTGTTTTGTATCCATGTGAGAAAACTGATGACGTTTGGATTTATAAAGAATTCTCTGTTCACCGCAGACCGAGAATTAAACATTGCAGACCACATTGAAAAACACATATCCTGACCATCATCTCCATGTTTTTAAGAGCCCATGTCAAAGGAATGACCATATATAGAGCTTTAGAGTATTGTCTTTTCTCACATCCTTACAAGGAGAGATCTTATTCACCCGCTCTTCCTCTCTGACAAACACAAACACACACAGACGCGCTGAGACGGAGACACGGTGAGATTAAGTGAGAGGAATCCGTGTCCCAGGGCCAGTGCTCATTCAGCAACCCTTTAGCAGCTTTCTTCCCCTGCCATTAACCTCTGGAGTCATCTAAAAGAGAACAACAGAGCCGGCAGCTGCCAGTGATCTCTGAAGAGTGCTTACACGCGTTTTATCGGCCTCTACATTGAAGAGTAATGAGTAATTTTATTGAAAGTGAATGAGTCAGGAAAGACTTGCTAAACGCTGACAGGTGTGAGTGTGTGAGTCTGCGTCGGATGCTGATTGGGCAAACCAGTGAGTAAGTTCAAGTTGTGTTCATGCCTGCCCCCTTTGTGAGTAACATGTGGCTGGTCTACGTTTCCAAGACATTGGTATGCATACATCAGCCTCGGCTATACATTCTACACTTCCCCGCTGCTGATCTGCGTGATAATGACACAAGGAAAACACAGCTCCAGGGTGAATGTGCCGGGGGTCGCTGCCACCAGCACTGACACTTCCTCATTCTTTTTCTCCTGCCCTCCCTCCCTATTTTATAATGAGGCCTAACACAATGGCACACTCTTTAAGTCCCATTTACCCCTTTTAAATTACAAGGAGGTCCATATAGAGGGCATTCTTAAAGAGTTTGAAGCCTGCTTTTGTGCTCGTTTAAATTGGACAGTAGTGTCATACATTCAGTGGAGTTTAGACCAGAAGATCAAGAAATGAACATAAAAATAGAAAAAAAATACTAAATTACAGCTAGAACTAAAGCCTGTTGGATTTATACCTCTGAAAGTGCAGTGGTGGGTCAAGAAGGCTAGGGATGGTCTTTGGAAAACCTTTTTTTCTTCAAAGGGACTGTGAGGAGTTTTGAAGTAATTACAAAAAAGTCTCACTTTTAGATATATGCCTGATGGAAATACACACTATAAGATGAGTTTTATAGCTTCAAAATAGGTTATCTATAAATGCTATTCCTCAGCCTTCCGGTCGGGTTGGACAGGGCTTGACTGGCCTGGATACTCAACTTCAGGAACAAGACAATTAAAACTAGAGCAAATTTATATTATTCGGACACGTCTTAGAGCACCGGGCTGTAAGTAGCGATATATAGCCGGCTACAAAGCTACGATACTAAGTTTTCCAAAAATCTCTTTTTGTCACACGTCAAAAACTACCACTACGTAACTAGAAAGAGATACATTACCTCGTCGCTTTGCATCCTGTAAGTTGTTGAAAAAAGAAGTTGTATAGCAATGCAGAGTTCTGAGGAAGGTCTGAGCTGCATGCTTTATTAGCATCACAACAAACACACGCTTTGGCTTGGGTCTTTTGGTGCGTTCCAGTCGTAGTCAGAAGTCGGAATTTCCGAGTTCCGAGTAGGAAACTGCAACTGGAACGTCCCCCGAAGTCGGAATTTCCTACTGGGAACTTGGTGAAACCTTGCCACCCCCGAGTTAACAACAGCTAACAATAGCCTGGTAGATTGGCATATTTCTGTCTGACTTCAACTGGAACGCCGATAAGTCGGAGATGATGTCACTCCCAGTTCCGAGGTTAGCTCAAGGGTAGCAGAGTCCCATTGTCACCGGTAATAGATTCTCCTCATAGCACCTTTAATAGTTTAGATGTCGTGAAACAAGATTTAAAAAGACAGTAACTTGTACCTTTACCTATGAAATATGTGGAGTCTGTCGTAGAACATTTTTGCAAAATTGTCCTGCAAAGTATGAGTGCTAAAACTAATCATTTTATCTAAGGTCCTGGGCAGACAATTAAACTAAGGTTGACAGAAACATGCATCGTACATCATCAGTCCCTCTCATGAAGAGACTCAAAAATCTTACAATTTATGACATTAATATCTTTCAAATATGTGTTTTTATTTACAAGATACTTTCAAGTGAGGGGAATATTCCTGAACAGTTTAAGATGTATTTTAAATAAATTTACAGGTTCATTCTTACTCTTCCCGTCATTCTTCTGATCTTCATCCTCCAAAAATTCTTACTTGCGGAGGTCAATTTTTATTCCCATATAGAGGTAGCAAATTCTGGAATAACTTTTCTTACCTGTTAGAGAAATGTTCCTCAACAAACTGTTATAAAAGATGTTTTAAGGATCATTTAATTACTGTTTTGAAATAGTTTCTCTCTTTCATGTCAGTTATGTGTACATTATTTGATTTTTTTTTTTTGTTTTCATTTATGGTCATTTTATCTCTGGAGTCATTGGCAATACGATCCCTTATAGAACTCACGCACGATCATCAGACCACTCATGGTTTTTATTTGATCTTCTAATTTTTTTCTTCTTTTTGTAATTGTGGTGGTATGTATTTTCTTATTAGTTTGTCATAACCTCTGAGTAACTTGTTTTTGTTAGATTGCTTTTTTCTCTTTTTTTGCACGTTATATGTGCATATAATATTAGGGATGGGAATTAATAAGATTTGATCAATATCAATGCTGTTAACGATCCTGCTAATCGATCCAATTCTTTAACGATTCCCTGATCGATTCCTGCAGATTTTGTGAGTGGACAAATGTTGGTCTGATTTTCAGTGGCAACAATATCAAACACGTCACAGCATAGGTATCCGCCTCTGCAAGTTGCTGGTGTTTCCACTCACTTAAGGTTTTGTTGTAGCTGCAATGAAAATTAAGCTACAATTCTGATGCTTCTGAACCCTGTCATTGGAAGGAATTGATAAGAGAATTGAAAGCAAAAAGATTAATGATATCAATTCTTTTTTTTTTGTTTAAATAACAGGCAAAGTTACATAACAGAGAACAGAGAAGAAATAAAGTTAAAAAAAATACAAAAAAGGAGTGAGCTGTTTGGTGTGAATGATATGTGTGCGCGTGTGTATAAGTGGTTTGTGTGCGTGTGTGTCTTTTTGATATCGATTCTTTGATGGAGCTGTTAACGATTCTCAACTGGAATTGGTTTTCGATTCCCATCCCTATATAATATTGTGTAACTTTAATATACTTTTGGTGGAGGCTTCAAATAAGCCCTTTGGGCTTTTCGCCTCTTCCTGCGCCTCATATAATTTGTTATCTTTGACTTTTGTGTATCTCATAATTGTGCAAAATAAATAAATAAATTAAAAAAAAAAACTCAAATTTTTCTTGAGATATGACTTCATGAGCAAGAGATGAACAAAAGGTCCAAACATTGACCTCTGGCTTCCAGAATCTCTAAAGTCTGACTTTGTGTTGGAGTTTATATTTGCATGAATTTTGAAGAATATTCTGCTCAGTGTTTTTGAAATGATGAACTTGAGGCTATCTATTTATCCTCAAGTTAGGAAGAACATTTGTGCAAAATAGGTATGAAATTGTAAAAACTGGGTAAAAAGGGTTTGAAAGTGGAAAAAGGTTAATAAATAGATGCAAAATAGGTATGAAATTGCAAAAAAAAAAAGGGGAAAATTGGCAAAAAAAATCCAAAAGTGGCTTAGGAAAATTGATTATTAGCAAAAATGGAAATTAAATTTGAAAATAAATTTCAAAAAACATGTAAAAATTCCAAAAATAGTTCTGACAGTGGCCAAAAACAGATGAATGGTTGCAAAATAGGCATACAGTTGTAAAACGGGGTTAAAAAAGGTAAAATGGTCTAAAAGTGGGAAAAAGGTGAATGAATAGAGGAAAAAAATAGGCATGTAGTTGCAAAAAACTACATCACAATGTAGTGATGAAAAATTTCTTTTTACTGTTTTGAAGATTGTGTTAATTGGAAATGAATGAACTTCACTTGACCTGTAAACTGAGAACTTTAAAACTGGATTGCTTAAAAGATAATATTAAGTTGAATAAGATCTTTATGCAAAGTTTGAAAAATGTTCACAAGGTGTTCTCAAACAAAAGGATGATACTTTTGGCCACTGTTATCACTGGTAAAGCGTTAAAAAGTAGAAATACAAAAAAATATAAACTGATGATAATATCAAAGCAACACATGTTCATCGGCCAATCCACATCATTTACATATTTGTCTCTGTGTAAACATACAGTATATCCTCACATTACCTCAGGCACATTGAAAAAGAAAACACAAAACTCCAGATGTTCATCCAGATTAAGATCACCAAAATCCATTCACCTCTTCATAATGTCTAATCACTTTGGGCCATGACCAACATTCTCTAAAAATGTCATCAGGCTCTGTGGAGAACTTCTTGATTTATCTTACTCACAGAGAGGCAGACAAGCAAACAGACTGACAAAGCCAGCAAAAACAAAACCTCCTTGGTGCAGTTAAGAAAGGAAATAATTGATGTTTCAAAACTATATTTGAAAAGATAGTCCCTACATTGAGACATAATAAAAGTCAGTAGAACAGAAAAGTAAGCTCTCAGTAGGAAAGCACAGTTTTCTTCATCAGGTTTTCTCTGGTCTAAGCTTCTTTTTCAGGCTTTAAACAATCCTACATTTCTGTTGAGGCGACAGCACACAATTTTAATAAAGCAAATGTTTTTAATTCTGAAGGCTGTAGTTAGGGCTGAACAGTTAATTGCAAATTAGATTAAATCACAATATGGCTTGTTGCAACTTTCAAATCGCAGAAGGTTCAATATTTTAAGCCCAAAATGTGTTGAACATTTTGGCATTATGATGTAGTTTTTTGCAATTTCATGCCTATTTTTTACCTCTATTCATTCACCTTTTTCCCACTTTTAGACCATTTTACCTTTTTTTTTTAACCCTGTTTTTACAACTTTATGCCTATTTTGCAACCATCCATCTTTTTTTGGCCACTGTCAGAACTATTTTTGGAATTTTTACATGGTTTTTGGAATTTAATTTCAAATTTAATTTCCATTTTTGCTGCCATAATCAATTTTTGTAAGCCACTTTTGGATTTTTATGCCAATTTTTCCCCTTTTTTTTTGGCAATTTCATACCTATTTTGCACCTACTTTGCACCTACTTATTAACCTTTTTCTGCTTTCATACTAGCTTTGCCCAGTTTTTAAAAAAATGTCATTCCTATTTTGCTTCTGTTCTTCACTTCTCCACTTTTTCTCAAATCTTTCATCCTTAGATTGATTTAATGTCATATTGGTTTACGATCTTAAAAAGATCTACTGCTTATGTTTGTTTAAGAATACATAAGATGAGGAACATTTAAACAATTGCAGAGTAAATCGCAATATTGGGGGAAAAATCGCAATTAGAATATTTTCTCAAATCGTTCAGCCCAAGCTCTAGTTCTTCCTGCTGAATAAGAATAAATGAGGCCCAAGAGGTGAGCCTTTGGGGACGCCACATTAAATCTTAGGTTTCATTTTGGACTTTGAAATCCTTCTCTAAGTAGGGTTATTAATAATAGGTTATCATTGTTTATTTATTTTACAGAAGGGCTGAGTTGTATTTAAGCTCTGTTGGTTTTAGAAAGTCCCAGTGGCTTTCTGCATGTTGAGTTGTTTAACTTTTTTCTGTCATTAAATTTTCCGCCCATTTCTTCATAGTTGACACATTCTGTCACTTTCCTCACATCATATCTCACACCCTCCTTAGTCTTAGTCATTCTTGGTCTATCGTGTTTTTTTTTTTTTTATGCCTCAGGCAAAATGAGTAGCGTTCATAAACATCGCTGAAAGATGACATATGATATGCTGATATTATCCAATGACAACCAGTGAAAAATATTAAGTAAACAGAGTTTGCTTTTGTTCCCAGCGTGGCTGTACTCGTTGTTACTTTTAGAGTATGCTGAGTGATTGATTGGCATTGAGTAATAACTGATTGATTACCACACCTTTTAGACATGAACCCGTTGTCAGGACTTTATTTCAACACCTCTTGTGAGTTAAATGCAAGTTTCATAGTGATTTAGGATATGAAACCACAAACACACCATTTCCCCTTTTTGTGTTGGACAAGCAGTAGAGGTTTTGTCACTTTCCTCTAGAAATTAAATACATCATTGATAAGTTGTTTTGCTGAATTACAATGTATTTATTTAAAAGCTGTATTTTAAATCAAGCGCTCAAAATTGTAGATTATAAAAAATGTGGAATTTTCTGCAGTTGCAAAGAGAAAAATGCCCATGAAGTTGACAAATACTACCATTCTTTAATACTATCATGGATTGGAATAGCAATCATCTATGATCATTGGATACAAATTTGTGTTCATTATTGAGTGTATTTTTTGGCATTTGCTAGGAGCAGATTAGTTGTTTTTGGCCCTGGATCCTGTCTCAGGGATGTTGTGATATTTTTGGGAGGGGAAAACATCTATCTTATCTAAAAACTGTTACATAAGACAGGAAGCGGAAAGGGGAACACAGTACTTGGTGATTACTCAAAGTAAATGATGAGATAGTGCATTTATAACAATGTTTTTTAAATTTGATAAACAAACCTCTAAATTTCATGTTAAGATGAGGAGGTGATTATCACAAAATCTCTCCTCATTTTCCTTGTTGAGCTTGTTTTTATTCAAATGTTTTCTGTTTCATTGCAGCTGACCGATGGAGGAAAAGCAGCCAAAGCCAAGATGAGCGTTGGCGACATCATTCTGTCAATCGATGGCATTTCCACAGAGAGCATGAATCACTTGGAGGCCCAGAACAAGATAAAGGCCTGTACAGACCGTCTCAGTCTCACGCTGCAGAGGTAACAGTTCAACAGGTTCAGCATAGGCATAAAATCAATGACAAGTAAGATAGTCTCATTTTCAGTTTGTTAAAGGAAGCTTGGCTGCAGGGTTTTTTGTTCTTTATATATTTTACAGTTGATCTCTTACTATGTTGGTTAAGACACAGTTTTATGTGTCTGATACAACATATAATTTTGCCATGGGCTACTGCATCAACAAACCCTAAAAATAAAGAATGAAAAAGACGCAAAATCAGCACAACAGCCCTTAAGGGTTTAACTGTTAAAGCTAAGTGTCAGGAGTGACACCTTACAATTGACCTTATATTTAGTGGCAGAGGTTGAAGATTTTCTAAAACTCTGCTTACTAAATTAATGAGGCTAATAGTTATTTTTTAATATTAGTATCTGCCCCAAAGCAGTCAAATTGAACTTAAAGTTACTGGTAACTTGACCAAGGTGAATCATGGAATACTAGGAAAACAGCAATGGACCTCAAATTAAGCCCTGAGGAACACCTTGGGTTGAAAGTGGCAAATCACAGGGCATATTGCAAAAGACATCCGGTGAAATGAGGTTGAGATTTAAAGATGTAAAAGTCAAAATAAGGAAAGACTAGGGGTGGGCGATATGGCAAAAATATCATATCACGATTTTTTAAAAATAAAATCACAATTGCGATTTTATCACAATTCTTTTTCACTTTGATTTTTCTAGACCATTTTTCCCCTATGTTTAACATATAAAACATGTAAAACCCTAAAAGAAAAAAAAGGACAGTTAAAGCCAAAGAAACTTTCTGAATCGTTTTTAATTTAAACAGTGCAGTTTTTATAAAAAATGTGCAATAAATGTAAACATAAAAGGTAATGAACAACAATATCAACATTATCTCTTAAAGTGCAACAATTTAGAACAAATGTTATCTAACTGCAATGTCTATAATCTGAGTGAATAACACAGCTGCTTTAGAACAGATTTTTGTTCAGACATCTTCAAGCTTTTATCTCCTTTTCTCTTTCCGCCATGGCTTCACGCTACATAACCAAACAGGAGATCCCACCATGCACTGAGCGTAATGTGCTACGATTGGTTAGTCGGGTGCTCGTCAAAGTCTCTGCGCCCACACAGAGGATCTGATGATCTTTCTGCTTTATGAGATCATCCCCACGTTATAATCCTTAACGATTTAATATCGTCATATCGCACACCCCTAGGAAAGACTTAAGTTGATTGTATGTCTACATGGGGCACTACAGTGGAGACAGAGCTTTAGATTTTGTTCAGCGGTTTTATAAACACTTAAGCTCACAGGGAAATGATTTGTATGAACTGTCTGAGCCTACTTTTTACTTATACAACAACCTTAATTATGTATTCCCAAGTACAGTTTGCCATGTTTCATTTCATATAGTCTGGCTTCTTTCAAAGTCTGTCTACTTTACTGTGTCTGGGCACCAATTATGTACCATTTGCAATGTGCAGGCCTTGTTGTTCAGTGAGGGAATTTTAGTTATAGTTTACATGAGACAAGGTGTTTGATGTTTCATGTGCATCCATTCCCAACAGTAAATTACATGCAGCTGGGGCTATTTTGGGACTATTTTCCCACAATTAAAGTGCAGATGCTCTTTCCTGCTTTGATGCGGTGACTGAGTGACACTACAAGCACACCAGGCTTTGGTTTTTTGTCAACATGTTTTACTGCGTGCAGAAAATGTGGCCTCTGTTTGTTTGAATGTGGCATTTCAGACTCATCTGAACACTGCAGATAAGAATTGGCTTCTGTGAATGAGGAAGTGATATCCTTTTAATTCCAGAAGGACCAGCAGATATACGTCTATAATAAAGAAATTCTTGGTTGAACATTAAGTGACGCAGTGTAAAGGTTTTGTTGAGGTTGTTTTTTTTCCTTCCCTTTTTAAATGAGAAGCAAAACACAACCCAGGAGTCCCAAAGAGAAAATCTCATCCAAACAAGTTCTTTGAGCTGAAACCTCCTTTGGTGGACTTCAGAGGATTCCCTGTTTTCTTTTCTTTGAAGCATGTCTGAAGGAGTAGAGGGCTTTCTTTCTAGGATTCCTGGTGCTATACTTTAGCTTTAATGGACTCAAGAGCCCAGACTGCCAGCTCCTCTTTTTTTGTAATGAGAGAAGCAGAGTTGCAAAATGGATCTCATATACTTAGCTAGGAATACAACATATTACCTATGATATTGTAAAGAACTCAGTTAATCACAACACAAACAAATCCTTGCACAAACAAAAAGAGATGTGAAAAAACCCATGGAGAAAAACACAGAGCACACAAAGACAAAAACTACTCTAACAGAGAAACAAACAAAACAGCAGTTGATTCATTCAGATTTCTTTGCTGCCACGTCCCTGGCATTGATAAAACACATTTTGAAATGAAACATCATTGACATGAGATTGCCATATTTTTTTAAAATCTGGGGCTCTGGCTTTGTTTAAAAATGTAATGTCTATCCATGACAAGTTGCTTGGGATTTCACTCCATCATTGGACTGTTGATTGAGGTTTAGATTCTCTCCGGTTTAAAGGTCCAAAATCATTCTTCAGTGCTTTTAATGTTGTTTGAGGGGCTTGGGGAGCAGATGCACATGAAGCCTTTAAGTAAACTCTCAGACCACAGAAAAATTCTCTATTTCTCTTTACACAAATGCCTGTTAACTTCCTGGGTAGTATTTTGCTAAAGCTATACAGCCTCTACCTATGCTTGTGTTTTCTGCTCGTCACAGACAGATGTCATAACTGGTTTAAAAGTCTAATTTGCAGCCTGTAAACCCTCTTCCCGCTCCCACTGGACAGACATCAGCACAGAGCTTATAATCATAACCTCCCATGCCCCCCTGTCCCACCCAGATCTGAGGATTTTCAAAGGGAAGAGAAAAAGAGCTGCACGATCCTCCACATTAACAACATTTTGGATTTTCTTTTATTCAATAAATCCTTGCTTAATAGACACCCAAGACAATGGTGTAATGCTCAAACACAACAATACGCTGGACCTTATAAAGCTATGCATTTCCTAGATTTTAGGAAGGCAATTCATGGATCTACATTCATATTTATTACATTTGTCAGACATATTAGTTCCCAAAAGACATAAATGGGGTGAAAGGGTGATTCATATATGAAAACACTGAGATATCAATCTCACTTTTATTTAGCCCTTACTTCTTTGAAGTATGTTTGACCAGCATGTTTTTTCCACCAGTGTTATTCTACACACTATGTCTCTGAGTAGATGGGGCCATGAGTCTATACAGACTTGACAGTGGAGCAAACAAAGGAATAGACCAGAATGAATCAAATTTAAAAACACAGTTTGACATACTGAATAATTTATGACTCATTTGTTTGATATTTGCTGTTCTCATAGTTAAAATACTGCATAGTTAGGGCTTCCCTCATCCCTGCTCCCATTTCAGAATGAGCATCATTTATTAAGCCCTGGACTCATGCAGAGAGTTAACATGGATTTTCATGACTCACATTGGACCAACATAAAATAGATATACTCTGAAAATTTTAACAATAAGCTTTGCAGAGTGACAAGATCATTGAACTCCTGGCTACTGGCTATAATTTTTGCATATATTAAATATCAGCAGCACTTTTTGACAGCTGAGATTGGATCTATGTGTCTGATAATCACTATTACAGACACTGAAACCAACTATTTCAGTCAAAGAAAACATTCCAAGAGTGCCAGGACATGATGAATGTGACTACAGTTTGTACGATTATGTCACTTGGACATACTTCACATTCTTTGGTCCTTAAATAGACACCTTGTGCTGCTTGGTGCAGGAGTGTTTTTAAATGACAACATCAAAAACTAATTTTTTTAACAACTGCTAATATGTGTATTTTAGCTCTTTTACCTCATTCAGCCTATTGAATAATTAGGTCTGCCCTTAAATCACCCTGGATTTTAAGAACAGAAAACAAAGTCTGAAAGAGATGGCATGTGAAGTCTTTCAATAACTAGCGTGTGAAAAATGGAAGTGGTTATAAAATGGCTGTGACATAAGCTGCATAGCAGCTGAGATTGTAATGTTCAATGAAGAATGCAATTAAAGTCACTGAGCTGCGATCGGTGATGGATATCAGCCCTTCCGCTTATTGTCAAGACAAAATAGGGTTAGCATGATCACTGATGTTAATATGTTTATTTCCCAGTTGCTAGGTGATGGGAAAACATGTCCTCGGTAGGGAGGAAATGGACTTTGAGTTCTCTCCCTGTGCTGATGCTCTTTTGTACAGTAAATCATAAATGTACCGTACATGAGTCCGAATGAGTGAAGTGCCGCTGCATGTTCTGTGACGGAGCAAGAAACCAGGTTTCACTCTCCATATGTGTGGTCTCAGGAGAAGATATCAAAGCTGCGTGTGGTAGCATATGCTAGCTGCTGCTATAGCTGTAGTAGTTTGGATGAGCTAGAAGCCCTTGAAGCCCCTGAAAGGGTAATGTTTTAGTATTTAACTAACTTCAGTGAATTCAAATTCTTAATATGATCTACAAAATCGATGGAGACCATCAGGTACAAGATTGATTACTTTGTTATGAGTCACTCATCCCTGAATATACTGCCAGGGGGTAGGTGTCTCTTAATGTGGGATAAGTTCGCTTTCTTAAGCCAGCCTTTTTTGACAAGCAGTAGAAATGTCAGTTTAAAATAATTATTTGACATGAACAGAATTAAGGAAATAAAATTGTTAAGAGAAACTTTTTCTTCAGAAGCTTAATGATCATATATTATGCAAAATGCGCCTTTAAATTTTTTTTTCATACAAGTATATGTCCATGCCTGTTTGCTAGTCCCCTCATGAAAGAAATATCCTTCTTCCTCCTCTTTTTTTTGCTCCACCTTTCAGTAAAGATGTGCTCGTGCAGTCTGTTGAAAAAAGGCATCCCCAATAATGCCCCAGATTGAATATGCATGTGCCTCCTCCAGATTGAAGACACTCCATGTGCCAGGTGTTTTTCAACCCACAAGCATCTCCTGTTGAGGGAACATGTGCAGTGACAGTAAACATTAGAGTGCAGTGCTTGAAAGATAAACCCTCCTTTCTGTGAGGGGCAACTGATGAGGATTTACACTGAAACACCCTGTTCTGAGCGGGATGATACAAAAGGGTTTAAGAAGATGCATAAATTCAAAATGTATCTGGACTTTTGGGTTAGGGCCCTTAAGATGAAGTTTTGAGGACATCTGGGACCAATGTTAACTGTTGGAAGGAATGAAGTATCTTACCTTAAGCTTAAAATTGAGGTAGGATTTTGACACTCACCATTATCGCATATCCCACAAAGGAGCGTTTCAGTAGGGACTCCCCGCATGTTAATGCTTTTCAGTAGTGGTTACAGACCACTGTGCATTACACTTGTTGTTGTTGTCCAGGAAGAGCATTCACAAGTGAACTTTATGAGCACTTTTTGTTCCTCTATTACGTGACTGCATGTGCCCAAGCTGCCAACAGTCAGCTCCACCAGCCGGCCGTGGGAAGTCTCCTTAGGAAAGTATGATAATTGATGTTTATTTATTGTCATTCAAATATGCAGCGCAGCGCAATGAAACTCCACTCCTCAGAGCCTGAGGCTGGCTGCACCTGGTTCCAAACCTCAAAAACAATCAGTGCCACGAGCTCCACGATTTAAGCCATTGCCTGGTGTTTTCATCAAGTCTTGCTGGCTCAAAGTGTATGTATGTGTGTGAGCATTAGTGAGAAAAAAAGCATTTAGTGTGCAGTTCTTAAAAGATGAAGCACATGGCTGCCTGATATGTTTGCTCTGACCAAGTGTTCTAATCAGGCAACAGTATTATAGAGTGCTGATATTATGTTCAACATCACTTAGATTTGCCCCTCCCAACTGCATTTTATTCTGGTTACAAATCACAACACAGATTTTGTTGTGTTGAATTAACCCCCACCCCCCAGCCATTGATCATTTGATAAGGCATTGCCAGACTGCGTGTGGGCCTCTGGCTGTTGTGGACCAAGTTCTTTGCTCATAATCAACACATTGTGAAGCCCAAAGTGCTTCCACACAGCAGTCCTTATATGTTTCTGTGGGTTCTGTTATAGTCTGGCATGGCTTTGCCTGTCCCCCATTTCCTTGAAGGTTTTTCTTCTTCTGTTGGGTTCTGGCAGTTTAGATGCAGCTGTTATTGGGGTCAAGAGAGCATTGGTAAACAGGTTGCGCTCGGGGCTCCCTCTGCGGGATCAAGTGGTTCTCTGCTCTAGGTGCCCTGATGTGCTGTTCAGCTGTTTATTTATTAGAATATCTATTTTCAGAATGAGTATGGATTTTTATCCTGTTCAAACATCAGGAATGAGGTGACAGCGTGATGATGCAATTTTGCCCAAATATACAAAAGTCCTAATAAAACAGTGTGTTTGGAGGCAAACACTGTGAGTGAGTTAGTCAGTCACTTGCACCATTTGAAAAGTTTCTTTTCAAACATGTTTAAGCATGGTTTGTCCTAAATCTGGACATACTTAAATTTGGGGAGGGCTACACTTGGCACAACAAAAGATATTGCTTAACACAAACATCCCACTTGTAGTTCTTTCTGCGTTTCACATAAATTCTCCTCCAAGTTATGTAAGTGCCTTTTTTCCTTTTGCAATGTTATTTTTAATATATCTGTTTGACCCCCCCAAAGTTCTCTAGTTTATGATACAGATTTTCTTGTCTTTTACCCCCAGGCTCGTTATATTATGCAACTGAACAATGCAGCTATGAGCTGAATATACAGAGATGTTCATACAGTACATGGTCAATAAGCACCCAGCAGGTCTCATGGTATATAATGGGGTGAAGCAGAGGACAATCCAATATCTCCCACAGCCCCCTTTGACTCCTGGCTGCCTCAGTCTAATGTGGTGTGGCGGTCAGAGGGAGAATAAAGAGAGTGGGGGCTTGTTTTAACAACGCTTGGTGCTGCATTCAAAAGACAATTTATGTAGGCCTGCAGTTTATTATATTGTGGTTTCTGTGTCCTAAGATTTGACCCTAAACTTGACTCCTCTACTCACCTAATTACCCAGTTCTTTTGTGAAATGCTATCAGATACAAATCTACATATTATTTGTCTGGTCTTGTGGTTTGAACTAGAACTTTCTCTCCAATACGAGCGCACATGACTCAGGACCTTCTGCAGAGGGGCATGACAAGACACACTTAGATAAATAAAGTGAGTGCGCCCTGTTATTAGGCTGCATGTGACTGCTGATATGAGCATACTCAGACACGTGCTCAAACTAATCAGACTTGCACTATTGTTGTGTTAGTATCCAGGCAACTGACAGCAGTAACAGGCCACCCAGTTAAATGTTAATATGCTTTCTATCCAGAAATAGCATCCATGTTTCTGTTATCGCGAGCTCTGTCACTGTTTTAAATGTGCTTTGTCTTAAGAGAAACATCCACATTAGCACAACGCTCTCCCTTCCAAGATGCTCATTATTGGTGAAATATGAGGGAGCTGTGAAGAGCAGGGAAACATATGAAACCGGAGAGGCCGAAGGCCAGATGCAAGCTGTGAGTTTTGCCACTGAGCAGATAGATTCTGCACAGAAAAACAAAGATTTTTTTCCATAGCCACATATTCCACAATCCCTCAGTTGGACTTTTTTATTGTTTTGCTTTCCAGTATTTTTCTCACCTCCTGTTTTTCTTCCACTGTATGCTCTGTTGTCAATTTTCTCATAGTGGGTGAACTTTAAAATATTTTTGTTTTTTGGCCTCCTGCAAAGCTTTGAGATTTATCACATGTGGCAAAGTGCCTGAGCTGTTTTTATTTGGCTATGAAAGAGACAGAAATGAATCCCGATGTCTCTTTATGAGCTTTCAAAATAAACCAGAATGTTGAGAAGAACATTTACTATTTCCATAAAGTTATTCCTAACATCTGTTTACAGTGTCACAGCATTGATGCAGAAACAGAATTTGTTTACCTGAGCAAAGACTCACACTAAGGGGTACTTTTGACTGCCTTTCATTAGCAGACAACATGAACAGATGCTCAAATCAACTTAGCAAAGCACAAGAGGTTGCTCTTTGTCAAAATGGCAGCTCCAACTTAGACCAGCTTTAAAAATGATAGTGTGGATCTACTTTAACACCATTTTTGAATTACTGAAGTGCATTCTAGCTAAAGAAATAGTTCAGTTTTTTTAAGTGGTGTTGTATAAAGTTCATGCTAGAATCAGCATGCTGTAATTACTATGAGACACTACGGTCTATGAGTTAGAGATTTTGGGGTGAAAATAAGACAAAACAGCAGCACTGGCATGCTTGTATGCTGAGCTGTACATGTTTTAATCACATACGTATTGTTTCTGCTTGCAACGCTCTTACTTCTACTGCAGAGCATACATGTCCTCCTGCTCAAAGCTAAGAAGAACCAAAACAAAAGGGCTTGCTAGTAAAGAAGTAAAGCATTCAACATGTGTTCAGTCCTCTAATAGCCTTGATTTGATTGATTTTGTTTGAGTTCACCTAAAATTGTCTTAACAGTGGAAAGCTCTTACCTCAATCTGCAGTGTTTGTGTTTAGACTCAAAAATACAAGTACACATCAACGCCAGTTACTTTTTAAGATTAGAGATTGAGATTATCTATTGCGGGGTCATCAACTAAATTTGTACAGGGGACAGTTTGTCTTTCAACATATGCGTCAGGGGCCAATTTTTAAATACATAGAAACAAATATGCTAAAATTAACATTTTATTTGTTTTTCTTTTCCATAATTGTATGTGTTTAACCTTTAAAAGTGACAGCAGTCCTTAGCAGCTTCATGAGGCCATGTAAATATCTTTGCCACGACAGGTGGATGTCTATAAAACCGTTCAAATATGAAATAATTTACAATAAAACTGTTTAAATTGCAATTGTTTTGGAGGCTGTTTAAATACTTGTTGAGACAAAACAACCAAAAATATCCTAAAACAGCAATATGTTTTTCCCCTCTTATTTTCAAAATTTGATAATACTATGGGGACCAAATGGGAAGCTGTGGGGGGCCTGATTTGGCCCCAGGCCTCCTGTTGATAATCACCATTCTATTGACTCCACAATCTCATGGATTATTTGCACCAAAAGTGGTTGCAGTGGTCATTATTTGACTCAAGACTTCCTTTTAAAACTCCATAAGTCAGAGTAATGCATCCAAAATAAAGCAGGGATGGATGCTTTGAGTCAGCAGAACATCATTTAACATTTCTTTATGGAATATTTTGCTACCTAAAAGGCAACAGAAAGAGAGCAGTGAAAGTTGATAAGTAACAATGTAAAAGATTACAGATACCTGGAATAATAAATTGCTTAATATCTGTTTTAAATATGTATGCTCAGTTTTGCGTAACAGCAGAGCATTGGGTGCGTATAATGTTTTTAATGAAGATTGTATTGTTAAAGAACACAATACGATAAAGTACCACAAACTCTGGACAAAACCCACTGTCTATGATGTCACAAAGTTATGTTAAATGTAACTTAAACAGAAGACAATGATTTGCAAATACTTCGCAACCTATTTTCCATTAAATAAGGAATAAAGATAATTAAATTAAACTTAAAAGTTTAGAAAGAAAATTTGATAGATAGATAGATAGATGGATAGATAGCTAGATAGATAGATAGATAGATAGATAGATAGATAGATAGATAGATAGATAGATAGATAGATAGATCATCTCGACTTTACCGTGAAATTTCCCTGAGGATTTTCTTATTTAATAACACTTAGTCTACGTTTACACGGAAACTCCTGACTTAAAGACACAAAGATTTTTCCTTTGTGTTTTCAAATTCTTCTGCGTTCAGACGACGATGCTGGTGACGAGTGAATTCGCTGTAGTGTGCATATCGGTTCAGTAGATGGCGGTGTAGGTTTGCAGAGAGGCAGCGCTGCTACGACACACGAACAAAGAAGAAAAACTTTTCATTCACAACAATGGCAGATAGACGCACAGAGACGCAGGAGTTTCTTTTCTTTTCACGTTACTTGGCAGATGGCCGAAGCTGTTGTTGTTCCTGGTATGTGTGCACAGCCATCATGTGAAAGAGTACTGCTCATGCAGTGACGTCAGCGTTTCACCCTGAAACGGTCTGATGCAGGTTTACATGGAGCTGCATGGAGAGCATTTTGGAAACTTTCCACTCTGGAGCCTGTTTTCAAAAGTTTCCGTTTTAAGACAAAATGCAACGCGTTTCCATCTAAACGCAAGGCCAAAATGCAACGAAAACGTATTGGATTTGACCGTTTTCTGTGCCGTGTAAACGCAGCCTAACATTTCCTTGAAACACTTCCTCCTGCTGGCCTTGTTTTACATATGTAACACTGAAATTTAAATGAAACTGGACTCGGGGTTTTCTGCATGTGTGTGCATTCAGAAAGTTTTCAATTTCTCTGCATGTGTGAATAAGGTTTGTGCATGGAGCTCATATCAAGTTAACTGGGCAGCTACTTGCGAATTGTCTGAAACAATCTTGCATGTTTAGGGGTAAATTGCACCAAAACACTGACTTGCTAGCAGGTAGTATTCCTGTAGTATACCTGTCAGTCAATAAGAGAGTGGGGGAAGGGGCAAATGAAGCAGAGCAGACTAATTTCAAGTTTAAGTGTAGTCTAAAAACTTTGTCATTTATCTTCCAACATATAGCTCACCTGGATACATTCTCAGGGGTTTACTTTCCTTCCTTGCCACTCATCTATTGATTTGAAACTAGACTTTAAGAAATCCTCCTTCTTTGAGGGATAAGTGTAATCAAATAAGTTTGAGATTTTTCCACGTTGGTTAGCCAGAAAAATTGTAGAAAGTTTCAGGGTTGCATGTGTGACCAAGGCCTTAGTCCTTAAAAGTAAATTGACGTCACAGGCCCACACACTCACTCCCAGTGTTTGTGTTTTTGTCACAGCAGCAGAGCAAAAGTAGGTCCATCTCTGTAGGGAGCAGGACAGCACAGAGGGGCCGAGCTTAGCAGATGTTAGCAGGACCACCCCAGCTTGTGTTTGCTCAGTTTGTTGTGGGAAAAGACAGAGTGAATCCACCCAGCCACCCGGTCCACCGATGATGGACACACACTGCCTCATTGTCGACTGTATGAAAGGGAATGTGCCGTTTGATCTCTGGACCTTTCACTGTTTTCCCTGGCATAGGGCGCTGCTTCTCCATAAGCATGTCCAGTAATAAAAGCACATTGGAAAATAAGCGTGGTCTATATTAGCTGCTAAATGGAAAGAGTCGATGGAAGCATGGGCGTAGATTACATCAGCATCTGGAGGGAGGGTGGGGCTTGTTATTAAGCTGGTGCTAGGCTCAGTCAAAGAGGAAATACAGAAGGAAATGTTGATTGTTTTCCAAATATGGAGGAGAAAAGACGGACAACAGTGGGACATACCAGAGCTCCTGGTCCAGAACCAGGCATGCTGACTCATTGTCTGCTCCTTTTGTTGGTGTTGTATTTTAACGAGGAATCAGGGGCTTGTCTGCACGTCTAGACCAAATAACAAACACATTGTCAACAAAAGCGTTTGTTTGGATTTAAGAGTTGATACTGAGTAAATGAAAAATGTCAAAGCTTTATATGACTCACCTGATTTTTACAGCTATTTAGTGCTAACTCAAAGACAAAAAAATTGTATAGTTTTGGTCACATTTTCACTATTATTTTTCTGTTTACATTTTTCGCTTCTTAAAATGAATTCAATCAGACAAACTGTGAAATATAAATGGAAATGTTTTACTCATATTAATTCACCATGAATATTATTAACAACTCATAATAAACTGATGAACGTAGTGGCTTACCTCAAATAAAGGACCTTTGCTTCTACGGGAGTTATGTCTTGGAAAGCTAGTTTTTTTATATCAGTAATGTAGTAACCTTATCACTACTGCTGTATTACGTAATGGGGTTTCACTGATACCACTATCAACGGTTTTCTTTTTTTAACATCAATATTTTTTATTGCAATTTGCAACTAATTAAAGCGTGCGTTGGATTAAGTTAAGGACATGCATACAGTGCAATTATAAAAATGAAAATCTATATCAAACCTTGCAAAGGTATCCCTGTCAATATCGATCACAGAAAAAGATAAATGACGAAAGGAAATAGTCCTCTTTGTGTACGCACACATAATTACAGTCATACATCAACACATATACATGCATGCATCCATATATGTACGGATATGTTTGACATACTGTATCTGCAGTTTTCCATTGTTTTCCAACACACAGGACAGCCTGTAGTGAACAAAACCCAATCACCTATGCCAGAACATGGGAAAAACCTGCAATTTTCCCTTCAAAAAGGTTGATTTTGCATTTATTTTTAATGGTAGATGGCCCACCCCTAATAATTTTTCATGCTTTTTTTTCCATGCATGAAAAGTAGTTAAAAAGCAAACTTTTATTTAAAGTATATTTTTACATGAATCCCACAGTTGATATGACAAGTAGCCAATCACGGTGCAGAATTTTGCATTGGCACATGTCAAAATTCCATGCCTCAATTTAGACAAGTTGCAAGGAAGTCCACAAAAATGTACTATTCTCAAAATGAACACTTGAAAAGTCTATCATGTGCCTTGTATTAGTATCTTCATTTTCTTATCTGCTACGTCAGGAGAACAGACAGACAGACCTACCATAGGTGATAAAAGTGAGGCAGCTGTCCAATCATAAGTGTAAAGCAGAAATACAGCCCTCTTCAGCTCAGACACACATCATAAAGTGGAGTGAGTCCACACACATGGCTTGTTTTGCATGTTTAAGCTCCTTAGCTACAAATTACCCTCAATTATTGCCCACCAGCTTCCAAAACATACAGTTCTTAACAGTTCTTGTTCACCACATTGAATTTCCTACCCAGTTATTATCCTTTTGCAGTGTGACCCAGGTTCAAAGCTCAAAACTTCCATTAAAAAATAAATATATTTCTTCGTTTCTAAAGTGATGAGTTGAAAGCTTAAAATGTATTGATTTGGCTTAAAATGTCCCTCTTTTGGATGTTTTTTCACGCTTACAGTTCAAATATGTCATCTTGCTTGACAAAAAATAAGCAGAGCATCAGTTCATATTAAAAAAAAACTCTTAGTAACAAAGTGAAGGCATATGATTTATTTAGAAAAAGACCAGTGAGACAAGAAGTCAGCATATCCAGGATGTTCCCCTTGATGAGGAAACTTTGAATAACCCAAGTATTTTTGTGCAGTGGTTTTCTGGACTAACCTCACCTCCTTGATGATAAAATGGTGACCACTAATATTCATTTGATTGGAAATATTGCCGTCTGGAGCTTTGACTAGACAACCTTATAACTAAAGAAAGAGACAAGACAAAACAAAGTGGTTTGGTAAAAATTAATTGCTACAGAGGCCCTTTTCCAAAAGTCTCGAGAAACCAGCCTCTTTTCATGGAAAAAGCTTTGTAATTAAAAAATACTGAAATTCATTCGTCAACATGTCAAGAAAACAAACTAACTTTGCCCAATACCTCAACAAAGAGAAGATAAGTAAAACATTCTTGGTCAGAAAAGGATGACAACTTGGTCCTGCCTGGTGTAGCCATTTGATGATGCCCGGTGTAAGGCTTCAGTACATCACAGATCTTATGCTGCTATGTCTTTTTATCCATCTCATCTCTATCTAGCAGTTGAAAACCACTGCTTTGCTGTACAAGCAGCAGACAAACATCACCATAATATAGTTGGCTGCTGGTTGTTGTTTGTGACCTATCCATGCATTTTTATTTCACTTGGTTTTCTGTTACCATGTGATCACAACCATTTGTTGAAACAGAAGATACATGCTTATTCTAGGCTGAAGATGATGCTCTGTTGCCTCTCTTGAAGTTGAATAATAGCCTTACCATTAGAGTAACCATGCACTGTTTTACTGTGTTGGTCTCTCATAGTTTGTGTTGATGCTCATGATTTCCCTTCTTTCTTTGCAGACCCTCCAGTGCTCCGAAAAATGGCGTACCCAAGGTAAGAAGCATGTCAGCTAAGTTGAATTTAATTGGCATTTTAGTCAGAAAAGTAGACCAATTCAAGCATGTTTTGTGCCCTTCTGAGAAAGTGTCAAAACCAAGATTGGCTTTGCATGCAGAATACACCGGAAACAACTTCTTTCATGGAATGAGTTTGAAAACACATTTGATTTTGTTGTGGTTGTTTTGAAGTGTGGCTTGTTTCCATGCATGAGTTTGATTTTGGATTTGTTGTGTGTGCACGCTGTGTCTCCATCAATCTCCAGGATGAACCTCAAGAAATCATAAAGCCCGTCCCGATCACTCACGTAACCCCGAGCACCACGTATACCAAGCCTGCTAGCCAGCCGAGCCCTGCATACAACAAGACCGCCCGGCCTTTTGGTGCGAGCGGAGGCGTGGTCACAGCTTCTGTTACCCCTGATGTCCCCAAAGTCGCCACCATCCCCTCTGCATCCTCTGCTTTCACGCCGGCTGCCCCCTCCCAGCCACAGCCTCCTTTTCCGCTGAAGTCGAGCCCGGCTCCCCCGGACTCCACTCCAGGGAGCTCAGTCCCAAAGCCCACGAGCACTGGTCGCTCCCCGTTCTCCTCCCCCTACTCCTCCTCTTCCTCGTCCAACTCCTCCTCTCCAGCAAGAGTGACAGCCCCTCCCTCCAACTCTAATGTCCCACAGTCCTCCGTCTATAACACACCCATCAACCTGTACTCGTCTTCCAATGCTTGTGAGGTGGCCATGGGGCAGAGGCGGGGTCTTTTGGAGAGCCAGGGGTTGTCAGAAAACTACAATGGGTACGTACCTTTCTTTAAACCCAGTTAGCAGACATTTTCTCTTCAAGGGTCCATTTTTTATCGTAAAGGTCCTATGTCCATGTGTGTTTGACCCTTTACATCATGTCTTGGGTGTCTCCTAAGTAATGATTTGATTTGAGTTAAATACAAAAACAAAGCATTTAATCTCTGTCGAGGACCAGATGTAGCTCTTGTCGCTCCCCTTTGGAAATGCTCAGATTTGAGGGGGTGGGGAAGCTTCAGGAGGCGATGATAGTGAGCTCTGCACTGATTGGCTGCCTAAAGTATGTCTGCTCGGTGGGAGGACGAGGGGTTACAGGAAGCAGACCTTCAAAACAGTCATGTCTGCCTGTAACAAACAGAAACACAAAGTAGGTAGAGACTTTAGAGCTGTGACATTATAAACCCCAGGAAGTAAAAAACAAAGCATTGTAAGGGGCCTTTACTTTGAGGAGACTTAAGTAAAAGTTATCATGTTTTTCTGCTAAGTTAAAAGGTTAATTGTTTTTTAAGGTCATAGTACTTTTAAAATCAAAAGTGCGTCATCATTTGTGTTGGTGTGAGTACATATTATTCAAGTATTATCAAAGATGAGGTGGCCACCTAACAAATGTAAGGAAAGCCATGTTGATGATCAATCCAGCACCACAGCCTACAGTGTGGGATTCATTTGTACAGTATTTCCACAAGAAGAAAATTATTGTCAAAGTGACAAGTCCACACTTGGACACATTTCAGCTTTAGTGTGCAGAAAACATAAAAATGGTTTGAGTTTATTGCACACTGGCATTTGAAGAGGGATGTTAAGCCCATGGATAGTGGATGCCAAATTTGATATAAAGTTTCCAATCAATTCCTGTTCTTCTAGAAACAATAATAAAGTTGAAGTTGAGAGAGCCCCTTAGATTCCTTAAAACAGCTGCAGAACATCCACCTGCCAGTCAGATCAGCTTCTTATTCAGTCCAGTCATAGCATTACAGAAACTCTCTGGCCTAATTTAATAACAGTAATGTGGGGCTGGACTCTAGCTTAAATAACTGACTTTGCAACATTTTCCATTGGCAGTTTATGTAGAGCTTATTTTATTTGGAAAAGGGATATATGTGTGATTAATGCTGATTGAATTTGTGGCTACATTTTTTAAATTTTCTACTTATCAGTCACATGTCTCTCTTATTTGGGGCACTCGAAACCTCTTGTCCCATGTTTATAACCAGAAAGCTTAAAAACTTTCATACAAAAATCCATGGAGCTGGAAGAGTTGAAATGCTAATTCTACATGCCAAAAAAAGTAGATTTCCATGATCCATCTCTTAAGATCCATCTCTTTAGGAGATAGAGTCTTAGCAAGACATGTGCTAATTCCTTTTGACAAAGTAAATACAGACGACTATTAGGGTCTTAAAAATTACCTTGTATTTATATCTAAATCACATCCATCTTTCATCTCATTCATCATTAGAACTGTTAAACTGACACACATTTACACACAAACAGAGTAGAGGAAGGAAAGTTAAAAAGAAAAAATTGATGCAACGTATTTCTTTACAGGGCTTTTCTGTTGTGTGAATATTATACCCTTACAGCTCCGGGTGAAAAATCTGACTCTGGGTTTGGTGTCAACACATACTATACAATGGAAAATGTTATTACATTGCATCACTTTAGAATCGGATGTTGAAAAAGTGTCCTTTTTGACAACCTTACTGACAAATGTGGCACATCCTGCAATGCTGCACAGACATTTGTGGAGAAAAATGTATGCATGATTTAGCCTTAAGTTGAGCTACAAACTAAAACAGTGTTTACCAATGAAGAAACAGGTCGTCAAATCCAAAAAATTCTTATACCAGGCTCCAAAATGTTTATTTCTGAAATCAAAATGACCATCTTAAGACAGTCTCTAAAAGGGAAAATTTGTTTGTAGTTCTAGTTTGAAGTATATAACAGAATTTTAGCATCAATCAAATATTAACTTTTATATTTATAACTCAATGTTATTGGTCACAAAGCTCTTATCTCCAAAATATTGTATTATCCTGATTACAAATGATATATTTTTACTCCATTTGGTAAAAAGTTATAAAACCCATTCACCAACATGGAAGGTGACCAATAGCACTATTTTATGAGAAAAAGCAAAGTCCTAAATGGAATAGAGATAAGAGCTTTGTGCCCAACAATGCAAATAATTTGTCTCCATATATCAAACATCTAGTCAGACAGGCGTCTGTGGACAGTTGTTTTGTTGGCCTGTGCAAATCTGAGGGGCCAGCTTCATCCACTGAAACAATGATCTGCTTTGGTTGAGTCGGGGGCAAAGTGCACATGTGATGAGAGCGCAAACAGCCTGTTGAAGTTGCTCCTGCTTGTTTCCTGCTGTCTCGATAAAAAAAAAACACTTTTAACTTCCATTCACTTTTTTGGTTTAGTATGTTAGTAGTTCAAATTCTCAAGCCTCTGTTTATTTTCTGTTTATTAATTACATTTGCCAAGAATTTTGATGAATTTTTCAGATTGGGATGGATTGGGACAAGGAACAAATGATTAGATTTTGGGAGTGATCTAGATCAGTGTAAAACCACTAAGACGAAAAATGCGATATATGTGAATAACTACTCATCTAAAATAGATATCATTATGAATCCTTTTGTTGATGTTATGTTTTCATGGTCAGGGAATCTAAATATTTAGATGAAATAAAGGTAGGACTAATATTTATGGTGAAAATCACAATATGGGTGACGACTGTGGCGCTGGCAGAGTGCTTTTCTAGTTATGTTATGTTTTTATCCTATATTAAGGGAAAGTTGTCTTTATGATCTTACACTTCTTATTTAATTTTTTGAGTAATCCTATCTTATTTTATGTCTATATCAGGTATTGCTATATCTATATGGAGCTATATGAGCAGCTGAAACAACCAAATATCCCCTTAGTGATGAATAAAGGAGGCCTATTTGTAATTCTGATCTGATACTTTCCACTGTCAGGGGTCAGAATAGTAAAAATAATGGCTTAGTCTTCTGCAAAAAGACGCTTACTGCACAGCTTTTAGTAAGTGTAACTATTGCCAACTTGTAGAAACATTTATCTTTAGAGCACTGTATTGAACCAGCAGTGTCATGCAAGGGAATAGTTAAAGAATCATTAACAACATTGGTATCAATAACATTTTTATTATTTCCCATATCTAGTTTCTACCATATGATGTGTGTGATCTTCTTGTCAGATGGTTTATAAGTAGTATTAGTAGACGTTCCATGATTGCCCTATAAAATCTACAACTTCATGTCAAAAAATGATTATCCCACCCTCCCTCAGCCCCTTTTCATCCCAAAATATGCATCTAATTAGAAAAACCAACACTGAAGCAGCCCATCACCCATGTTTTCCCACAGCTGCACACAAAGAAAATCTCAGGCACGCTGCACATCTTGTTCAAATCTTCCACAGGGGCAACTGGAAAGAGAACAGAGTCTAGACGACATACTAACTGATGCTACTGCCTGCCTATCTATAATCGGGGCTTCGCAGCTCTGCCAAGCACAGTCTGCCCAACAGGCACTGCTGCTGTTACACTTGTTTCTAATTAGCCTCGACCATGGCAGATCTTTGCTTTCAGGGACTGGGATAGAGCTAACGTTTGGCTAGAGTGAGCCTCATCAGCAGGGATTTGGCTCAGGCGGGGTTACAGTGCACTGAGACAGGTTTAAACGATTCGACATTCAGCCTTTTCTCTCGTTCACCTGAAAAAAATAGGTCACACTGATCCATTCTTTATACCCTTAAGCGAGCAAGCAGCTTTTGTTGTTGTTTTTTTTGGCTTTAACTTACAGACTGTCTGCGTGTAAATGTGCTTTCTTTTTAAAACCTTCTGTCTTTCAAATCTTGTCCCTTCCGCCTCAGAGGTAAAGTGTATTTTTGCAGCATGTGTGTGTGTTTTGTCACAACCTGCATGTTTTTTTTTCTCTTGGGTTTCCTTTCTGCACATTCTCTCAGAGGGGCCTTTCTCTACGCTGTCATGTGTTAGGACTTCTCTCTGTCTCCAAACTGGTCTATTCATGCTTCCTCTTGGCTTCAACCCTGTTTCTTTTACTCCTTTTCTTTTGCCCACAGGAAGGAGAGACAGACACCAAGTTAGTGCTGCGAATGATAATATATGTGCTGCCGTAGCTTTCTAACTATGCGGCATGTGATTACAGCCTTCACATCTCTCTGGTTTATGATTACCAGAGGCATGCGTGCACCTCTTTGAGCTAACCACCTCACAAACCTCACAATCGTGCTCATCCGCTCGCTGTACATGCTCATTTTAAGAGGCCTACAAAACACCCGTAAATAATCCCCTCTCCGAGACACCGCAGGACACCCACTGGGGGTCAGATCACATGGCAGATTCATTTCCCCGGCAGCATCAGGTTCTCTGTGTTCTCTCATGCTGTATTTACATACAGTGCAGCCAGGCCTGTCATCTCAACGTCGCCCCTCCACCTGCTGCTGTAGTTAGTATATTTACACTGAGCAGGAAAGAATCACTGCTAAGTTTATTCTGCTCAGACTAAGAATAGCCCAACTTGTGCTGCCTTTCATCACCCTTCACCTTCACTCACCTAACATACAGTATACAAGCACGTGCTCGCAGAATACAAGTTTGTCCCTCTCAGATTTATGGCTTCAAAACCAACACTTGGTTTCAAGCAGCCTTTGAAATACGGACTGCATGTAAACCTTTCCCATAAATATTATGGTGTTCTGAAGGGTCGGTAATAACAGCTGGAAGAGGGCTGATCTTTTACTTTTGAGGCTCATCACTTCCACCCTGTGGTGACGACGGGTAACTGTCACGTTTAACAACTTAATTTGTGTTTAACATAGTCCTGGATTTAAAGACATGTTGACCATATTAGGGTTATTGCTCACATTATGAACTGATTTTACATTTCCCTTAAGTTTTGATTCTTTTCCAGCTGAAGTGTACTCCAGAGCCTTACTTTCCACAAAAGAGGTCTTGTATTTAGATGCTCCTCTGACTGATACATGAGAATACCTAAATAAAACTACTCTGTCATGATAGCAAGACAATTTTGGCATTATACCTTCTCAAGGATTTGCTAATCCAGAGTATTAAAGTCAGCATTTTTATGAACATTTAAAAAAAAAACTTAAAAACAAGTGAAGTAGGTGAAAAACAAACAAACATGTAATATAAATAATGTCTTATGGTCTCAAAAAGCTTTTTAAATTATTGCAATTGTTTAAACTCCCATATTCCCAACAGTATAAAAAGAAATCAACAAAATAAAGAAAAAACCTTAAAAGAAAGAATAAAACACAACATTTAGAAATAAAGGAAGCACACTGGCAAAGAAACCACAAGAAAATAATAAACAATTTATAAAAATAGAAAATGAAAAACACAACAATATAAAACACAATATGAAAGAAAACACAATAAACTGTTCTGAAAAAAAAACTAACTAAAAATGAGTCAAATCAGACACATTATTTAAGATGATTCCACAAAAAACAAGGACTAACAAAAACGCATACAATTTTGATAACTCAAAAGTGAATAAAAAAAACATGCTCTTATCTAATCTGTTTTTGATTAATTGTTGTGTTTTTCAAAATTTTAATGTATTTTTTCATCTTAATGTATTGCTGTTTTCTTATGTATTGTTTCTATTGTCAGTGTTTCATGTTTTTGGACTTTATAATCTCATAGTTTAATCTTTAAATTTTTATTGCAATGCCTTTTTTGTTCTGTTTTTTTAATTTTGTTTCTTTTTATTTGTTATTTTTTATTTATAACTGTGAACTGCTATTTTTTTATTCATCATTGTGGTAGATTTTTGTTTGCTGTTTGTTGCTTAATTTTGTTATTTTCCTTTTTTTTTTTATTTGTGTTTTGAGTTTTGTTGTTGTTTTTATTGATGCTGTATTTTCAATCCAGGATCAGAGTAGTTAGGTCTTAAAATGATTTGGCATTTTGCTTTAAAAACAACTCTGACTGACAACAAAGCTCTCGAGATTAATTTATTTTATGAAAATTAAAAAATAAAGCTACAAGACTGCTGCCATTGTTTTGCATTGCACTCTGGGTAGGAGTTTCAAACGACTTTAATGTCCCTCAACCGAAAACATTCACATTTTACTCACTAAGATCTGTTATAATTATGCTGTCTTCATTTTCCTCTTTGCTCTCGAAGAAAATATACTGGGAACAGAGTAGTGTAACCATTGACACCACAAACCAAAGTAATTAACCACACTGTAAAAAAGACACTAATGTTAGTCTAATTACACCAGCATGTTTTCATATGCAACCTGCAATGAATCCACCACTTATCAGAATATTCTGGAAGGAAAATCACACCAGTTTAACCATCTGACTTCCTGTTTGGTTCTTACCTTTTAGTATTGAATCTCAGATAAGTCCCAAGTAAGTATAGGGCAGTACAATTTAGTAACGCTCACTTGAACACCATGAAGTGTCACCCAGCTTGCCCAACACCTCATTTATCCTTAATATTTGCGATTTTTTTTTTTAAATGTCTTCTTAATGGTCACCTGAAGAACTCCACCTCCAACTAGACCGAGGAGGTAATTGTGAAAGGTGTTATCTATTAGGTCATACCAAGCAACACACTTTTTGAGGGTAGAGCACAGTTTGGCAAAGTGTTGTGTGTGATTACTTTGTGAGTTTGAGTATGGATTAACCAGAACGTTATTCAGTGATGGAAGTTTTAACTGTACAAGAGTGTGGCTTTCTAACAATGTGATGATTAGTTGGTTGTGGCTGTGGTTCTCTAATGAATGCTTACAAAGTTCAAATATGATTTCTCCGTCTGTAGCCCTACAATTTGTGGTTTGTTTGTTTGTAGGAAACCTTTTGAGGATCCTGAGAATCATCTTCTCGGAGATCCCAGCAAGAAGCGTCTGATCGAGGACACAGAAGACTGGCACCCGAGAGGCGGCACATGCCAGTCCCGCTCCTTCAGAATCTTGGCCCAGCTCACTGGCACTGAAAACGGTGTGTGCCAACTATTGTGCTGAAACTTGCTGAGACAAACATTATATAGATTCTGGAATTGTTTGAATGTTGAGAAACATACATCACGCTGCCAAAACTCAAATCTAAGCTAATGTTTTGTATAATTCTTGGTAAATGAATGCTCTAATTTTCAAACTTTTACTTATTTCAATACACTAAACAAATACATTTTTTTTAACTGGCATCAAAAGTGGAAGGCTGCCCTATTTCCACTGTCGAGAAATCATTTAATAAAAATCTGGATCCCCCTCCAGGTTCAGATAACCACCAAATCTTGTTTATTTTTCATGTGCCAGGGTTAACATTCCCTGAAAATGTCGGCAAAATAAGCTCATAACTTTGTGAGTCATCCTGTCCACAATCCAACAAGAAACAAACAAATGCCAGCGAAAGGTAATTATGATGCCTCCTCTGGACAGAACAGCTTGTTCTATCTGGATGCTTTTTAAATATTTTTTAAAACAAAATCATTCATCCCTCTTTCTTTGAAAAAGACAATGTATCTGCCACTATGAATCTTTGCAGTGGAAAAAGTAATGAAATTGGCTAATACTGTATTTAGTGAATAACTCCTTAATTGTCACCCCTCACCTTAAAAAGCCATTTCAGGCTTTGATAAAAACAGTATTAAAAGTCCCTACAAACTGATTCTCTGATGGTTTCAATGTGTTTTTAGCTTATAAAGAGGCATCCATATTTGAATCTGCTCCATAACCAGCCGAAAACTTCTCAACAGGAGCTATAAAGAAAGATTAAAACCTTAATACTTCCTTTCATCAGTATTCTTTAACAGTTCCACACAGTTTGATTTAATGTATCTTTTTATATGACTGTTTCTACTAAAAGTGACATTAATGGTTATGTGAGCAGGCTGTGGCTTTTGGCCTCTCTCCATTCATTTGGTTTTCTAAATTAGCGTGCAGTGAGGCTCCCTTTAACTGATATGAAATGACATTTACGGATATTCATTTATTGAAATGAAGTAAGATGAGATACCGTCTTCTATCCCTCGTCCTCTTTATAGAAGATTATTACAGACCAGTGTGGAAAGTATTTGATGAGCCTTAAACTTTGATGTGAATCCAGTCTGTCGTTGTGTTTCTGCAGCTGTGAACAATTTTTGAAGGGGGAATAAGTCCAGGAAGTCCCATCTGGGTTTAGCTTGAAGGGATGGCAGCCGTTCATTCATGCAATTCTTGCTATGGCAAGATCGCCAACTGTGGAAAAGCAATGTTTCTAACTCAGTTTTTCTTTTTATTGTTGCAGAGCAAACTCCAGAGAATAGTGGGAAGAAGTAAGTGCTTTGTGTTTTTTGTATGAGTATGAGTATGTGTTTTTGAGACTGTATCATCAATGTCAACATTTATTCAATCCCCAGGTTTCCTTAATTAACAATGATGAAGAAGTACAAAAGTACAAAAGAATCTAGTGTCAACTAGACCAGAGTAACAATTACAGTGGTCATTAGGATTTCCTTTTGTAGACTAATTTGCATAGTTTTTTACTAATTTCCTAGAATGTTTCTCTGAACACATTGCTATGAGACATGTATCCCATTAGTAGACTCTTGGCCGAAGCAGTGTCACTCCCCATGGATGACAAAAACATTGCACAAAAATCCTTATTGTCCAACTTTGACCTGGTTAAAAGTTGAGTCTTTGTTCTTCACATGCGCTCATTCCCCTTCATCCAGCGTAGGTTGATCTGCTGAACAGCACAATGACATGATGTCCCACTAGCACAACAGCTAATTTACTAGTTTTTCAGTCGGAAGCAGAATGAAATTCCCTGATTTGATTTGTCAAAATTAATTAGAATGGCCTTGCATTTTTACTGTGTAAACAGTAATCAAATATTTATGAATTAATAAAAGTATGAGGCCCAGGCCTTCCTCTGTCTGGAGGTGTTTTCAGTTAATTTTTTGAGTGTGTGATTCCATAGGATTTTATAGTCAGTACAGTCAGTAGAGCAAGCTTGGTAAGGTCAAGTGATTAAATAAAGCACCTATGAAAGAGAGAAGGGATTCATACCTTAAAGGATAAGTTTGGTTTCTACAGCTTTCACATTGTTTATAGAATGAAGTAGAACAATATACTCACCCAGAAGGCTTTCCTGATCCAAACAGTGCTTCGGGAGATATTTAGATCCAAAATTGAGCGACGGACATCCGTATAATGGTAGCACATAGGGCATACAGCGCCGCTCCTAAAACTGCATTAATCGTCCAAAAGCTCATTAGTTTCACCAGTATTCCATCATGGTCTGCTCACGCTGCTCCTCCATTACAGTCTGTGTCACCCCAGACATGTTTTTGTACCTGTGCCGACCTCTGAACTGAAGAAGAAGAACGTATGCCTCCGCGCCTGCGCAGTACTCTCTGGAGCGCTGCCTCTACTTCATTCTATAGACAATGTGAAAGCTGTAGAAACCGAACTTATCCTTTAAACTAGACTGGTGCTCAACATGCTTTTCTGCCAAAACAAGCAACAATCTTTGTTACAGTGATAAGTGTTACAGGGATCTCTGGTTATGAATATGAGTGCAGAGTGATAGTATAAGTCGAGAGATTAGAGAGTGGAAGCAGATACATGTCTGTAGAAAATATCCCCATAATCTCGTGCAGGCGTTTGGACTGCTTCAGTGACCTTCAAGGAAAAGATGTTTCCAATAAAGTTTAAATCAGAAGACAAAAGAAAGGTTTTGTCACAGTAACTTGAAGTTTCTGGTAAATTAAGCTGACAAGGCTTTCATTAAGTATTTTAGAAAAAAAAAATCTGCAAATATTGAAAAGTTTCAGCGGCGGCATTGACAGTCGAGTAGTTATTTGTCATTTTTTTTCCTGACCTGAACCCCCACATACTTTGATCACAGTTTTTAAAGTGTAACTGCTGCCGTATTCATTCTAATAAGCTGAAAATACATATTATAAAAAGTCTTGTAACTCTTGTGTTCTTTTTAGGTTTTGTCATAGAATGTTTGTGAACTATTTTTTTTACTTGTGTGTGGTCTCAATGGGTTATTTCAGTATTTCTGAAGTTGTGTAATGTCACGCACACAACAATCGTCAGTGAAGTGTCTGAAAGGGCTCCAAGCAGTGCTGCCCCTTTAAGGAGAACAAGTTCAGACTACTGTCAAGCTACACTGTTGTTAGTGGGTAAAGTCATTTGCATAATTGTCTGAGTTTTATGTGAAAACAACAAAAACATGTGTAATTGTGCAATAAAAATCAGAGAGAGAGCTTTAGTTTTCCTTCAGGGTGTCTCTGTGTTTGGTTCTATTTTAAGATGCAGCAAATGGCCATGTTTATTCTGCCCGTGTGCACTGATTCTGCTAGTCTGCTGTTTCAGGCGTGAGAACACAACCCATTTGCTGCATCATAAAATAGTGACAAACACAGAGACTTCTCTGAGAAAAATAAGATATATTTTTCCCAATAGTACATTCATCTGAACATAATTGTATGGCTTGTTTTGTATAAAACTCAACCAACTACACAAAATAACCCTACCTGCTAACAACAGAGTACCTTACTGGTAGTCTAAGCTCATTCGCCATAAAGGTACAGCTATGCTCGGAGGCCTTTCAGTCATCTCACTGACTTTTGTCAAGTATCTGATACAGCCCAACTTCAACAATACTGGAAACATCGCCTATATTTTATTGGTAGCATTCTTTCTGAGATCTTTTACGGTCTTTTGGTGTCTTTTATATAATGAAGAAAATTACCTTTTCATAGCAAAATTATTGCATTACCATTACATTGCAAAATATTACAGGCAAGTAAAGTCTTTAAAATGAGACATAAGTTAATTGGAAATGTGGAAATCAAAGGGACTAAATCTTTATTTTAAACCAGAAAAGCACTGACTCTAGGTAGGGCAAAGCTGGAATTACTTTTTCTCTTCTGGGCCTTTAAAACCTTTGCTTACAAACATTGTGCAGCAGTTGATATCAATGATAAACAAGTCAGAAGAAGAGCAAAAGATTGAGTCATCAGCATACAGATGTATCCTCCATATCTGAGACATAACTGCTGTAGATAGTAAACAAGACAATGGCTCTAGTGAAAGTTTTGTTTATAATGGTAAAACCTAGAGTGATTATTTCAATCCTTTAATAGATTAAAAATTTAATGTTGAACCATTTACAGTCAGAGGAGTTAAACTTAATGGTGTCTGACTAAGAAGGCCACAATCAGTTGTGTCAGAATCGGCAGCACAAGACCTCATCTTAAGCATTTTATTACCATCATTATGTCTAGATTTCAGTAATCAGGAAGTGCCTCTTCAATTAAAATTACTTTTTTTTGTATTCATGTTGTTACTTTTGCTTTAAGTTCTGAATACATTTCATAATTTGCCATGAAAGTGGTCTTATAAACATGTTTGGGAGCCTCTAATTCAGGGTTAAACCATGATTTCCTGATCTTGGGCTCCCAGAGTATCACGCTTAATTAAAGGCCTAATTTAAGAGACCACATTGAGAGTGCTTTAAAATCTAAGATAGTGGAGAGACAGGCTGAACATATGCGGTGATTTCTGCTGCTGCTTAGTCTGTAGCCAGTTTAATCTGCAGGAAACACAGCCTGCCTTCCTCCACACTGCAGCACCAGCCAATCAGCATGTCACTCACTGGAAACTGTGGGCAATTAAGTGGTATTGTGGGTAATAGCATCGCTGCCAGAAGGGGATTCCTGCTTCTCTAGTGTTAGGGAGATCTTATTTCAGTGTATTCCTGTTAAAGAGAGGAGATATTAAACATCTGTCTTTGGTTAAAATTCAATACGCATCTACATTTTTTCTGTGCATGCTATTTCTTCTGCTTTGCATTTATGTTACAAGCTTTCTGTTCTTGGTAATTTTAACTTTTCCTCTTCAATCTAAATCTTTCATCTTCCTCTTTTTCTCCCCTTTTCTCCTTTAAACCTGAACTTTGGGGAATAATCAGAGTGAACAAGCTGGATCCAGAGATTATCGGACAGCAGTACACCAAGCTGAGGGATCGGCATCACGATGTTTCAGCTCGATTGTTAAATGTGTAGTTTAATGTGTTCTGTTCAATGTTTTATTTATTTTATTTTGACCAATACAATGCTTAAAGTAAGTCTTCATTTGGCAAACTATTAAAGCTCATGAAATATAGTGATTGCAAACTTCAAACAATAAAAAACAAATGGGACAGAACATGTTATTGCATAAAAAGAAACAAACATATACGTGTAGAAAGTGTTTTAAGGTTAATTTTGTCAGATTTATGTTGTATTTTAAAGTTTAGGTGCATGCAGGTGAATATGTCTTTTCCTCAGAGTAATATATTCTTCTCTCTCGAGTACTGTTTATGTCTAAGCCTTATTCTTCTTTGTGTATTTTCTCCTTTCTTAAGTTTTATTTTTCTGAGCATGTTTCATTATCTCTATTTTCCTACAAAACCAAAGATGTTTCTTTTGTTGGCTTTTGATTGTCTAACTTCAATAAACTTTCTTCTTTTCTGCTGTTGCTTATTCCTGCCTTTTTGCTCCTTCTTTTATTCTGTCCTTGCAAATCATAATAAAAAAAACTATATAGTATATTAGTCTTTTGTTTCAAACTTCAATTTTGCACAGTTGGTTCTGTGGGTAATAAAATGCTTTGGGGACAAATCTTTAAGAACAGTCACAGTAAGTGTTCAGAGATCAACTTTATTCCTAATCTTTACTGCACAACCTGTGTACCTGAGAGGCATACAGTCTCCAGACAGTGAGTGTAGGGTTGATAAGGAAAAGAACTGTGGTGGTTTTTGACTTTGACTCTGTTCCTTCAAAATATAATCAAATTATAGTTGAGGCTGAGTGGACATTGATGGATATTCCTTATATATATATATATCAAATAATTCACAAAACCAGGTCACTCAAAGCACCTGGCATGCACACATCAGATAATTACAAACAAATATATAAATGTACACTTACGTATGTTTTCACACAAACACATCTCTTGACTAAATACAGACAATAAACATCTTTATGATATAATATAATACACTAACAGTGCCACTGTTAACATTACATTTAAGTGAGTGAGTTCTATAAAGTTTTTTCCACCAGTTAAGCTACTAAAAATAATTTTCTAATCAGAAAAAAATATTGAATTTATTCATGCAGAAGTGGACCAATTTTTCCATTTCCTGAAAAGTTGAAATTCTGTAGACATCTTGATTTCATTCAACAAATGTAATGATGTTTTTATTTTGTTTAATCTTATTTTTTCTTAAAACTAGACATCACATTTCTTGATAGGTGGTATGTAATGGTAGTCATTATTTATTTTAAATTGAAGTGTACATATAAGCTCACATGATAAATGTGTAAAATAACCAGTGAAATGAGATGTTTCTGTCAAAGAATTAGGGAAATACTTTTAGTAAGACTTGAGTTTTCAACAGTATTGTAGCCAAAAACTGTTATAGATTGACAGAAAGTTACTTCATTTTGATAATTTCACTTTTTTGTGCCTATTACAAATCATCTTACAATTATGAGATCAAAACAGTGAATGAAAAAGATCTCTTACACTACAGCTAAGATGTTATAAACTAAGTATCTGTTCATACACAAAGCCATAAACAAACCAGTCAGCCTGAGCATCAACAGTACTCTCTGCTTAAAAAGACCACCAGTGCTTCTCTGTAATCAATGTACAATCTACTCCATGTACCGTAGACACTATGGCATCTCCATGGGAATTGTTTCCTTATGTGAGTAATTGAGAGCCTTACAGAGTGGGCAGCAGTCTATGTTATTTATGGAGACAGTGCCCCATAATTGACTCGATTGTTTGCACGTGTCACTGAGATTTAAACCAACTGAATGTAAACATGAAGCTGCTCTGGAGAATGTCAACACGAATTAAGACTTCTATCTGACTGTCAAATTGTTTGTACAGTCCTATAGCTGGCATTTGCTACAGTTTGAACTTGAATTAACAGGACGGTAAAACATGAAGAAATACGTAAGTAAAACATATTAGAGTGATGTAAGAGCTGTGACTGTAGTGGGTGTTTTCTATTGAAGACTGTGAGGAGCTTTTCAATTGAACATTCATGTATTTGTTTCCCCCAGTGATCCAGTTGACATCACTGCTCCAGCTGCTCTCACCTCGCCTGCAGCAAAACCATTCTCCAAGTCTGCAGCATCACCCAGAAATGGCAACGTCATACCTGCATCCTCGTACAAGAGCCCGGCAGCCCAGAACAAACCATCCTTCCAGCCTGGTGGTCCAGCAGGTACACTGACACACACAAACCCTCCTTTTACCGCTACAGTTGGCTGTGCTTGAAAATGTACCTACATAAATAATTGAAAATGTAGGGCTGATATTAGTGTCTTTTTTATAGATGCAAACAAAAATGTACAACCTTATAAACCAATGTAGTTGTACAGTACATTCTGAGCACATATGTCTACGAATGCATCCAATAAAAGTGTGTTATCCTTGATTTGCATGGCCACGCTGAAGGAACTGATGAGGGAATTGTTACACAAAATGATTCATAATATTGATGATTTGAGCTAGTTTTTTTTTTTTTTATTGGAATTTGTTTATGAATTCCATCCCTATATATGTTTAAAACAACAGTGTATGAGGACAGTAAAGGAACAGATGCATTTATGAGTAAATTAACCTTTTTTAAAACCTTGTGCAAAATTTTAAAATCTTTCCTGTGTCTTTGTTCAACATTCATAAACTGCAAGACCCTGATTTTAAGTCAGTAAAGTCAATTAGAATCAATGGTTACCGCAGTCTTTTTGACCTTTCTCATGTTAATAATGTGTCACTTTACCAAATTAAAACATGTCAGTGCTCCATTTTTTTCTAAAAGTGTCTTTGACTTGAAATTGTTTCCTTTACCAACTGCACTTTAGGCGTTGGAAATGAAAAATTTTAAAATAACTTCAAATAAAAGTTTCTTCTACAAAGATCACAGGCGGTCATTTTACCCCGTCACATTATACTTTGCTCAAATTTGAACTTTTGTCCACAGTGGCAGTGACATCTTACCCACTTTGTCAGTAAACCTTAAGAGTGGCATTTTATTTTTTATAGATTTTGAACTGAATTAGGTGTGGTCATGGTCACACTAATTGAAAATCAACTCATTAAGATGGTACAGGATTAAAAAGAATGGATGCTGATGCCCGTGTTTTCAGTGACTGAAAGTGTACTGGGAGGAAGGATTATGTCCTGTTTAAGTATATGTGTATATTAAAGAATAAAAAAAGTAATTTAGATAAATCAGCGTCAGCAATTGTAACGATGAAGTAGCATGTAGCTTTTCCAGTGTTCCTTTGGTTTACCTCACTACATCTCTCGGAAGTCTAGCTTTTGTGATGTGGAAAAACACATTTTAAGTGACTTCGACAACAAGAAACAACCATTTTTTTTTTAAAGATCAGGGCAATTATTCATTTGGTTGACATTTTTACTCTATCTTATTTATGAAATCATTAACTAAAATTGAAAACTGGATAATCAGTTCAGATAAATCAGTTAATCACTTACCACTGGTGTCTTTGAAGTCAGGGATAAGAAGTGTTTAAATGTATTGATTGGTTTTATTTCATTTTCAAAGAGTTATCCCAATGCAGGAAACACATGCTTAATTATGGGTAATTATTATCAGAGTTTATTACATTTGGCATCCAGTGGTGTGGTGACCACGCTAAACCTTTTGAGTGTTGATATGCCGTGTTCCTTTCCTTCCCCCAGGAACATCTCATTTATTCGGTGTACTTTCTACTTTCCACCCACAGGGGGCAGCACTGTCATTAAATCACTGCTGCTCAGCGTTGACATTTATTGCAGTTTTAACGCCTGACACTAAGCCATTTCAGATTACGAGCTCCATAAAAAACCAGAGGTATTCTGTTAATCAGCTCAGATTATTGGCTTTTCCCAAGATCTCCTCCCTGAAACAGACTGTGTAAATGAGAATTATGTATTTTAGTTTGTGTGAAAGCAGCTCTTTAAAAAAACAGAGATCCCTGCCACGGGACCTGGAGGTGGTCTGGGTAAATATTTGCTGAAAGCCATCTGTCAGGGGTCATTATTAGCAATACTTAGACACAAGTATGTACTCATACATGAACAGATGCACTATGTGGCCCACAGATTTCCCAGAAGGCTCTTTAAAAAACGGGCTGCTGAAAGGTACCGCAGGGTGAGAGTGGGAGAGGCCACAGTTAGCTCTCTGTCGGCTCTCCTATTTATCAGATTAACACATACTTCAGCTGCAGTAAACAACTATCTTATAATGGATATGTATGGAATCTGCCACATGACCCTTAAATATATAAAACAAAATATTTCAGACTTTTCAAATGCAACTTCTCTTGAGGTTAGATGGAAGAAAACATTTAGTCTTTGCTGGAGGGACAATTTTAAAGTTGCTTGTTTCAAGCACAGGGCGCTTAATTTTTGTAATTTGCCCTGTTTGTATCAATTTCCATTTCCAGTTTTATGTATTCAGAGATTTTAAGTGCAGCTGTGATTCAGTTTGGACATCTTCTCAGGCTAAATTATCCTTCTTGCCTGCCTCATCATACAGCAAGACAGTAGTGATTTGTCTGTTTCATTCTCTGTCCTATTCAGCATGACTAAGTCCTCCATCTGTACTCTCCTTAAAGGATTCCTTCAAAGTGATACCTCACCAAAATCCAGCTCTGTCTCTGCTTTCAGCCTCTTTTAGTAAGAATTTGTTCAACTACAGTGTAATTCTCTTCGATATTAATGCATTTGCTCAACAGTGAAAATGTAGCATGAAATACATGCTAAATTATTGTCCTATTGCATCATATAAGGGTATGTTGTTCGACCTAAATTTAAAAAAACATGCTCTGTATGATTCTTAAAGCCTGTTGGAGACACTCAATCCAATGACTGTTTGGCGTGTTTGTCTAAAGAAATGAGATTTTCACGAGAGGTGCCAAATTATCGTGTTCATCGCAATTAATTAATTACAGTCATAATTAACGTGTTATTTTTTTAATCGCGTTAATCTCACATTTTTAATCTCATTTCTATGTTTTGGTATTTTCAGAAGGCAGAAATTTGAAATACCAGAGCAGATGGTGATTAAACCATCAGTTTGCTTGTCACACTCTTCACAGACCAATCACATCAAGCCACAGTATGACGTAGCAGCTCGCCCCTCTTGCTAGCTGTTAGCTCAAACTTTGAGAACTTTAGCCCTTAGACTATCGTCTTATCTTACATTAAATTATGCCATGCATACATACAGTCATGGAAAAAATTATTAGACCACCCTTGTTTTCTTCAATTTCTTGTTCATTCTAATATCTGGTACCACTAAACGTATAATACAATGAACACAACAAAAAATGCAGCTGGTCACATAATACTTTATGTCCTATTTGACATTCTTAAGCTTAATTGATTCCCAGGGTATATAAGAGGCCATTTCATGTCACAAGCAGCACTGCACATGCAAAGGCCTAGAGTGGTTTCCTGCTTACATTCAAGCCGTAGCACAACTCAGAAGTTGTCAGCTCTCACATAATGCCTAAAACAAAAGAATTATGTGAAGCCACAAAGGCAGCCATCTTGGCACTGCTGGAAATTGGCATGAGTGAGAGACAGGTAGCGAAAAAACTGAAGATCTCCAAGACAGCCGTTCATTACAACAAAAAAACAAGCTGAACATGGCACTACCAAATTGCTACCTGGCCGTGGCAGAAGCGTCTTTCTACCCACGAGATGACCGTGCACTCATCCGTTCCTGTGTCAGGAATCGTCGTCAGACCTCCAGGGACCTTAAAAATGAGTGGGCACTGTCAAGAAATGTGACTTGTTCAGCAAGGACAGTTCGAAACCGACTTGTTGAAGCTGGTTTGAAGTCACACAGAGACGCAAGAAGCCCTTCATCAATGAAAGGCAGAGGAAGGCCCGGTCACTCTTTGCTCGAGACCACAAGGATTGGACTGTTGATGATTGGGCTAAGGTTCTCTTCAGTGATGAATCCAATTTTGAATTGATGCCCACTCCAGCCAACTTACTGGTTAGGAGGAAGCCTGGAGAAGCTTACAACCCAGACTGTCTTGCCACTCCAGTAAAACATGGGGGTGGATCAGTCATGATCTGGGGTTGTTTCAGTCTGAGTGGAACAGGGCAAATGCAATTGTGTGAAGGCTGAATGAACCAGGTCATGTACAGGACTACCCTTGAAAACAGTCTTCTTCCATCAGCTGGAAAACTCTTTCCTGCCTCGAATGACTGGATTTTCCAACAAGACAATGCCCCTTGCCACACGGCAAGGTCAGTTAAAGCCTGGATGGAGAACCACAACATTCGCACCATGCCTTGGCCTGCTCAATCACCAGATCTTAATCCAGTTGAAAACCTGTGGAAAATCATCAAACTCAAAATGGAGAACCACAAGCCCAAAAACAAAGAAAATTTGTTTGAATTTGTCCAACAGGAATGGGCTGCTGTGACAGCAGAACAATGTCAGAAGCTGGTGGAGAGCATGCCAAGACGCATGGCTGCAGTCATCAAAAACAATGGTTATGCAATCAAGTATTAACTCTTGTGTGTATCATGTGTTTAAAGCAAACAGAAAAGAAAACATGGAATGCTTAAAAGTAGTGTTTTTGGAGGTACAATGCCATAGCTATTGATGTAAGAATTTAAGTAATTTTGGTTATTATTAAGAAAACCATGGAAAATGAATAGTTCTTAGTTCTTAAATTAAACTCTCATGAGCTATTTTTGTTGTTATCATTATAATTGTCCAAACAAATGTACCTTTAGTTGAGCCAGACATTAAAATTAACAAGAAATTGAAGAAAACAAGGGTGGTCTAATAATTTTTTCCATGACTGTATATCATGTGCCACTTACATGTGACATGAATCTCGTCAAAGACAAAACCCACCAAGTTCTCCCCCTAAACTTCTGAGGAGAGCAGATTTCATATTGAAGGGTAACCATGACTACGGCATCTTTCATGCAGCATTTCTGTGTCTCTCTACGTGTCCCAGCAGTGGAGAAGAGAAAAATCCTAATTTTACATAAGAAAGCTTGAAGTGATGTTCTTTTCTCCTCTTTAAAGTAGAAAACGCGTCCATTTCTGATAAAACTGCAGATCTTGCTGCTTGTTTTCTAACATTCAGTCACTTCCTGTTGTACTTCCCTGACTAACCGTTAAATTTGAAGTTTTTTGCATTGGGCCTCTTGTGCTTTTGTTTTTTGAGGGTAGAGAACAATCTTTTGATTTGCCACTATCATCTAATGAATTTCAATGAAAATTCCACAAGTTAAGGCTTTTTTTCAGCAATTATTAAAGTGAGATTAAAAAAGCGATTAAATTGATTAATTAATTAATTAGATCTTAAATTTATTAATCTCTCAGTTTTTTTAATCTACTGACAGCACTCATTATCATAGTCACTCGACAGTCAATTCTCACTACTTATTAATCAGATTAGATAGTTCTACTGATGCCCTTGCAAGGTGGGCAAATCAATAACATGGCAAAATATGACCACTTTGGTTTGTGGATGAGTGTCATCCAGTGGAATGAATTACTGACTGGACTTTGCCTGTTGGATTTGAAGCAGTTGAATGATCATTTAATATTCTTAAAGGAGACATATCATGCTTCTTTCTCCTTTTCACTATGCCAGACTAGGATGCCTGTAAAGCATTTCTGCCCTCAGTACAAGTCATTTAGTTCCTTCATTGCCCCACAATTGCTTTTTCAAAATCCTCATTTTAGGCCATTATCAAGCTCTCGTTGAAACACGAGGATCTCAGGATGACCTACAGTTACCTCGCAACGTCACAGCCCTTTGTGCTCTGATTGGTCAGTTCTGTCAGAGCTACCGAGAGGGTTGAGCCAGCCTGTCCTTCTTCTTCTACTGTATTTTCCGGCAGGCTCAAAGCAGCGACCACGTATTGAGTCCCCCTTCAGGCCAGAGCTGGTAATGAGTGAGTGTGAGCTAGGGAGCTATATACTGCTGCTGGACGAATGTGTTCCTCGGTGACGGTTTTGTGGCTAACGGACATCACAGAGGAAAAAAGTGTTCTATCAGATTACTCCAATAAAAAGAAAGGTACCTCATGTCATCACGACGATTCAAATCTCGCGGACATCTCGCAATGACCTATTTTCAGAGGCATCAAATCTCGTTCTAGGATATCAGAAAAAATACAATATCTCATTTTTTTTAAATTAAGGGGGTGTAAGGTCTTGTTTTCAAATTTATTATATTATATGTAAGTATTAAATCATGCATCAGCATGATATGTCTCCTTTAAAACATTTGGATCAGCCTTTTACAGAAAAGCATTTGTTCAGTTGTAATTTTAACCCACTTCTTGGCAGGTTGGTAAAAAAATGCCAAACATGGCTGACTAACTGTTTTAAACAAGTAGTAATTGTTGTCTTTTTAGAGGCAGGCCTTTTTGTGTTATGTACATAAGTTACGTAGCAGGTTACAAAAGTGAATATGGACATTTTCAAGTTTTAAAATTGATGCTTAGTGTTTAAATCCCAACTATAATGTTCTCCAAAAAGTTAAGCAGTTGATTCATCATAGACGAAGTTATAACAGGTCCTCTACCTTTACAACATATGAAAAGAGGAGATAGTCAAAGTTGTTGTTTTTTCTGCAGGATGTAGCTGTAATTATCATGTCTCTTTAAATCAAGAGGATTTCTATTTTAAATCAGACAATGTTTCTTCTTTAGAAAGCACATAATATACAGAGGGTAGCTATCACCCTGTTTAAGAAATGTAAGGACATTTGTAATGGCTTTTAACCACAATATTTTACTTTTTTTTCCTCCTTCTCACTCACACCCTGTAATTTGTCTCACTTTAACGCTGCTCCCACAGTCATCTCACATCCCTGCTTGTGTTTATTCAGTCAGTTTGCTCCGCTTCGAGGAAATTTAGGGAGCACTTGGCCTTTAACCTTGGGAGTCTTTGATAACATTTCTCTCTATCAATGGCGTCTCTGTCCCTGATGCCTTTACCTCCGAGCACTCCCTAGGGGGGCGGAGACACACTGTGCATCCTCTCTGCATGTTTGGAGATGAGAAGAGGGGGATTATTTTTCCAGGTGTCTCCTCTGATTCTGGGAATGTGTTGTTTCCCCTCAGTGGGAAAAATTGACTCCTTGTAGGTTGAGGATTCATCTCACACAGATGTCTTATGGTTCAAGCTTTGACACTGAAGATCACTAAAACTTCCACGTTTATCATTGGTGAACACAAACTTCAATTTGTGCATGTTTTCAAAGAAAGTAGTTGATCAGTAAGTCATGTTTCTTGTTTTGGATCTTGCCTTAAACTTGTCTAATTCTGCTTATTTCCTGTTCTAATACTGACCCATTGTTTTCCCTCCTCCTGCTTCAGGTTTTCCAAAGGGTGGAGCAGCTCCTTCATTTGGCAGAGTTTCCAACCCTGTGCCCAAAGGTCCAGACCGCCCCACCCCCCAGCCGCACCCGCAGGACCTCAACTCTCTGGTGCAGAAGGCGGAGCACATCCCGGCTGGCACTCGCACCCCAGTGTGCAACAGGTGTAACAACGTCATCAGGTAAAAAACATTAGAAACGGATTTACAGAATAACAGAGAGAAAAAAGTCAACTGACACATACAGATGTAGTTTTAGTTTCTTAATATTATGTTTCCCTTTATTTTATCTCATGGGAGATAAATGTTGGGAGCTTGTGACATTCTCTGGCTCATTTTTGCCAGTCGTGATACAGATCTGTGGTTGAACTTTAAATGTAACCAACTGGATGTTTCATTGTTTAAAATGAGCCCTGCTGGTAAATTTGTGAATGCTGCTTTAAAGCACGATGAATTATGGTTGTTCATATTATTTTATGAAACATAGCAAATTGTATCTCCCAGTCGCCTTTTGCATCAGCTCTGCAGAAATCTTAAGTTTAAGGATGGGAATCAAAACACCGGTTCCAGTTGAGAATCTATAATAATAAGCTAAAGAAGTCTATATCACCTTGTCTTTTCCCATATCAATTCTTTCCTTAAATTCTTAAAGCACTGAAGTGATGCTCTAATCAGAGAAAATGAGGAAAAACAACAACAAAACATCAAGAAATAATCAGGCAGACGAGATACAGAAGCGGTTAAATATTTCACTTAGATTTTGATGCAATCAGCACAACATCCACCGTTTATGGTCATCAAATTTGAGGCAAGGTTGTGAAAGTCAGGGGCTTGTTGAGGCTTTCTTCATGCAGAGCTGCATCAAATATGGGGAGTGCCATGTGTGTGATGCTAATTGCTCTTAATTTGGTGCAGGTCTGCCTTTTTCATACAGATAATCCGCAGGAATTGAAAAGAATTGGATGGAACTGATTATGGCATTTGGATCAACAAGATCCTATCAGTTCCCATCCCTACTTAGGCTATGGTGTAAAGCCAACACTTAACATTGAAACTAGTTATGCTGTAACTCAATCTGTAACCTGGTTTTGTTGTGAATGTGGAGTTTATTTTTGAAAGTTGACTGTAGTGTCCAAGTGACATGAAATGACATTTTTACTTTGTTTGATCATCAGTAGATAACACTTTTTGAATGCAGGTTTTTACAGTGCAGCCTCTTTTGCATGAACAGACCAATCAGTGCTGAGCAGGTTGGTTAAAAAAAACTGTCACTCTATACTCCTTTAAAAGGGAAACAAAAGTACTGTACTCATTGCTAAATGTCAAAAGTTACTAATTACTTGTAAGGTTCTTGTTGTTCCCTCATCCAAAAACTGTTGAGCAAAAGACCTGCTTCCATTTGTCATGATTTTCCTCTTTTCCTTAAACTGCCCTATTTGTGCTCTCTCCACATCTGGGAGTGCATTTTTTATTTTTTTTGTTTTAAAACAACTACCAACTATGACCATACGGTAACTTGTAATAAAAGATAAAAACAGCATTGTCTTTTATGTCCTGAACAGTATTGATTTTGGGAGATACAAGTTTTCTGCCTGACTGTTATATTTTAAGATTGATTGAATTTGAGGTACCTTGTGTTGCCCTATGCTCAAAATAATGTATCAGGTTAAGATTTGAAACTATCTTGTCTGCTTCTCACCAGGGGCCCTTTCCTCGTAGCCATGGGAATGTCGTGGCACCCTGAAGAGTTCACCTGCGCTCACTGCCACTCCGCCCTGGCTGACTGTGGCTTTGTGGAGGAGAAAGGTCATGTGTACTGTCCCAACTGCTATGAGCAGTTCTTCGCACCCACCTGTGCACGCTGTGATCAGAAGATTCTTGGGGTCAGTTTAAACAAGTCATGAGATGTTTCATGTTTTCTCTTGGCCAGTAAGAGTCCTTTTGGCAGCAGTCTTTTTTTTTTTGCTTTTGTATTAATTTCTTCCTCTTTGCAGGAGGTCATGAATGCCCTGAAACAAACTTGGCATGTGTCCTGTTTTACCTGTGCTGCCTGCTACCAGCCAATTAGAGGCAACATGTTCCACATGGAGGATGGACAGCCGTACTGTGAACAAGGTGAAGATGACAGCCATGAACAGTCATCATGATTAAAGGTGCAGTGTGTACAATTTGGCAGCATCTCGCCAAACAGAAACGGTGAATATAGGACATAATGTTTCTGTTTGTATGTAAAGTCCGTCAAAATAGGAGTACAATCATCCCCATAAAACATTTGTTTTATTTTTATTTAGTCAGAAAAATCTTTATAAAAAAATTACATTACCGCGGGCCGATGTTTCATGTAGGCCGACATATTGATCTGCCGTGTTGTCTATGGCTGGTTTTTAGGGACAAAAAGAATGAAACTCGATTCTGTCCACCGCTTCTGAAATCTACAAGGAATGCAGAGGAAGAAGAGGAGAGGATGGCAGTGGATCCATAGAAAGTTGTTACTCTGTCCTAGGGATTCAAACTGTGTGTATAAACACACACACAACATAAATTGTGTGCTGTGTTCAGGATCCTTTTTGGTCTTCACAGGATTCCGTTGCTCAGTAACGTGACATTTTGGCTACGGTTAGGTTGATTCTAGAATCTGGATGCTAGATGTTGCGAAAATGCCAAGTTTTACACACTACACCTTTAAGGCACAAAGATATGTCTCAAAATGACTGAAATAATGATAACTTTATTTTCCACATAGACTACTACAGACTGTTTGGGACAAACTGCCATGGCTGTGACTTCCCCATCGAGGCGGGAGATAAGTTTTTGGAGGCTATGGGATTCACCTGGCATGACACCTGCTTTGTCTGTGCGGTAGGTCAACAGGGCAATACTGTAGCAACACAAACTAGGTAGAAAAATAAGAGAAGTGTGAATAACAGAAATGTTTTGTATGCTTTTCTCCCCAAAGGTGTGCTCCACTAACCTGGAGGGTCAGCAGTTCTTCTCAAAAAAAGACAAAGCTTTGTGCAAGAAACATGCTCACTCTGTCAACATCTGAGCTGCTGTTGTGAATATGAACAAGAATGGGTTTGAGTAAAGTGCTTTTCAGTTTTTAGGTATACATTCTGGTAAATTAACATTGGGTCAGAGGTTCCACTGTAAACTTATCTTTATTTTGACATCGCTGTCATGTAGTCTGCAGGAGTACACTGCTTGCTGAAGAAAAAGGATTTCACTTATTTTTTGTAATATAGCTTTTTGAGTTACACTCTAAATGGGAATTTTTTCATCTCACATAAAAAGATAGTTCATGGCAATGACTGACTGAGCTCATCACCGGTCACACTCAGTATTGGTCTAACAGAATTGAAAGGAGAAGGAGTCAATATTATTTAACATTGGGGATAAAATATTTATTTAAAAGCAAAGATTGCTTTGTCAGAATGCATTGTTGCAAAAAGGAAAAAAATGTATGGTCCATTAGACCAATAAATAAAAATGGGAAATTTTAATGCTAATATTTTTATATTGTTTTGTTCAGATGCTATGAGGTTTAAACCTTGCAGTGCAGTTGGATCCACCTGTTTCAGTGTCTGTAATCAGCTATAATCAACGGTCCATCTTGTGTGTCAGGTTAAAAAAGTTTAATTTTGAGTAAATAAAAGCTCAAAAACACATGCAGCAGTTTTTTAGAAACTGCATGAATCATGTTTCCCCTTTTTTTGCATAACAGTTCTATGCAACAAATTAATGTCTTTTTGTTTAAAGTATATTTTGTGGCAGTTTTGGTTAAGGGGTATAATGTTTTCTGGGAACACATGAGTTCGATATCACTGAACTATTCCCAGGCCTCAGAATAACTATGAATTAAATGTCATCATGATAGATCTGTGCTAATATATATTGTTTTTCTTTTATACGTACCATCTCTGTTGTTCTTGCTTTTTTATTTCCATCAGGACATATCATGACTTTGTTTCTGAAGTTAAATTTTTTCTTCATATGTCTTAAAATTTGTTGGAATAAGAAAAATCTTAATATATATTTCATTTTCTCTAGTCTTGTACAGTGCATTTTAAGGTTTGTAGTAATTATGGTGCCCCCTGTGAAAAGCAGTCTGTTGTTATTTTGCCCTGTATGTGTGTATTGTGCTGTGACAAAAAAACTAAAGGAAAAAAAAACACACAGTTTGACAAATTTTGAAAGTCCAATCATATCAGTCGTCATAAATAAACGAAAGCAAAATTTTTGAGCATGGAAAAGTCATTTCATTTGACATTTTCAGGTCAAAAATGACAATAATCAACAAAAATAGTTCATATCAGGTTTCATACAAGATGGAGCTTATAAAAAGCCATTGGTATTATTTCAGTTACATAAAAACTCATCACAGCAGCTTTAAAATGAGACAGAACTGGTTTGCTTGTGTTCATGCAGTGAAGTTTTTATTGTACACTGTTAAAAAGCAACAATCTCCTGACTCTCAGTTCAATAAAAGGGTTTAACACTGAATCAAAACTGTACAGTGTGTTCACTTGCTTTTCAACACTTAATCAGACTATTATTAGTGGCTGAAATTTGAAAAAGCAGCTTCATCCTGCCTTTAGTGCCCTGTTTGTATTTTGCAAATGTACTTTTTATGTGTTTGTCAATACACGGTGAGGATATCAGCAAAGAAGTGGAGCATGGAAAGTGTGTTATAAATCTTTGGTTTTGACAGTAATTATTCAGCAGGCAGGCTGGCAGGCACCAACATGAGCCGCCTCACAGATTTTACCTGCAGTGAGAGGGGAAAAGTACACAACTCCATGGGGGGAAACAACACCCACCGAGCACAGCATCAAGTGGCTCAGTTTATCTTTATGATACTGAAAGTCAGTCGTCATATTTCTTGTTAAACAGTCAATATTTGGTGAGGTTTATGCTCGTGTTTTTGAATCTGAAAGGGCATTTTTTTATATTTTGGACTGTCCTTCTAATATATTTAGTTATTTTTATTCTGTATTTATAAATGTGCATATGTGTTCAGTTTTTTTCCTTTTTTAGGTCATTCATTTTGTATTTATTGATTTATATATGTATGTATTGTTTTGTTTCTAACAACAATATTAAGAGAAATGAATCAAACATTTCTGTCGTTTAAATTGTTTTTTTTTTAAATGATCTATGGATATTTAGCTAGACATTTTCTAAATGCTGAATATTATCAGAATTATGGATAATTTTGGCCACTACCAACCAGGTTCTTAGAGGTTGGCTTTTTTATGTCTGAAAAAAGTTAGTATTCTGGAAAAAATCTGAATCTTTGGACTGTACTCAGAATTTAGAAGATTATTAAGATGGTTAAATCAGCTTTCTAGCAACTTTGGATTTAAAAGTCAGAATAATGAGTCCTTTCCTCAGATTTACATTTCTGAGCATTATTTTCTCAGAATTTTGACAATAAGTAATTCTGGGAGGAAAAAAGTCTGACTTTTTTCTCAAATTTTGATTTTTGGGAATTAGTTTTCTCAAAATTCAGACTTACTGCTGAATTCAGCCTTTCCCCCCCAAATGTTTGACTGTTTTTTCAGCCCTGTAACTTTTTCAGTGGCCTTAATTATCTGCAGTATTTCTCCCCATAATACCTGACATTTTTAAAGTGAGCAGAATTCAGCCAACAACATTGGGAACGTTGCTTTCGACACTAAAAACTTTTGCTCTTGAATTAAAAAAAAAGCCAAAAAAGTATTTTTCTGTTCCCACCTGGTCATCTTGTGCAGTTCTCCTGGCCGCCATGTTGGGGAGCTCTACGCAGCAAAACTTCACATTTAACAAGCCACAAATGAAACGCATGGAGCACTTTGGAAACTGAATCTTCATGAAAGAGGGACGCTAGCGAATGTAGACACTATAAAAGAGATTAATTCAGCATTAAGTGACGGAGCAGCTGCTTTAACCCGAAAAGGACACGGTAAGAAGTCTTCTCGAAACTGCAGTAGGTGTGCTGCTTGTGCTGCAGCATCTGTGTTGTGACTGTGAAGCTTTCTCTTGAAACAGCGGCTTCTGTAGTTTGTTCCAGTGCCGTCGTTCACTGACAGTTTAACTAAGGTGCTTTATTATCAGTCTGTGCTCAGTTTGATGCTGACAGCAGCAGCGGGAGCCCCCACTGTGTTGTAATGAGCGGAGTGTGTGATGATGGAGCGGTGAAGATGATGCTTATCGATAATTGATGCTGTAATCGCCATTTAGCGCATGTTAACGTCTGAACAGAGACATTATACGGCTTTATTATGATGCTGAGTTCAAGGACTGTTTGAAAATGGGCTTTTTGGACACTCAACGCCACTTTATGGATACAAACGTGTGTGGAAGTATTGATAAAATGACGTCTCATTGATAATGATAGCTATGGAGTAGTTTTTCTAACTAAATAGTTTGCCTTGAGTCAAGCCCAAGTGTGTCTTGGTACTTCATGAAGTGTGTTATTTCTAGGGATGCACGATATTAACGCAGATATTTCCAAAATCATTAACCAGTACCAATCAAAACCTCAAATGTTTTTTTAGTAAACAGAAGATAAAGGTGAGGATAGAAATTTTATAGACCCTGTTTAAATATTAAGTTATCAGCATTATTCATCAAATCAAACCAAAATGCCATACCTTTTAAATGTTGGCTGGAAAAATAAAATGTTAAATATTGATACTGTGTTGAAATCTATGTTGAAGATGGCAGCGTAAAAGCTATTTTACGCTGCCAGCTTCTCAGAAAACAAGGGCTTCTCAGAAAAATATTCAGATATCAATATATATATTTATGATGATGTATTTAAATTTAATGTAAAGGGGAAGACATTTTTGTTTTTGGTGAGAAATTTTTAGATAAAATCTAATTGGTACATTTCTACTTTTTGAGGGGGGACTTGTTATTAGGTTAGATGAAGATAAACAGAATAATCAGTTATTGTAGCACATGATAAAGATGCTGTTATAAATCTAGCGTGCCTTTAAATTGTGGCTTAATTTTGGTGCGTCTTTGGCAAACAGTTTGAAAAAAACTGTTTTAATCATGAAATTCAACCAGTAGGTGTTTGAATTACTGTGTTGTATATTTGTTTTGTATCCTGTCTTGAAACAAATCTGTCATTTAAATTTGCAATATGGATGCACAATGTTATTATTGGTATGCCGTCTGTTTTAAGATATTTACAGACAATATTAAAGCATTATATATCAGCAATACAGTCATGGAAAAAATTATTAGACCACCCTTGTTTTCTTCAATTTCTTGTTCATTCTAATATCTGGTACCACTAAACGTATAATACAATGAACACAACAAAAAATGCAGCTGGTCACATAATACTTTATGTCCTATTTGACATTCTTAAGCTTAATTGATTCCCAGGGTATATAAGAGGCCATTTCATGTCACAAGCAGCACTGCACATGCAAAGGCCTAGAGTGGTTTCCTGCTTACATTCAAGCCGTAGCACAACTCAGAAGTTGTCAGCTCTCACATAATGCCTAAAACAAAAGAATTATGCGAAGCCACAAAGGCAGCCATCTTGGCACTGCTAGAAATTGGCATGAGTGAGAGACAGGTAGCGAAAAAAACTGAAGATCTCCAAGACAGCCGCTCATTACAACAAAAAACAAGCTGAACATGGCACTACCAAATTGCTACCTGGCCGTGGCAGGAAACGTCTTTCTACCCCACGAGATGACTGCACTCATCCGCTCCTGTGTCAGGAATCGCTGTCAGACCTCCAGGGACCTTAAAAATGAGTGGACACTGTCGAGAAGTGTGACATGTTCAGCAAGGACAGTTCTAACCCATCTTGTTGACGCTGCTGTGAAGTCACACAGAGCACGCACGAAGCCCTACATCAATGAAAGGCAGAGGAAGGCCCGGTTACTCTTGCTCGAGACCACAAGGATTGGACTGTTGATGATTGGGCTAAGGTTCTCTTCAGTGATGAATCCAATTTTGAATTGATGCCCACTCCAGCCAACTTACTGGTTAGGAGGAAGCCTGGAGAAGCTTACAACCCAGACTGTCTTGCCCCTACAGTAAAAACATGGGGGTGGATCAGTCATGATCTGGGGTTGTTTCAGTCTGAGTGGAACAGGGCAAATGCAATTGTGTGAAGGCCGAATGAACCAGGTCATGTACAGGACTACCCTTGAAAACAGTCTTCTTCCATCAGCTGGAAAACTCTTTCCTGCCTCGAATGACTGGATTTTCCAACAAGACAATGCCCCTTGCCACACGGCAAGGTCAGTTAAAGCCTGGATGGAGAACCACAACATTCGCACCATGCCTTGGCCTGCTCAATCACCAGATCTTAATCCAATTGAAAACCTGTGGAAAATCATCAAACTCAAATGGAGAACCACAAGCCCAAAAACAAAGAAAATTTGTTTGAATTTGTCCAACAGGAATGGGCTGCTGTGACAGCAGAACAATGTCAGAAGCTGGTGGAGAGCATGCCAAGACGCATGGCTGCAGTCATCAAAAACAATGGTTATGCAATCAAGTATTAACTCTTGTGTGTATCATGTGTTTAAAGCAAACAGAAAAGAAAACATGGAATGCTTAAAAGTATTGTTTTTGGCGGTACAATGCCATAGCTATTGATGTAAGAATTTAAGTAATTTTGGTTATTATTAAGAAAACCATGGAAAATGAATAGTTCTTAGTTCTTAAATTAAACTCTCATGAGCTATTTTTGTTGTTATCATTATAATTGTCCAAACAAATGTACCTTTAGTTGAGCCAGGCATTAAAATTAACAAGAAATTGAAGAAAACAAGGGTGGTCTAATAATTTTTTCCATGACTGTATATATGTGTTTTCTGTGCATAAATGTCAATTTTTAAGTTTAACATAAAATAGTAGCAGTGCTCTGTTAGCAGGTAGGTAGATTAAAAAAGCTCTTCAAAGGGCAGATGGAGCTTAATTTTATGGTCGTGTCAAACACAGTTTAAGACACATTTTACATATTGATGGTTTAATTGAACAAAACTACCTTTAGTAATATCCATACGTTAGCATCAATATCAGTTGGCTAAAGTAAGTTTAAAAGTATCAGCTTTGTAGATATGATTAAAAAAGTAGAATATTCAGCATCTAATTTTAAAAGTCCCGTGAAGTGTTTTATATTAGAATATTAGTAAAGCACCACTTAACAAGTAAGAAAGGCAGATGAGACCATCAGCACACAGATGACTTCTGTAACTGTATTTTAAATGGTACATATTACTACCGCAGGAAGGCGTCAGATTAAGGAAATAACAGCAGATCAGGTGCACAAATTGCTTTTAAAAACAAACAATCACAACAAATTAGTCAAAATCTAGTTTTTGTTTATGAGGTTAAGTTCCTCACTACAACTTTTACTCTAACTTATTATTTTAGACTTTGGTAACATGGCTGCAAATCATGTTGCAATTGTGTCTTGACTTTTTTTCATTCAAGCTTTTGCAAATAACATCAGTAATGTCTAATATTTTGGTAACAACCCATAATCCCCTTACAGAATTTATACATTCACCCGGCTATATTCAGAGTACCTGTTGCAGAACTTAAAGCACTCCAAACATCTTTAGCTTGAGAGACTATATATCATTTAACTGTTGTTTAGTAATAGTCTTTATATCATTATATTCTTAAAACAGAATCAACCATACCATTCTGATGTAGGGCAGAACTCATTTGAAAATACTTTAAGTCGAAAAAACAATGTATATTGATGTTAATGTTAGCTGCTTATTTTTCATGACGTAAAGCAAAACTATATCACGGTGGCACTCTTTAAGGAGAAGGGATGCATGATATTGGTCAGTGTCAATATCCAATATGTTGATATTTCTAAACTTGTGGTATCTGATACAGATATCTAACCTGACACGTCAGATGAACAGCTCCATTTATCCGCTACGGAAATATTTCACTTGTCCATCTGGGAAAGAGTCGTCCTAAAATGTTTTCAGAGGCAGAACGTTCAAAAACAACAGCAGCTTGTGTTCAACTCATCACACTCATCATAGACCAATCCATATCAAGCAACACCGCTATGTATGACGTAGGAGCTCGCGCTGTTGTTAGCCGTTAGCGTAAACTACCTTCGACTATCGTCTTACATTAAATTAAACCACACAGATGTATCATTTATCAATTATATGTGACTTGACTTTGTCAAAGACAATCACGAATACGTTTTCTGAGGAAAGCATATTTTGTCAAGTATCACTGAGTAACCATGACGACCATAAACTAACCAGCATGTCCGTGGAGGATTTCCGCGTTCTCTCACAGTTTTCCAGCAGTGATCTCGGTTCAGAAAGCAAAAACATGATTTCTTGTTAGACAAGCTTCAAGTGACATTCTTTCCCCCTCCTACAAAGAATATGTTGAGTTAATTTCCAACCAAAAACGCAGATATTGAGACCACTTCAGAAGCGTCACTTCCTGTTGTCGCCGCAGCTCCTGCTCCTCTTCTCTGATTGGGCCGTTAAGCAGTCGAGTGAAGTCATTGAACATTGGAAGTTGGCTAGACAGACCTGCAGGGCTGCTCTGTTAAAAGCCACAGATGATGATTTAACCGCCTGATGATAGAAAATTGACCTCATTTTAAAACTAGTATGAAAAAACGTTAAGATTTATATTGAAACCAATGCTGTTATTGGCTCTACTTTTCAGTTTGTTTCTTTATCTATTCATTTAACTATTCCTGTAGCTTTTCTATGTTTTCATAAAACAGTCTTACTGAGGTAGATAATTGCATTCTCTTTCTTGACATCAACAGACACCAGCACTGGATGCTGTGCAGTCAGTTATGTAAATCAAAGCCACCATTTTGAACAACTCTGCCTCATTTCTGCCATAATGAAATGTTAATTCCTTGTTTCTGCTGCCTGCCTCTGATAACACTGTGACGTCCTTGATTGTAGGGCATGCAGAACAAGGTGGAAGGAATTGGTAACGGAATTATAAAGCATTGAGACAGATGATGTCAATTACTTACTGAAAGTGTGTTTGATGCCCATCCCTATTTATACAACTCTAATACCAGATACAAGCATACCTGCAGGAATTTTAACATCTGCCAATACTGAAAACTAGCATTTGGAGGGATTATCTTACAGTTTTGATATCATATGGATAATATAGCTCATCCCTATTCTAGAAATCTAATAGGGAGTCCCTAAATTAACTTAATTTCTATTTGTAAGGTAAAGGTTGTACTTTAAGTCTTAAATTTTACACCACAAGGTCATTGTAACTCTTGTCAAAAGATCTCCAGAGTCAAATCCACACAGTGCAGCAAAGGAAAAGGACAATATTGTCATTTACCATTTTTACACCCCCTGTGTGTGTAAATGTCTGGCGCAGAGCTAAAGACTCCATCACCAGTGGGTTTTTAGTGGCAGGGGGTCAATGGCAATATTTAACTGCCTGACACAAAACTTCTGTGCCCTGCAGCGTATCACTTAGCGACGTGATCCGGGGCTGATGTGAACTCCTGATGTTTACTTCTGCATCTCAGAGGCTGGAGTGAGCCGCTCACAGCAGGCTACACCTCATGTTGTGCTACTGTGGTCTTTAAATGCACCACTAAACCCTCCAGGTCTGCACAGGACAGAGCAGCTCATTGAAGCAGAGCTGAGTGACTGTTTTAGGGTCATATTGAACTCAGTGAGTGATCTAACTTGTACCCACCACCCAGGCTCTGCCCCGGCTCTGCCCCTGGCAGTTGGAACGCTCGTCATTAGGGATGGCATGTAAAGGATGGCTTGTCATGTGAGGGAGAGTGGCAAGGCAGCGCTTTGTGGTCGACCACAGACTCAGCCTTCAAGCTTTTCTACTTGTTGAAAGAAGGCGTGTGTGAGAGGGAAATGTACCAACTTTCTGGGTCACATGATGGGGCTGTTTAAAGGACTGGGCCGTAGGGACCAGAAATCACATCTTGACAATTTATACTTTATAATTCACCCTTTGAAGCCTGAAAACACAAATTATGGCCGGAAAATCTTATTTATTAACTATTTTTTGGGGGGCTGAAATGTTTATTTCACTCTCTACTGAAATCCAAAACAATCAAATTTCCATTTAATTTAACATGTATATTTTTCACATCTCATTTGATACATTAGATGTTTTGACAACTGATAATCCATTCAAATACATTTTTGTCATTTATTTGATTGTATTCAAACATTTTTTAAGTAATATGTTGATCATACTGATTAGATAGAAGTATCATAAAGATATAATTCAAATATAATTCAACTGGCTTGAAGGGGTTAATCTCAAGATATTGAGCTGTGAAGAAAAGACATGAAAAAGTGAGCTGAGCCAAATCCTCATGTGCCACATGACAGTTTTACCACTGGCACTAAAATTAAAAGCTAACTGCAGAATGTCAGTATATTCATAAATAAATGACAAACAGGGTGATGAGTTAACTCATCACTCAGTGTAGTAGTATAAACAGCAGTAATAGTAAAAATGATTGCATTACAGCATTCAGGCAGCTGGCTGATGACAAAGTACCACTTCATAATGATGTGTTGGATCCCAAAAAGTGCCTTTACTGTGCTCAGGCACAACATACCATGATAATAGCAACAGAGTAACATCGTTCACCGTCTCTAAGGCAGATCATCAAAATGCTGTGGCTGAATTAGATAGCAATGCTGGCTGTAATGTAATGATATTAGGTCTTTTATTGGACTTGGTCTGGAATCAACCAGCTTCAAAATACTGCCATGTGGATACAAAATGATCCAAAGGAAATATGCAGATTTGTTTTCTTTCCCAACTTGTTCAGGAGTCAGGACAAAGTAACTGAGCTGTAACAGTGGAAGTCAGCTCCAGAATGTCAACATTCACAATAAAAAATGACAATGATTGAGTTTTTGAAAAATACACATTAAATGAGCTCAGCAAAAAATAATGTCATCTTACCTTATATGTAGTTTGAAAAAACACATTTTCAAACACTTGGTAAATGTTTTCCAGCCCATGTACAAAGGCAGGCTTGTTTATTAAATATATGTAAGAGGACAGAGCACAGAGCTTAATGATGATCTAAAGTCAGACTCTGAACAGCTCTAAAGTGTCTGCCTGTGAAAATGGATTTGTGTATGAACTTGTTAATGGACCATTAGTGGTTGATTGATATTATTGCTAATGTAAAAGTGAAGGATGGGGAGACAATACTCATAAAATCCTCAGCTTGATAGAAGTATGACTGCAAAAAAAACAAACATAAAACTCAAACTGGTAGAAAAGCAATAGTTTCATGTTTTTAAAGTCGCCTGTAACCTGAGATAGACTGTTTTAAATATTAGTGGGATATGTTTCACATCTTCTAGGGTAACAGCATGGATGATGAACTTAACAGAAATCAGAGGCTCTTATAGTGCCATTAGGTCGACAAATCATGCTGTAGTTGACATACACTCCTGCCACTGAGGTAATAAAGCAAGCTTGACTGGCAGCCTTTGTCATGTCAACACTGTTAGAGAAACTTTACATTCTTCATGTTCCCTTAATGAATGGACTTGAGCTTAACTATTTTCTCTAGCCTCTATCACTACTCAGAGCAGATTTACACCACAGGTTACATCTACACATTCACTCTCACAGTCACTCACTGATGGTTGGAGTGTCTGTGTCTGCTGTCCATTAGTACCAACTCACAATTTCAGGCCCTAACTTGGGGTTAAGTGTCTTGCCCAGGGTCTCGGAACAACAACCTTTCAGTTACTGAGCAAGCTATCAGGTGTCTCCGACACCCAGCAATAAAGAAATGTTGTTGAACTCGGATAAACTGCTGCTTTATCAACATTAATGTTAATCTGTTAACAGGCTGCCAGTTTTAAGCTTTTAAGATAGATCTGCCTGGTGACAGAAATTGGATCTGGTGGATCACTTTATAATTAAATTCTCCACATTTAAATCAAAGATCTCTTAAAAATGTGAGGAACCTCTTTTATATCCCTCTTGATGTGGTAGCAAACAGCCCTGCAGAGATATTAGACAGTGCTAGCTTGCAAGTTTCTCTTTCTTTATAATTGTGAAAGGTAATATGGCTCTCTTTGGATATATGAAGCTAATTACTCCCCAGTACCAAGAGAGATACTTGGAAAAACACTGAAGAAATGGGAGCTAGGGCTGGGTGGTATTACCTAATCTCCATATCACAATTAATTGAAGGTCTTACCTCAATTACGATTAATGAACGGTTATTTCATGCTATGCTATGCTATCACCATTAGCAAATTAGCGATGATACTGACGGTCGTCGACACAGTTTTCCTGCAGAATTTACACTTTACTTCTTTTTGCTTGATGTCCTCTGCACAGAGTCCAAAATGTGCCCAAGCAGCAGAGACATCATTTTATTTGGCTACAAGGTTCATTGGTAGATGTCTCCTCCATGTTGGTGGCGCGTCCTTTGCTCTTGACTAAAGTGAACGCAGATTGTATGGAGGGGGTGCAGTCACGTGATTTGCACAGAGAAAATAATCAAATAATCGACATGAGTAAAATTACTTAGATTAGAGGGTCTAAATGTCGATTTGTTTTTCAATTAATTGCCCAGCCCTAATGGGAGCACAGTTGTATCTCGAGTAGACTTCAGTGGTGCCTGTTAGCTTTTTATGACGGTTCATACAATAAAGTAGATTGTGTCACATGTGGCAACAGTTATAAAATATTATTCCTTTTAAAAATAACCCTGACATCATGCACCTCTTCTCAGTTGCTGCGGCCCATCTGAGAGTTGGGCATCCATAAGTGTTCGTGTGGCTTTAAGAAGCCACACAAACACTTCGTCCTCCCCTTTACTGATGCTCATCAACTCACCAGCAGTTACTCAAGATTTATGTAAAGTGTGGGTTTATCCTCAGAGGCTAAACTTAGCAAGCTGTGACCCCTCACCCCAGTTTCCTCCCTTATAATTACAGGAAACGAGCCCAGCCAATCAGAGCAGAGATACTTGGTGCATATTAAGAAGCTGAATAGGAGCAGTATTTGAGGACTGGACAGGTAATGACCAAGTATGTGGGAGGAGGGGGAGAGATTTCTGTCTGAAAGCAGAAAGAAGTGGTACTTAAGGTTTGACTGTATCAGCTCACACTCAGTCAGAGTGAGGAGATACAGTCAGCCGTCTGGTAATCGGAGCTCAGCAACTGTCAGACTGTCAGAATAAATGTTAGAATAACAGACCGTAAGAGTGAAACTGTCACTGATTCAGTCTTTGGCTTTGTTCAATGTCTTTTCCAGCTGCCGTGGTTATTTGATTTTTTCACGATTTCTTCTCCCACACACACAAACATCCAGGCTTAGAGAGGAGCATATCATATCAAGCTTTCTCACAGGTATGGCTTTTCCATCATTCCGTTATTAAAACATTTCTGCTCTTAGTTTTGGTGAACTCACACAGCTACAGTGTGTTCTCAATCACACAGTAACATCTACACCGTCAAATTAACACAACCAGAGTTAATATGAAAACTTTTAAAGTGTCTATAGGAGGGCTGATTTAACTCTTGTTGGAGAGTTGATGCATTAACCCCAATGAAGTGTTATTATTGACCCTTTTTGAAGTGAAAATATACACTTTGTAACACTTTATAATATGACCTATGATCAACTCTTCTGTGTAGTGTTAGATTTGTGCTCTCTAAGAGTATCTTTTTAAACTACTGAAATGAATTCCTCTAGAGAAACACTGCCAGGTCAAAACATTGCTGTCATTTATTATGAAATATAAGCTATTGTTTTTTATTTTATCTCTGTAGAACCAAGAGCTTTATTAAATGTTGGAAATTAATTTAGTACATTAAAAAATATTAAGACTACACAATCATGTGATCACCAAAGCTACAACCTCTGCAGCACTCCTGACTGACACAGGATCTCTTTTTACAACTACTTCACACATACTTTTTTACAAATTTGCTGGCAATTTGCATTTACAGAAATGCAGATAAGCAAGTCAACAATACAGAGCCTCTGTTTCGGAGTAGTAGATGGAGAATCCCTTAAGTGATAAAAACACATTATTTATCATCAATATTAGATGATGAACAATGTGTTAATGTGCTTTTAATCATTTATTCCCTTATGGTTGTCTATATCGAAAACATCGTGGATATTTCACAGAAGCTTGATTTGAAGAAAATCATGACTCAAATTGAAATCATTGTATCTTCCAAAAAAATCACGATTACATCTTTTCCTTAAATCTTTCAGCCCTAACTTGGACCAAAAATTTGTCTTCATCATATATGTCTCTTGATTTAAATTTATCAGAGGTAAGCTCCTTATGAGGTGTCTTGTTTTCTCTATATTGTTGTAAATGTAGTAACTTTGTGGTTTTGTCATTAACAGCTACAGCTTGTTCTATGATGCTTTAATATTGTAGCATTTAGTTGAACGGAAATTTATTCTGTTTATGGTTGATGCAGGATTAACTTGAAATAAAGCAAGTCCACAGCAACTTGATATCCAAGTTGGTAGTCATGGCTATAGTCATACACAGTATTGCCAAAAGTATTCACTCACCTGCCTTGACTCACATATGAACTTTAGTGACATCCCATTCTTATCCATATGGTTCAATAATGTCCATCCACCCTTTGCAGCTATAACAGCTTCAACTCTTCTGGGAAGGCTGTCCACAAGGTTAAGGAGTGTTTATGGGAATTTTTGGCCATTTTTCATTTTTAAGGTCACACACACTGATGTTGGATGAGAAGGCCTGGCTCTCAGTCTCCGCTCTAATTCATCCCAAAGGTGTTCTATCGGGTTGAGGTCAGGACTCTGTGCAGGCCAGTCAAGTTCATCCACACCAGACTCTGTCATCCATGTCTTTATGGACCTGCTTTGTGCACTGGTGCACAGTCATGTTGGAAGAGGAAGGGGCCAGCTCCAAACTGTTCCCACAAGGTTAGGAGCATGGAATTGTCCAGAATGTCTTGGTGTGCTGAAGCATTCAGAGTTCCTTTCACTGGAACTGAGGGGCCAAACCCAGCTCCTGAAAAACAACCCCACACCATAATCCCCTCTCCACTGAACTTTACACTTGGTCTGACAAGTATCGTTCTCATGGCAACCACCAAACCTTGACCCCTCCATCAGATTGCCAGATGGAGAAGCGCAATTTGTCATTCCAGAGAACGCGTCTCCACTGCTCTAGAGTCCAGTGGCGATGTGCTTTACACCACTGCATCCAGCACTTTGCATTGCACTTGGTGATGTGAGGCTTGGATGCAGCAGCTCAGCCATGGAAACCCATTCCATGAAGCTCTCTGCTCTGTTCTTGAGCTAATCTGAAGGCCACATGAAGTTTGGAGATCTGTAGCGATTGACTCTGCATTTCGTGGCTGAGTTGCTGTCGTTCCCAAACACTTTCACATTCTTATAATACAGCTGACAGTTGACTGTGGAATATTAAGGAGCAAGGAAATTTTATGACTGGATTTGTTGCCCAGGTGGCATCCTATCACAGTTCCACGCTGGAGTTCACTGAGCTCCTGAGAGCGACGCACTCTTTCACAAATGTTTGTAAAAGCAGTCTGCATGTCGAGGTGCTTGATTTTATACACCTGTGGCCATGGAAGTGATTGGAACACCTGATTCTGATTATTTGAAAGGGTGAGCAAATACATTTTGGCAATATAGTGTTTATGTGCATTATTTGAAGGAACTACCGTGTCGTTAACAGAGCATCTTTGACATCAACTTGACAAAGAGCCGAGCAGAGACACACAGCATGCAGAAAAACTTGCCCTTTAGTAAACAAAATCCAGCACATTTGTGTGGAGGTAATGCCTTGTTCCTTAGTTCTTTGAATCATGATGGCAGCCCTGAGTTGAAGAGACTTTAAACAACTGTGATATTTTTGATACAGTCAGTTGTAAAACTTACAGTCATTTGAAGTAGTTGTCTCAAAAAGTTTAGGAAGTCATAAATTTAGACGTCCTTCGTGGGAAGGCGGGCATATATGGTGGACAAGAACTCTGCTGCTCTCAAACCCAAAAGTTAAAGGAATTTAGGTCATGTCAGAATTCCAGTGTTGGGATAAACCATCATTAGGATGGCTTAGAGAATTTTGCCGTACCCCCTCTGGCTCCCATCAGCGAGAAAGTAAAGACATAATGCGGCCAATCTTGTTCCACTTAGAAATAATCATCTTCTTACCTACAGGCTCCACTCGCCTCCAACAATTACTACAACAACAAGATCTCCCCGGCTCACCGTTTCATCTTCAGCCTCTCGTGATGAGACACAAATTCAGGCGCATGAATCACTTTAAGCTACGAGCCGCCCTGCTCTTCACCTTGAAGGTCAGCGAGACAGCCGACGTCCTGTTATTAGAGATGGAAAGGGAGGAAAAACTTAGAGGAAGAGGTACAGGATGAGTGGAGGGGATGATTGAAGATCGAAAGAAAGAGGGAGGATAGTTTGCATGATTGGGAGAAAGTCAAAGTGGGGGATTTGACCTGAGCTTGAAATTCAGTCTCAGACCTTTCAGTTCGAGACGTGGGACATATGAGAGGCACTTTTAATAACTCCACTTTTCTTCCAGAGAGAAAAAGAGAGAAAGAGAGAGAGAGATCAAGGCTGAGTGAAGTGACAGTGTGCTTTCTGGTTCCTGATTTTTCACATGTTGAGGTAGTTTGTGTTTTTTAGTTTTGATTTCCCACAACTTCTGTCCAAAAGGCCATCAAACTTGTATATATTGAATAATCTTCATTGGAGAAGTCGTCCTGCTTGATGTTCCAAATCAATAATATCCTGAAGAAAGTGAAACCCAAAACTAAAAGCTGTATTGATCACGTATGATTCTCCTGCAGTGGGGATTGTATTTGACAGGTCCGAGTTTGTGTGTGTGTGTTTTGGTACCATTCTGCCGTCTAGCAGAGCAATTTGCCTGCAAAGTGGCAGCTAATTGACTTTCTGCTGAGAATGTGGATGTCCGTGTAAAATAACCCACAGTGATGTTAGCAGAATCCTGTTTTCCACTCCAAAGTAGCGGGCCAGACAGAGTCTCTGTCTACTGACTGGATTGCAGGAAAGGAATCAGATCAACATCTGATAGTGCAGAGTAAGTTTTAGAAACTTTCAGAGCTTCAGTTTCACCAAAGAGATTCATAGATGTGACACATGGGCTTTTCTTGCTAATTTTTATTTTCATTTTTAGTTTTCATATCAGTTTGTTGGTTCAGAGATGGTTCAAAAGGTGTAATAAAGTTGGGGAGGGAGCACCCCTAGTCAGTGGGGGAGGGCAGCACTGTAAGTGATAAGCTTGCATGTGTGCGTATATGAAACACTTGCAGTGTTGTACTCTTCTGCCCTTTCTTATGCCCCCAAAATCTATTTCACACTGTATGTCAGCACAAACATAATGTCTGTAGTGAATTATTGTGAATATCTTAAAGTGTAATGACAGTGGAGATTTGTTGTGGTGCTAATCCTTGAAATGGGCTTGAGTTTTTTCCTAGGCATAATAGGTTTACATATGAAGTTTTTAAAATAACTATCACAATATTAGGTTTTCAAGAGTTTGGTACAGTTCTTGTAAAAAGCCAAGTCTCCACTTACATATGTCTGTCCATGTGGAGAAGTCCTCCGCTGGCATTGCAAGGGTAGCTGGGTAATTTAGTGACATAAGCTTGAAAAACAATGTCAGTTTTCAAATAACCTACAGTACAATTCCCATAATGGCATAAAGGGGGGAAAACCCTCACAACAGCTTAGGAGAAATGAATGGGATTTGTTATTATAAACTTCTGTTTTTTATAACGTCAATCTGGATCAGATCCAGATGAAACTTACCTTGATGATAGAGTTATTTTCTTTATATAATCCTGTAAATTTTGAAGCGAATCCATCAAGTGATGTCAGAGATTCAACTTTTTAAAATACGGCCCAATGTTAAGTGGTAAGATTTTCAGAAATTTTTGGTAGTATTTTACATACAGACAAATATGTGGATCAGCACCGAATAATGGAATGGCTTCTTTCATGGACCAAACCAAACCTCTGGTAAAATTTTATGTTAATCTGTTCAGTAGTTTTTGTGTAATGTTGCTAACAGACAAACAAACAAACAGACTGACGAAAACATAACCTCCTAGGTGAAGGTAATGAAGGGTGTCACCACCTGATCTGACACCATTGGAAAACTAAAGAAGTCTTTGGCATCCAGGCTTGGTAGGAATTTCTCAGTACCGCATATTAAATTACAGAGATTGTATCACTTCATGCCTTTGTTATCAGTATTAATGCTGTTAAAGTCATTGCAACAAAAATATGTTCACAACTTGTTTGTCCCATCCATATTTCAAGAAGTCAGTCATGGATGCAGTACTAATGTCAGCAATGGCACACAGAAATTGACAAAGAAAAGGGTCTCATATATGACAGGGTCATAGTATTTTTTTTGTGAATGTATTCTACAAAGCCTTAACAACAAATGTCCTCACTCTCCGAACACTTATTGAATGTTAAGAGGAAAGGAAATGTAACACAGTGGTAAAAATGCCCCTGCCCCAGCTTTTTGGAAAGCAGTCAAATTCAGAATTATTGTATATTTACACAAAACAGTGACGTATATCAGTTTGAAGTTAACATTTCTTGTCTTTGTTGTGACATTGAATATAGGTAGAAAAGGGTTTGCATGTCATTGTGTACTGATTACCTCTGCCAAGGAGGTTATGTTATTGCTGGCATCTATTTGTTTGTTTGTTTGTTTCTCTATTAGCAACATAACTCGAAAAGTTATGCGTGGATTTCAATGAAATTTTCCGGAAATGTCCAGATTGGGACACGAAACAAATGATTAGGTTTTGGGAGTGATCCGGATCAGCGTCTGGATCCCCCAATACGAAAAATGTGATTTTCGTGAATAAGTACTGAACTAAAATAGATATCATTATGAATCCAACTGCGAATGGTGTGTTTTCTTGGTCAAGGAATCTCAATATTTCGATGAAATAAAGGAAGGACTAATATTTATGGTGAAAATCACAATATGGGTGAGGACTGTGGCGCTGGCAGAGGTCTGCACTCTCCAAGTGCTTTTCTAGTTTTATATTTTACATCTGCCATGTTGAATGAATATGTTGGAAGACATACTTGTATTAGTATCAAAGCACTAAGTCAGCGTGAAGGGGAAGTAAACTCAAAGGAAAGGAGATTTTGAAATGCCAGATTTTGCGTTAATGTGCAAAGACTCTTTGTTAGGCTCAACATGTTTGAAGATACTCTATAAACTGTATCTCCCTCCCTTTATTTTATTGGGCAAGCTTTGTTGTTTAATAGGCATTCCTGTAACATTTAGTGATGAACCTGCCACTACAAGACCGTTCATAAACAAGAATATGCTGACACAGCTGAAACACAAAGGCTCGACACTAAAATAGAGTCAGAATAGACTGACTGATACCTGGAGAGGACAATATGCAGCTCAGTGTGAGTGTTTCCATGCAGTGTTTCTGTGACAGTGACCTCCTGGCAGGAAAAAGGAAACAAAGACCAGAGCAGAATGTCACTTCAAGTTGTAGAGCTACTCACACCAGTAAAGAATGTCAAGAATCTGCGTGTTAAAGTTCACACTGAACCACCATCTGTGGCTGGATCCTGGCAAATAACACACAGCTGTGTATGACTTAATTTGTGTGTTCAGGTGGTAGGGATGTGTAATGGTTTTTTGATATCTGAACAGCCATGAAAACATTTAATGACTTCACATGATCTGTTATTGAAACCATTATCTATTATTCAAGCATCACTTCTTTTACTGATGCCTTTTACTCAGACCACTGCATGGAAACAGTCCTTGCTTTGAGCTTTATTATTGTGTTTTTGTTGTATTAATGTGGAAATAATATAATGGAATAAAGTGATTATCCTTATTCAGCTAAACAATGACAAATATGACTTTTTTCTATATCAGCCCATCTGCTAAAATGTTGCCGTAGTGCATATGAATGCTGTTAGCTAACTGCAATTATTTTGCAAAAGAGGAAGAAAGCACTACAAGGGACTGACATCAGGTAAAAACATCCACTGACTGTCTGGGCCACTGCTTTTTAAAGATTACTGGCTCAACCCCTCCCTTTGATAGAAACAGATGTTTGTTTCATTTAGCTTTTGTTTTATTAATGTCTATAAGGCTGACACACATTAAAGCATGACGTTAACTTTCTAATTAACATTTTTACATACAGCATATCCCAACAAATCAAGATCTGATAATAGAAAACGAACCACCAAAACAAAAACAATATAAATGGTGATAGTACTTAAATAAAAACCCAGTAAAAATCCACAAAAAAGTTGTAAAGAATATATTTTAAAGACAGATTTTTCTTCTAATTTAGCCAGCTAATCCTTATGATTAGCTCTCAAGAGAAAAGCTGAAACAACGCTGCTGGGGTTATTTTTGAGGATATCACATAATGATCAAAAACCAAACTCCGTTTCTCAGTAAAACAGTGTAAAAACTGTTATTTGATTAATTTTATGCACATTTTAAGAAAATCATAATCCACTGAATTCATTTTTCTATGTGGAAATATGTTTTACGTTAAAAATACTATGAAGCATACTTAATGAAATGGCCAATCAGTTGCAGTTTCTTTAGTCAAAGTCAACGTTATTGTCAAATATGCTCTGCTTAACATACAGCATAGATGAAATTTCAGTCCTCTCAGACCCACGGTGCAAACAAGCAATATAAGAAACTAAACTACAGTATAAAAAATATAATAGTATAAAAAAATGCACAAGCATCAAGCTAACACACTGATGTGTAATTGTCAGTGGAAGTCATATATATATGTAGTATTTCCTTTAAATGTACATTATTGTAAGGAAGATAAAATAGGCAAAACATGCATAAATGCTGTTTGATAACAGCCATTTAGCTGTCAAATATGGCAAATTGTATAGTCATATAGTCGAGGTTCAACTAAACACTTGAATAGTAAGTTTAATTTAAATGTAACTTCACATGGCTCGTAGAATCAATACATATAGGTGCTTAATCGGTTAGAGCATCATCAATTATTTCACTTCCATAGTTGTTGGCTAAGGAGTCGTCAGAGTGCCAAATTACAAAATCAATGTATACAAGAAAAAGCAAATAAAAGAAATACAAAGAAGAATAGATAAAATGAAAAAAAGATAATGCTGTTATATAAAACAGTATCAATCAGAACATAAATTACTTACAGAAAATGATAATAAAAGTTTACAAAGTAACAAAATAAATATATATGTATATATGCTTGGAAATGAAATAAAAAGAAAGTAATATCGTGATACATAGCAATATTATTCAAAAAAATAAATCCTTAAAAGGAAAGGCTAATAAAAGTAAAAATCAGCTATACATTTTCACTTTCATTTGCTTTTCTTTTCTACATTTATTTTTGTAATGTGGCACTCTCACTACTCCATAGTTAGCATTAAGCTCAAAGAATCCTCAAGAAAGCATCCCAGTCCATGAGACTGAATCGAAGAATTTATTAAAAATGACCACTGACTTCCAAAGATACATTTCCTTCAAATTAACATCACAAGTGAGGAGATTAATAAAACAAAGCAAATTTTGTTGCTCTGAAACCTTTCTGCTAACTACCACAAAGTAAGACCAGAAGAAAGCAATAATGTGATTTACACTCTTTATACAATCAGTTCATCTACTTCTATGCACTTCTCCATGCTCCTTACTTAATTTCTTCATTTTCTTTGTATGTGAATAACATTTCTCTGTTTTTATTTCTTTGCATACATGTTCTAAATAAAATCAATTCAAATTCAATCCATTAACATCTTTAGCTATGTTTTGGCAAGTGAATTTGATCAGCTGTATTGTTGAAGGGCAATTGAACGTAAGGTTTGATTTACAATAGAATTCAAATACTCAAGTTAAAATTGGTGCATTGCAGTGCTATATCAGTTAGCCAGTAAATGGTTGTTTTAATTGTCTGTGAGAAACAAGCTAACAAAGACATATTCACATCTCATACAGAAACTTGAACTAAAAGAGGGCTTAAGGAATTTTCTTTGAAAAGGACAGATCTAGAACAGTGACAGAACATAGGAACATTTTTTGCTGACCACCATGAATTAACAAACAAAGATGAAGGCAGTAATGCTTTTTTTCTGTGTAACTTGAGTGCTTCTGGTCATATTAGGGAGAATTATTAGTAAAAACTACATTTGAAATGTTTTTTTTTTCGGAAAAATAATAAATATAGGGTTGAAATTAAGCAAACAGAAAAGCAATGGGTACATGTCAGCTCATCAATGGCAACAAAAGTACTGATACCACATTATTATGCTGTAACATCAGGCTAAAATCTCAAATGTTTGCACCTGTTCATCTTCCATGGATCCAGTCTTGGTTTTCTTTTGAAAAACGGCCTTTGACTTCCAAAGATGAAATTTCCCCTGAAATGCACGTCCTTTGGAAGAAGCAGCCAAAAAGACTTTGAAGGCTGTTTTTTTCTATATTTCTTTTAGCACATAACAGTTAAGCTGTAATTATTTGTGGTTTATTAAGAAAAGACAGCTCAGCAAGACCACCCAGAATCCCAGACTCATCACCTGCTCCAGCTGAAAGGGAAAATTTGAGCTCCAGCACTTTTTTCCCTCCAGTTAGTTCAGCATCGTACCCAGCTGTGACTCAGCGTGTTATTTGGCCGAAATCATCTGGGTTTGACTTCACTGGAGTACGTTTCACGACGCTCGCTTTCTTTTCTGAGACTTGAAGTTCAAAAGAAGTCATATCTGTGTGGTTGAGGGCTTTCTGTGTTTCACCACCCTCAGAACCTATCAGCATGACGTCCCCTGACAGTTGAATCTTTCAGCAGGCTAATCTGCGAAGCTTTGTTCTGAAATCTTGCACGTCTGCTCCACTGTAGACCCCTCTCAACACCGTATCTGATGTGAAATTGAGCCGCGCACTTGTCAGCTAAATTGCAAGTGACGGCGAGTGCCACTCAGACTGTGAGAGGAGATGGAGGAACAGATGAAATCAATTTTTGTCTTGTTCTGAGATTTTTTTTTTCCTCTTTGCCAAGTCCTGTGATTCTAATGGCAGATTGTGAAATGGGTTTCACGTGTGCCGCCTTCTTTCTTTCCTCTCCACAGATTTTTGGCAAGGGCAGAGGTCATGTGGAGTTGTACCTGCAAGGCGGTCTGCTGGGAAATGTGCTGACATCAGAGCTTTGCATTTGAGTCAGGAGGGAGAAGGAAAGATGAGGACGGTGCTGCAGTGAAGGAGAAGCTGTGCTTGCATTGATTACATCAGGTGAGTTAGACTGACACTTTATCAGTACAGATGCAAACCATGAAAATACAAATATTACTTCATGTGCCCTCAAAACTCGAAACAAGCAGGTTCATCTTTAAGTGTTAGTTACACCAGATGGACAAAGTCACCATAATCTGGTTATGTAGTACCAGATCTTACATATTTCCTTGCAGGGTTTTTTAATGCTTTGAAAAAGACCTTGGAAAAAGTATTCAAGTTCCTCAAATCTAGGACTGTCACGATAACAAATTTTGCTGGACAATAAATGTCAAAAACATTAATGTTGGTAATCAATATTATTGTTGATATTATTTTAAAACATTGTTTCTTCATTAATGTAATTTTAATATATGTCATAATAAAGTGAGTAGACCATATCAAAAGCAATGAACTTTAATTTCTTTAGAGTGTTTAACTGTATTTGGAAGGTCAAGAGCTTTTAAATAAAATAAATTAAACAAATGAAAAAATTGGAAACAAAACAATGAAAATGCAATTAACTATCTTTTGGGAAAAACCTGTATGTAAATAAAATCAGTATAATAATCAAAAACAATAAAAAAAAAAAAGACCCTGTCTCAGTAAAGAAAAAACAAAACTCCAATAAAAACACACACACAACAATAAAAACAATAAATTAAATGGAATTTATACAGTTCGGGAATTATTTGTGTGTTCTCCCAGTCAACTCGTACTGTCTGTCAAACATTTGCAACATTTCCCGAAAAGCTGGCTTTTCAGCCGTATTGAAGGGTAGCATTTCTTTTGTAGTGTAGCGAACAACACTATCTGAGAGCGCACCATTTTGCTCTCCCACCCAAAGATTGAATGAATGACAGATGGATAACTTCGCTCAATCTGCTATAGAACCAATGCACCATTTATTGATTATCGTGAATGGCCTACTCAAATCCCCCAAAGTTTTTTTTTATATTTGCCTCTTTAAACTTCCCTAAGGGGCCCATTCATACTCAGCAATATTTGTAATAAAATTGCTCAAATATTTATGTGAACCAATGAACAGCTTTTGTACAATTGATGGTATTAAGTGTTTTTCATTATTGGAAGCACCTCTCTGACTACTTTTTAAGGACTGATTATAGGTCAGTTTACAATCTGAGAGAGATTTTATGCATTTTTTCCTTCTTCTTTGTGTGTAATTACTTACTTAATCGCTCTTGCATGCACAGTATTCCATGCACTGCAGCCCAGGTTGCAGGTCGATTTTACAAAAGCTTTTCTTTTTAAGTTAGTCAAATTATGCAAAGGAAACAGTGGTATAATGTTTTGTAAAGTAACACTAAACAGTGCAGGATTTACTTAAATGACTCCTTAAAGCTGCAGTATTTGGCCTCTCTTCCATTTGAAATGATGAATAACTCACTTTTCATTTGTTTTTATATTAAATGAATCTGATTTATTTTTTTAATTTGGCTTGAATAGAAGAATATGATAGATAGATCTTTAGTGTCATTTCATGTTCTACAACAAAACTCAACTGGAGCAATCCATTAGTAACTTATGCATATCAGTATATATATTGAATATTTTAAAAGGAAATAAATAACATATGTACTGTACACATGCATTCATCCTCAAGCCATGCATGACAAGAGATTGAAAGGTTAACAGCAAAGAGCCCATTACAGTAAAAGGACAGAACTACAGTTTGGTATTTGCTTTTCTGAATAGAATTGAGTGCTCATTTTTTATTTGTCTTAAGAAATAACTAATAATATTTGTAGGTCATGGGTCTGAGGTTAAGGACAGAAGTCTCATTGTCATTTTTTATCTATGTATTTGATCTCTTGAATGTTCAATTTCTGGAATGACAAAGGGGAACTGTCTGTTTATTACACAGTTATTCTTTGAAGCGTCATAAACATGGGATCACTTTGTTGTCCTTTGTTTTTGGATTCAATCATGTGAATGCAATATTGCAAGTAAGCTTCGAGTGATTCTCCCTAAGCCTCCACAAAGTGTCCACTCTGATGGATGAATACAGATTACAGTTTGAAAGTTAAAGGTAAAGGTTCAGAATGAAGCAACTAATAAGAGAATAAGGGGTAGGACCGGTTTTACCGAGCATTTACATTGTAACTTCTGATGAATATTATAAATTAGTTATCTGCTTTCTTAATATTTCCTCTTATTTTTTTTGTTTTGTATATATTTTTGTTGTTAATATGTTTGAAATTAATAAATAAATAAATAGTAATCTTTTGCCCGTGATATGATTTAGGGCATAAGGGAGCAGTTTTTACCAATTTTTGCAAAAATATCCAATTAAATTTCAAAGAAAATAAAAAGGTCTAGGTAATGGATCTCCATGGTTATCTTCTACTGGTTTAAAGTAAATCAAGTAAAACAACAGTCACCCGTCAAATATAAATGAAGATGTTGGTTGAAAGCTTGCTCTGGTAAACATAATTTTTAAAGTGAATTATCTGTTGGGATTGTGTTTTTTAGCACATATTTAGGGTCTCATATCTAATTCTATTATTGAGCTGTACATCTGTGAAACTGTTGGTCCAAAAATGTCCAACAATCTTCACAGACAGATTTTTGTATTCTGCACTGTAGTCTGCTTTGTGTGAAAACAACTGAAAATCCAGTTGTTAGTTGTTTTCTCAGTTGATTTTTGGGGGCTAGTAGTCGCAGCATGCCTATATGATGCTGCTGGAAAGGGAGATGCAAACAAAACAGGCAATATATAATCTGTCATGCTTAGACAGCCTTGAGAATTTGCCAAAAAAACATTTTTACAAATCAGAACCATACTTTCTCTGGCTTTAAATCATCAAAATAATTACAAACAAAATTATGGAAATTGTTGACACCCCATTAAAATGACTAGACAGTGTTTTGTGTAATCCCATGCTCAAATGAGCGTATTTTTAGCACCTAGGGTGATGTTTGGCTCCAGTGGACTTCACTGGAAACGAGCCTCACGCAAACTGTCAGACACAATACTGCATCACATTTCGATCCCTGTCAGGTTCTGGCATTAGACGCAGGATTAGTCAACCAGGCAAAACAGGTGACAGGTGACACACTCGTGTCAACACTTCATGAAGAGGACTTAAACATGGGATTAACTGAATTACTCTTGCAAACAAAAGGTGAGTCATGTTACTGCAGGATGCATGTCAGTTTTCAGTGGCTGTATTCACTGTTTATATGTACGTCTGTCATGTCTCTGGCTTCAGCTTGTGACAGCTGCTGTTCTTCATCAAAACAGTTTGGCAAGATTTGTCATGGTTTCCAGACTTTTCCTGTGACATTTGGGCTTTTTTCCCGGTTTGTTTTAATCCAGCTCTCCTGCAGTTTGGAGAGATATAATTTGTCATCTTTGGAGCTCCGGTAGGTTTCTACTGTTACTTTAAAAATCTCGACCTCCTGATGATTAAATCTGCTTTGTAGCTGTAAACACGGTCACTATCATTCAGCTTTATAAGTCTCACCTTGGTAGCTGAGTTTGTAGTTGTGATTAAGTTACTTTAACCATTTGCTTTGTTTGTTGAACAAAGGCCTTCCACAAAGGCTTCAGTTACAGACTTCCCTAAATAAATTATCAAAGGTTGTGTTGGGTCTGGCCTCAAGCGACCGAGTCGAAAAAAGACCAAGCAGCAGGCTGGAAACTGTCTGAAAGTCTGTTCATAATCATTTTACCTAGGGATGTCTCTGCAAGTGAGGCAGGAACATGAAACACACACGCTCTTTTTGCTTTAAATGAGAACTAATGCAGACTCACATTAACTGATTCACTGTTATAACGAATGAGAGATTAACATGTTAGACTAAAAATAGTGTCTATGGTTCATGTTTGCCCTCAGTTTTGTTATGTCTTGCTCCCAGCTTATGCTGTGGTGACAAAGAGACTTTGGTCTGTCGATGTGTATATTTTTCTTGTAAAACTGTTTCAGCTTCCAAAGTGGACAGCACCCTCTTCTGATCAAAAAGGTGTTGCGGTTTGTAATTTCAAAAAAAGCAGTTCAGTCGTTCACAGTTGTTTGCAAACTTTAATGGTACTGAGAGTTATGATGCATTGATAACAATGTAATATAACACCAGCTTCTTCATGCAAATTTATTGCAACATTTAAGTAAACTGTTTTAACAATTCTTGGAGATAGACTTACAGATTTTCTTTTCTTAAATACATTTTTATGGTGAGTTTGTGACTGAATAAAACAATGCATACAACCCAATGAGAAAGTGACATTAAAGACTCACACTGCTTTGCAACTGTTGTCAAACAGGAACAGGTTAAAAATAGAGTTTTACAAGTAGATTTGTGTCAGTCTGATTGATAGATAGTTGATAGTTATTGCTGTTGCTGGCATTTAGCAGCCTCCATTATGCTTTTCAGGTTGTATTTGCCCTTTTATTATGTTTAACCTGTAGAGTACATGTAGGTACAAAACATGAAGTCTAAGGTGTCATGACATCTCCTCTCTTCCCTATTTACAATGCCAGTACCTGCCTAAGAATGTTCAATCCAAAGGCCCCCAGGGTTGAGAACTGACTTTTTTTTATCTATCTGCCACCTTGGCAAGTAGGGCTGGGTATTTCCAGTAATCTCATGATACAATACATCCCAGTGTCGAGTCAGTAATACAATATATCTTGCAATATGCAGGAATTGTGGAGACTGTCTTTGCCTTTTACAGACTTCTCTACAACTCATTGTTTTTTGTAAAAAGAAAAATAGAGCTTTGGAGTAATAGTGGCTTGTAGATTAACCAAATTCATATGCAGCTGCACAAAAACACTATCAATAGCAGGTGGCTAATTATCACTATCAATAGCAGGGGTTGCAACCCAGGATTACCAATCCTGGGTTGCAACCCCACTGCAAAGCAGAGACTGTAAACTGAATTCCGAGTTGTTGACAATATAGCACAAAGCAGTAGTGAACTGGCCAGTTACTGCAGGAAAGACAAATCAGATCAGCCCTGGGTTCTAACAGATTGTCCAGACAGGGTGATCAGTGGAATTTTTCGGAACAGCAGCGCCACATATGCTGTTATAGATGGACTTTTTTTTAGTTAAAGGAGACATATCATGCTGATGCATGATTTAATACTTACATATAATAGAATAAATATGAAAACAAGACCTTACACCCCCTTAATTTTCAAAAAATTAGATATTGTATTTTTTCTGATATCTTAGAACGAGATTTGATGCCTCTGAAAATAGGTCATTGCGAGATGTCCGCGAGATTTAAATCGTCGTGACGACACGAGGTACCTTTCTTTTTATTGGAGTAATCTGATAAAACACTTGCTCCTCTGTGATGTCTGTTAGCCACAAAACCATCACCGAGGAACACATTCGTCCAGCAGCAGTATATAGATCCCTAGCTCACACTCACTCATTACCAGCTCTGGCCTGTAGGGGGACTCAATATGCAGTCGCTGCTTTGAGCCTGCCGGAAAATACAGTAGAAGAAGAAGGACAGGCTGGCTCTACCCCCGATAGAACTGACCAATCAGAGCACAAAGGGCTGTGACGTTGCAAGGTAACTGTAGGTCATCCTGAGATCCTCGTGTTTCAACAAGAGCTTGATAATGGCCTAAAATGAGGATTTTGAGAACGCAACTGTGGGGCAATGAAGGAACTAAATGACTTGTACTGAGGGCAGAAATGCTTTACAGGCATCCTAGTCTGGCATAGTGAAAAGGAGAAACAAGCATGATATGTCTCCTTTAATGGTTAAATATGGATCTGGTTTCTTCAGATTAAAACTATGTTTATAGTCTTCTGTGAAGGCGTCATTGAGTTTCATCAGCCCACAAGTCCGATGAGAGGGCACAAAAAGAGTATTTTTGAGTTACTTATCTTGTAGGTGGCAAAAAAAAGATTCTGTATGACGTACCATCACCCTTTTACATTTCAAGATGAAAGAGTTGCAAGAGGAAACCGCAGCAACACAAGTGATCGTTCATCAGGCTGTTGCTTTAGGCTGTTTCCATGGTTTGTATTGTGCGATGTCTAAAGTAAATTTGCAAGTCTTGCGTGATATTGTGACGAAAGCCAGTGCAGTGTTCTCTGGAGTGGCACAGCATGGCACCCTGGTGCAAGCCTTCAGGCGGCAGCTGTGGCACAGTACTCCCGCTGTAACTTTGGGGTTTGTACATGAACACTTTTATGAATATTTGCTACTGTGAACATATTAAAGCAATCATTAAAACTGAATATATGGAACCAAAGTTAAGACGATATATAGGCTCATGAAACAGTTTGATCAGAGTATTTGGTTTGACAATATTTTACCAGCAATGTCAAAGTGAATCAAGATAGTGTTTATATTTAGTTTCTAAGAGAGTGAAAAATCTAAAATTAAGCGTCCACTTGTGGTTCATGCAGAGCATTTTCATACATACTTCGTTCAGATTCATTCAAAATGTCCATATCACTGTCAGTTTTTCATTATGGTTAAAGTTGTCCTTAAATACCAGTAATTAATTAGAATTTTGCTGTTGCATCAAATGATGTGTTTAGTGCATTTCAAATTGCTGTTGACATGTGACTTACTGTGCTGCTTTTCAAATCAATTCTCAAGGAGTAAAATGAGTAAGCCACACCAATAAATCACCTGTCTTTTTCATCAGTCACTGTCTTGTACAATGAGAAGACAGACCTCTCGCCTTGTCCTCTCCCCTCCTCTGACTCTAAGAGCTCTACTACCAGGAGGAGAAGCAGGAGGCTGGGTCAGATTACAATATAAAGAAAGCAGGGGAGAGTAGCAGCTAGCTAACCTGCTGCAGCCTGGTATGTTATTGCAGGTGTTCCCGAGCAGTCACAGCTGTTAATTGCTACAACCCAACAACACACACGGGGCAGCAGTGCAGTCACACATGCATAGCCTTGTACAAGTGCATGTTGGCACGCCAGAAAACACAGATTAGGATTTAAGGATCAGGAGATAGTTTGAGGGGATGAAATACTTTCTGGCTTTTATAAAGTCCTGTTAGATTGTGTACTTTCTTTGGTGTTTTTTACTACATGTATGGTTTAAGATGGCTTAGTTTGTAAGTATTTATGCATTAAAAACAGGCAACCTCTTAGAAACAGTCTTATCTGCACAGTAAATATCCAACAGTTAAAAACTGTGTACAGAAATCCTGCAGTTCACACCAGGGATCCCAAACTGTTCATCCCAAAATAACAGTACTAAGAGCAAGGCACTACCTCGGAGTTAGTTAAAGACTATGAATGATGCACACAGTTTCACACACTCTCTTAATAGGCCGTCTTTATCATCATTAAAACCACATTAAGTTACACAACACCCTAAAATGTATATCTTATTGCCAAATAATACAATTATATGGATCTTCCCTTAGCACTGTCACTTTGTTTTATATTAAACTAAACTTAGCTTGTGTATGCTGTAACAGTGATTGAGAAAAAAATAATAGTCAAAAAATTACAATCAATTGGAGAGTATTTTGCAGCCCCTTTATTTCTTGAGACCAGCCACCATTTCTGCTCGCTTATTGTTTGTAAAAAATATATGTATATATGTGAATATTTTTGCTATTTTATGGTACACCAAAGACACTCAAGAAATGTCAGTGTATATCTACCTTCATGATAATTTGAGTAGATCACCGTTCACCTCATTGACTATAGGTCTGTGATGTATTGTGTTAAAACACTTGATATAGACATATCAATCATATTCAAAATTTGTACTACCTAATACAGGCAGTCATCTCTGCCGACTGTGATGCAGAATTTGGGAGACAAATTTACTAAGTTTATTTTGTGATAGTTAAACTCTAATCAAGTTGAGTGTATGAAACTTTTGGTTCAAGTAAATTAAAACAAATAAATTGATATGATCACTCTTCCATTAATCAGTAAAATAAGATTTTAAAGCTTGGGCTTTCATTTCTGGTTTGGGAAATTTCTGGCCTGCCTGACTATATTTTGTCCTCTGCTTGTCAGTACAGCTATATCACATCTGCATGAAGAGAGGAAATCATTGTCAGTGTGTGAATATTAGCCACCATGTGAATTTGAATAAAATATCACTGATCTTTGACTCCCTGGTGGATTCTTTGGAATAAGAATATAATTAAAGGCTAGCAACTATTTTTCGATACGCTTGATGATTAATGAATCTGATAATTCATAACATTTCTGACACTCCTTACTTTGTGATTAGAATTTATTATTTTAGATAAAAGATAATGTAGCATTTTGTATAATATTGTTAAAACTTCTTGGTGGGTGCTGGATAAAAAAAATGCAGTTGCATGTTTAAATAAAAAACTGTTGCAAGCCATGGGGTTCAAACGGCCATTTTTGTGCTCCATAAAATCATTTAAAGGAGGCTTTTGGTGTGCAGAGCCCTCTCTTTTTTTTATTCAGAAATGGTTGGAGTTGCTACTGTGGCCCCTTCAATTAATTTTCATAACAGCACATAAATTAATTTTGTACACGTCTTTGCTCATCATTTAATCAGTGTTTAACTAAATTGAGAAATAAAAAATAGACCTTTAATTCACATTTATCTACTATCTGGCCTATCTGAAATATTTCCTGTTCTTGTAGACATAAATTAATCACATCAGCTTAAGGTTGATTAATTTTTGCTCTTATTTTAACTTTGAGAAAATCACCGTCCACTATATATTATAAATATTAATAACTACGTTAACTGAATAGACTGTTTCTGACCTCTTCTTGCTGGTCTTTTTTGGTTATTTTATGATTTAGGATCTGAAGTATATGAAAGCTTAAGTACTATTCAAAACGGTTCAAAGCGGTTTTGGAAGTGACATGGTGTCCAAAATTGTAACACTTTTAGCTTAAGTGTACATCTGGGAAGAAATGCTGGTAGTCATCTGCATAGAGTGTGATACAAAATTTAAAAAACAGTATGATGAATGAATGGATGAATTAAATTAATATATTTTGCCGCAGTTGCAATAAATCAACTTAGAAGATCAAAGTAAAAATCAAAAGTTTTCAAGGTGACCGGAAGGGTGTAGGCAGAAGCCAAAGCATATTTAAGACTTCCCCTTTAACAGAAACGTAACTATTACCGAAAAAAATACAGCAAGAACAATGTGGATGCACTGTTGTTACAATGAAGTAACACATTAAGTAATATGAACGAAAAATATATTTTAACATTTTTGAATTCCCATTTTGCATGTCAATGCAATGAGGTTAATATGTATTCACTTTCACCTTATTATTTAAAAAATCAAGTTAAATCTTTAGTTGTTAAATATGATGGCTATCCTGAAGGAAAAACCTCATGTAACCTGCAATAAAAATAGCACTTTATCACAAGCGTGTCTCTGGTTTAGAGCACACTCCCTAAGATTTAATGAGGTGTGTGTGCCTGTGTGTGTTCACATTTGTGTTTGTGAACAGCTGTTCCTCCTTGCCTCCACCTGTGCAATGTGGCTTTGAACAACAGTAGCTCCCTTGTGCTCCTCATGAAGACTGAGTTAAACTAATGATTGAGCAGGTTTTGTGAGGTGAAAGATAAGCAACTTTTCTCTCAAGTGCCGACATCTTGTGGCTGCATTGGTTTCCTAAATCAAGTAAAATGTATGTTTGATTAGAACATTGATGAAGTTTTTAACTGCTAAGCACTGTTTTATGCTTCTGGACACAAAATGGTGAAGTCAGTGGGTGTTCTCCACCTTAGAGAACCTGTGTTTATTTTACTTTTTGAAAGTGCTTCAATTAAGCAGTAGGTAACCTCAAGTGGACCATTCCATGGGAGTGGGGTAAAAGAACGGGAAGGCATGAGGAAAGGGAGCTGAGAGAGAAAACCTCAAATGTGAAAATGACTGGAACTCCAAGGGTTTTCAAAACAAGAGCCCAAGATTTCATTACACATACCTGGACAACTTAGAGCATGGAAAAACCCCTCCCTGCTTGCACACATGTGCACGCACAGACACACAGTGAACAGCTGGGTTGGTTGGGAGAAATAATAAGAATAATGTAAACTAAATAAAGCAGAGAAGACTCCCAGCCAACAGAGCCAACACGTGTTAGCTTCAGAAATATGCAGAAACCAGGTCATCAATCACAGGCGGGCGGCCCTCAGTCTTGCTGACAGGCACCGACAGATTGGAGGCAGAGATTTTTGGGCTGGTGGCCGCTGTGTTTCCAGACCTGACTGCTGCTGTTTTTATGAGAAAGATTTGGCTGGGACTCATCCAACGTGTTCAAGACTGACCGATGATGAGGCATCACTTCTGTCTGACATCAATGCTGGAGAAAAACCTAATGGTCTTCACTTGTCAATAAGACCTCTTGGCAGCGTTCTTAATGTTCGTCATAGTGTTGTTTTAGTGAAGGTATAAGCTCCAAATCATGAAAGCTATCCCTCTAAGTGTGTTGTGGGAATATTCTCATCATGGCTCAGAAGTCTACTGGTAACACTGTAACTTCAGGCGATGAATTGGCCTAAACCAAGCAAAACAGAGCAAAAGAGAGTCAGACAATCCCTGAGGGGCCGAGCTGGAGTTTTAGCCACTAAAATTGGACCTTCAGTTGAGTTCAGGAGGACGAGGAGGGATCCAGGGATGTTGGGATAGAAACAGGGGTAAGGGGGGACCCTTGCACAAAGACAAAGCCCTCAGGGCTGTGTGAGATCAAACTTCGTCTGTGTAAACATGTCTGGAATGACACTCTCTATATGGGTGCATATGTGTGTGAGAAAGTGAATTGTTCTACATGTGCAGCTTTGGTGTATGACCAAGGATAGTTGAGGAAGAAGGGACAGCAGAGATACAAGGTTTAGAATTTTCTTTACTGTTGTTAACTGTGATGCAGGGATGTAACGGTATGAAAATTTCTTATCACGGTTATTGTGACCAAAATTATCACGGTTATCATTATTATCACAGTATTGTTGCAGTGTGGTCAGAATGCTCAAAAAGTACTTTTACACAGTCTTGAAATCATTTTACCCCTTTAATATTATAATTTTATCAGTTCTTTTGTCTTTTTTGTCAATAACTGTGTCAGTAAATCTGTTTTAATTTTATTTCTTGAGAAATAAAACTAAACAATTCTGGCAAGTATTTGTCATTATCATGTTATAAATGCTTAAACTGTGTGTAATTACAAGAAAAGAAAAAAACAGATTTGAACTTAAAACAGGATTCTTGTCATAAACAATTGTAAATGAACATGTTCAAAGTTTCGAGATGAACTAAAATAAACTTAACCTACTTTACATACACTTACACATTTTAGTTTGCCTGCAGCATTAGTGTCCATGTTACAGCTCGTTATATTAGACCATTTCCAGGCCTTTTTTTTTTTAATGTATTTTGTTTTATTAACGGTAGTCACTGGAGCAGTTAGCCCCCTTCATGTCTCTCCTCTGGTCCCCCCTTTCCATGGCAGATCTCCTGGACATCTCCTTCTTTAATATTTCCAAATTAGAATTGATTAAATCCACAAAACACGAACTATGATGGAAAAAGACGATCTATTACGACGAAATACAGCAAATAAACGGCGAAAGAACGCCAAGAACACTCTCCAGAATAATACTAATGCTGGTATTTACAACCTTTATACATAATTTACACAGAAAATACCGATAAACCACTTTAATTCACTCAGGTATGCCTCTCTGAATCCTCTCTCTCTGTCTCTGTCGTCAATCAGTTTCCCCTCCGCATCCTTGTAAAATCCAAACTTCGACCGGACTTTCGACTTTGTATTGAGTAGGAAAACCTGTAAGAGTCTGAGCGAGGCTCCAGCTTTTTCTCAGAGTCCAAACAATGCAAATTTCCCATGCGCAGCTCATGGTGTTTTAATCCAATGAACCCTCAGTTGAATGGTGGTGAGTAAGCTCTCTTGTTAGGAGAGAGCTATTGTTAGTAGGCTAGCACATATGGCCTCTATAAGCCTGCTAGTTTGCACCAGCCAGAGTTAGCTTACATGCTACTTAAATCGGTTTTTCCATACTGTGTTTTGCAGAGCTGTTTCCCGTGATGAGCTGCAAAGAATCACAGCAGTCAGAACCTTCTTCAGTGTCCACAGGTTTTGTTTACAAAAACAACAAGAAAGGTTAAGTTCATAATGCTGCAGGACAACTTTGCTCTTTGACCCATTCCACTGGTTTACATCCAGGTATTAAAGCATTGATCGTGGCAGTCACCGTTAACTTTAGCTAAAACCCAGGCAAGTTGTGAACAGCAGCTCACGACATTTGATCAGTATTGTAACCTGATTTGATAAAATAAGTCACTTTTTAATGGGCAGTATTTAATTGTTTGGATTGCTAACTACTAGGGCTGGGACGATACACTTTTCTCCCGATTCGATTTTTTTTACGATTTTTTAGGTGCTGATTCGATTTAAATTGTGAATCTATGACATTGCAGATTTTTGCAATCTTTAGTTAGCTTTTTTAACACCAGCTAAAAAGATGAACAATGATAATACCTACAGACAATATCAGGAAAAATAAACATCACATGTGAGTCCGTTTTTATTCAGCAATATATTTTAACCAGCTGTTTATACTCTCTCTTCAAAGGGCCTGGATTGCATTTAAAAGTGGCTTATTAACACAGACTAAAATGAAGCATTTAAATTTGGAAAAAAAACGGTTTTTGAACAAAAAAATTCATTTAAAAATCGTCAAATAAAAAATCCAGACACTTATGTGAATCATTTTTTTTCTCCCACCCCTACTTACTACACATTCCTAAATAAAAATGCTTTAAGTTGCAGCTACATTATTGAGCTGAAGCAGAATCTCATGTCAGTTTGAAGCCTTTTGGCATTTTTGATGCACTGAAGCCACAATGATAGGTTGAATGCTTTTCTTTAACCTGGCCAAGTACTTCCTAAATCATGATATGTTTTAATTTATTGACGTGCTGAAAAATGCAGTGACCGTCTGTCTTTGGAGTTGTAAATAAGACATTTCAGAGGACTTTGAAGGTACAGTTCTCGAACTTTTCTGGATCTACTGTTTCAGTTGATACTACAGAAACCCAAGCGGGCTGTATATCTCTTGGCCACAGACACAAGTTAATACTGTAGATACAGTACAAACAGAGTTCATCATCTTCCCAATGCCCTGAGCCCCACTGTGAGTTTAATGGATGTCTCACTGCATCCAATCGTTTCTTCACCCACTGTCTCACCAGATTAGACACAGAGAGACCAGACAGCTGGGCCTCGTCTTGGTCTTTGTGTGCATGCACATGGATGCATGTGTGCCTTTGTGATAGATCTGGCATAACAAATTAATGTTATGAGGCATGTTTGACTGAGTATGATGTCTCTCTGCTCTGCTCTCTGATCTTAATACGGACCCAAAAGGGGGGGAATCATCATGAAGGAATGTGTCACGCTTTGATCACAAAGATGAGCAGTGAGGGTGCAGGGTAAAGATACTGATTGGAAAAGGGAACAGGGGGTTTTAGAAACCAAACGGAAAAAAAAGATCATTGTGAACCTGCTTTCTGTTTTACTGAAAGAGCTATAGTCAGAGTGTTAGGACAGAGTTTGTGAAAGACAGTCAAATGAAGCAGCCACGTCTAGTTGGTGGATTATATGAGAAGGATTAATGCCATTTGGGAGCTTCAATAAAGGAAGAGGTACACCAGTCATACCTTTTGTCTCCTTTCTTTCTTGCCGTGTTCCCGTATGAAAAGAAGGGGATAGAGAGAGGTAGAGCAACAGCTCACTCTGAAAACTTAAGCACATCACACTGGTTCTGTTATTAAGGACATAATTTGATTTCTACATTGAGTGCTAATTGTTTCATTAGAGCTGAGGTATTGTAAATTATTAAGATAAAGACATCCTTGAGTGATGAGCCATCATTTGAAAGCCCGCACCCTCTAAATATACCATATGACTTCATCATGAAGGCCAGCAGCCGCAGATAAATGTCATCAACAAACGTGAAGCATGATAAGACGATAATTGCCTGTCATGTCTGTTTACATTCCCCAACACAGAGCCTTCAGATAGCAGCTCAGCAGATCAGAAGAAAGTCAAAACTGCTGATTAGCATTTGCTAAAAGATGACACACTTACTAAAGAAGGTCTCACTGACATTCAGGGCCCCTAAGGGCTGTTTCACACTAGATGCAATTTGCTTGCATGACAACAGCTGTGTGTGTGTTTTTAATTTGCGAGCATGTAATCAAGTTCAAGCTCTTGAGAATGGGAGGCTTTTATGGCACGCAGTTTTCGACCAAAACTGAAAGGGATTTTTGAAAAAGAGGTCATATTAACCTGAGTTAAATTGGTATGTCCACAGTTATAAAGATATAAACAGTCCAGTTACTTGTTCCTATCTTTGCCTCAGAGTTAAAGATCAGTTTGCCACCTGAACTCTAGGTTCTGTAGTCTGTTATTCAATGAATCAGCCCTTCCAAACATTTTAAGAAAATCACATTATTAGGATGATTTATATGAACAAATTGAGCTGTGACAGTAAGAAGATCCAGCCACATGTACCTGGTATGTAAGTCATAGTGCCTTTGAGCCAAAGCTGGCACACATCCTGCATGTTTATAATGTGTAATTAATTGATCAAAGTGTACCGGGATCAAAAAGTTTTAATATTTTTTCTAACTTGATTTAATGACTTGTAAGTATGACTTGTAAGTAACCAAACCTCAGTGAGCCTTGTGGAATGCTTTACAGTGTGTCACATTTAGTGTTATAAAGCATTATGGATATCTTTAATTTCTTTTAGCTATGAGCAAAATACAACATGCTAGATGTATGTTTATAAAGCATTACAAAAATTGATATTGAGTTATCATTACTATTGCATAACGTGTTTCAAACCCTGATTATACAGCATGGTAAGAATAACATTACATATTATATTAACTTATAAACATGCCTCAGAAAGTGTTACCTAATGTTTTTACCCTTGTTTTTGTAAATTTGACAACACTTTGGGGGCAGAAAGCTGAGGAGGGCCTGATGTTTCCTGGGCTGCTAGTTGTTGATTACAGCTTTAAAGGATGCACCACACAGTATTGCACCACCAATAGATTTAGATGTTAATGATATCCAGATTTAAAGAAGATCGTGGTCATTTTTTTAACAAGACTTCGATCACCATACCTGGTAGTCTTGCTAACAGAGAAGTAGGAAAGGAGTTGACAACTAGAAAAATTCAGTGTGACAAAGAATATGATTTTCTGTTGTTTTGTTGAGCTGCTTTCTTGTGGATAATAAGTATAAAGCTGATGCAGAATACACAAATGATTTTTGAAGGATTGAGGGTCTACACTTCTGTCTTTGTAGTCTGAGCTCTTGAATCAGCTTTCGTAAGCGGTAGTAAGATAAAGTTTAGCAGGAACAAAAGTCCTCTATAACAACTTGAAGAGCTTGAGGAAAAGGCCATCCATCACGAATAGCATGTGATGACATGTGTGACCTTGTGTCCTCTCTCTTTTTCTCTTTCTGACTCACGCACAAAATACTGGTTGTCTTGCTGCCAGTGCTTCACTTTACCACCACAACTTTTTCTCATTAGTCGAAGATTTATCATCCAAGTATGGAGAGGAGAAAAACTTGAGTATGTTCCTGTTTTCACATTGTAAAAAACTACACTTTATTGTTGTGCTTTATGGTATATATTTTAGAGGGATTTATGCGACTAAATCATTTAAAGATGAGAGGTGTCTCGAATGAAGAGTTAAACTTAATTGGCAAAAGTAAAAGTGATAGAAAGTTGTGTAAATTCAACAGACAGAGTGATAACGTTGTTTGTAATTTCAGTTATACTGTAATAAAATAGTTAATTATGCGATTTGTTTGAGGTTAATTTGACGAGAATCATTGGTTTTCTGGTAAAAAACAAAAGACAAACACACACGCAACACTTTAGATAAACACAGAAACCAGCTCACTCATTTTTTTGTATTTTGTAGTTTTCTACTTTATTTCTTTTCTGTTTTATGTTATGTAACTTGTCCTGTTATGTCTTCATCGCTGTCTGTATTGTTTGTTTTGTGCAATAAAAAAAAATCTGTATGCTTTTCAACAACCTTTTGCAATTTACAGTAATTTACCGTCAATATTTTGGTAAATTCTGTTAAGTTTACAGAAATCATTTACAGTGAGGGTACTGTGCATCACATTTTGGTCAAAATCTGACTCCACTTAAAGTGAAAAGTTCACTGAAATAATGTCAGAGACCCAGAAATTCAAGAGAAATAACCATTGACTCTTTTGTTTTAGTTTTTATTTGCCATAAATTTGATTAGCATTGTGAAGATTTGAGTTAATAAATTTTCTTTATTTTTCCATTAAAAAAATGAAATTCATTGTGAATAAATGAAAATAAAGCCAATATCGATTAATTTCATTGCCTTATAGTTATCATTTATTATATGTAGTACCAAATCTACGCATCAAATAGATGCTAGTCCAACAAAATGCCAAGTGTGACTCTTGCTCTTGTGATGATGAAAAATCCTTGTCAAGGGAATTTTCATCAAACCTCCCCAGCCACTTCCCTTTTCCTCTCCTTACACATGTACCAGATATTATCTACGGACCCCTTAATCCCCCACAGCTGTCTAACTGTAAATACAATTAACCCCAGTAATTGTGTGATGTTGACTTTGGGTTTCGTACACTTTCTCACTGACTGCCGGTAGCCCGTGATCTCCGAGGATGACATCATGGGGTTTCAGGTTGCCCGCTGTGGCTTCCCCTCCCAGGGGGGTCAGGGGGCAGGAGGCTGAGCGTAGAATAGACACTCTCTCCCCCCTCCCCGTCCCAGTCACACACCAACACACACAAAGTGGACTGACCTCCGTGCCACCTCGCTCTGAGCTCAGGAGTTGTTATTGGCTCTGTTATGATGTGTTGAAAGATGAGGCAGATGTGTGTTCCGCTCTCGCAGTGAGTTTGTTGCTGTTGTTTAAGAAGTTTAAAAGCTGTGGAATTAGCTGAGTAAAGACAAATATTTATCTGGATGGATATCTGATTCACAATTTTGTTTTTGAAGGCTGTGGTGTCAATGCAGGAATTCTGTAGTGTCCAGGCTTTTCTTGAAAGTGTGAGTTTTCTCTTGGTTTTAGAAGCTTTTAAGGAAAGGAGACTAATGATATCTTAAATGTCAGTCTCCTCTGACATCGCGCTCAGGCTAAAGGGATAAAATGCTCTTATATTGAGTACTTAGTTCCAAACCATAGTGCATGTCTTGACTACTTCTTCTCAGGGCTGTCATATCCTGCATAATTTGATTTGACTTCCACACACTTGTCTTGATTAAATGTTCATTAAAATGGCTGATGAATGGATGTCATTGAAGCAGATCAAACACAAAGTTGTTTCTTATAAAGTTGTTTTAGTCACAGTGGTGTCTGAGACTGAATTTATTGTTTTAGAGATCTGATGACAAAATTTTATTCTTAAAACCACAACAGATTTTCCCCCAAAAAACTAATTTGAATCTGATAACACTGGCAGCCAAATGGGAAGCTGTAGAGGGCCTCTGGCACAGTGCCACCAGTTAACAATCACTGATAAAAACTATTGAAGCGTTTACTAACCTCTTACTTAACTAGCAACATGAAACAAAATTGAAGTTAAGCTTGAGCAACACGCTTACTTAGCCACTCTTTGACAATGGCTAACTTTAGCATCAAGCTAGGTCCTAGCCAAAATTGTGGAAAAAAAAGCATACAATAATATTGCTGATTGGAGTAATAACAATAAATGGTCATCAGCTGACAGCACTTTTCTAGTCTCTCTGATAACTCAAAGTGCTTTTACACTGTGGGCCTCTTCCATTCCCACGATCTACTCTTACACTTACCCAAGTTGCCCTTTAGCATTTGTTAACACATCCTTGCCATTTCAAACCCATTTTCACGCCACTGGCGCAGCAGTAGGACCAACTTGGGGCTCTTGCCCATGGTCTCACCCAAATGTGACCCTCTGATTGTTGGTAGAGCCTACTCTCAAACTAGGCCACCGAGGAAAGGGCAAGGGATTAATCTAACATTAAGGGTCATCTAGAATATCCTTTTATGACATACTGTTATTGATAACCGATCTTCTTATTACAAATGGAGCCACTTAAATTTTCCCCAAGTTCCCTAGAGGAGTCACGACTCGGACATGTTGGGACCTGCCAAGCATCACGGCTATAGTAAGATCCGCCACAATTACACTCACTTAGTAACTGGTTAATGTTAGTGCTACTCTAATTATAATGCATACTGTTTACCTCAGAACTCGGATGTGGAAACTAGAAAATAGGTCACATCCCAGGTCAGTGCATTACAATTTCGAGCTAGTAAGCTGCACTTGGACAGGTATGATTGGGCGTGTTTAAGGGGCACACCACACTGGGGACTTCCAGTGACCAGAAGTTCACTGGTATTTGGCTGGAACTTGGCTAGTGGGGGAAATTGAAGTGGCATATACAGTATAAGTATCAGGTTTTGTTTTGGCAGTTTTTTTAAAGGGGTTTTGCCGTCTGTTATCTTGCTAGCATTATTTTTCCAGATTTTAGTAACAGTTTGAAAGGCATTAATTCCTATCCCAATGGCTAATCTAGTTAGAGTGTGATATACTAACATTGGCTATAGAAAGGATACAGCTAGCTAAAAATAAAGCATATTAATTACCTTCAGGTTCCACCATTTGCTGTCTTGCTAAAATTGTTCATACTGTTACAATGTGTCCAAGAGAGGTTATTTTTTTCAATGTCAGGTAGCAGTAAATTTTAACAAAAGCTATTTTCTCTCATAGAGACTTAATTGTTTTTAATGTGTTGGTTGTTTGTACTGATGTCATGCTCAGTATTTCTTGTGGGATTTGCTGCCTGTTCTTTGTAAGTTGTTGTTTAGTCTGGAATAAGTAAAAGCAAAATATTGTACATCCCTACATTGATAGCACCTAAAAAGCCAATTACAATATGTCCCTGAATTTAAACTACAATGCATACTGACTCAATGGTTCACTTTAGGGCTTGATTGACAAAGAGGACAGGGACTTAACTTTGCTCCAGGAAAGAGTCAGGCACCTTTTTGCCTTTTATAAGAGGATCACTGTCTGGTTTCAGCTGTTATAGCAGTCAGTAGTAAGACTGGCAAATCTTAGAAATAGTCAGTGAAAAGGAGACAAAATACTCAAAGTCACAGCCAGGTGTGTGGTCAATGGTTAATTATCTTATTGCTTGATCAAAAACCAAGCCACGTTGCCCCGATTATGAGCTGCATCCACCCTTGCGATGATAGAAGCCATAATTATTATTGCGGTCCAAGTTATCGCAATAAACAAAATCAGCTTCATAGTACTTTTAACTCATTTTTTGATGCATGACTAAGGTGCACACGTTGAACTTTTGACCCTGTGCCTCATCTGTACGTCAGGATATCAGTCGAGGTCATAGCAGTAATGTCATCAGATGCCGTGCAGAATTGAATAAAGAAAAGGGTCTCATATATGACAGTATCAGCTTCAAAGCCCTGCCAGATGACTCTCTCCACAGACCAACGTTTCTGGAAGTATTCACTCCCACTACTCCGTGTGACTAAAGCCACACATGGATTTTGTGTAGTGTGATGTGCTGCTAACTGACCAGCAAGCTCCCATCCTCTCTCTCAGATGAGGATCTATCTACATGAAGTGGCATCTGTAAGCACCTGCTGCTCCTACGCTAATGTGAATTAAGGTCATTTGCACTCCTTTTTTTTTGGTTTGTGGAGATTAATTTGGATGAAAAAAGTCACAGGAAGTTACCTTGACAAGTTTAAAGTAATCTGCATCCTGTTGAATCCATCATTTAATCCTTTTCTGCTCTTACTCTCCAATCTTACAATCCAGTCATTCTGTTTTTTTTAACCATCAAAAGTTGGAGACTCACCACAATTGAAAATTATAATCTCTTGACAGCCCTTATAGTATGGCTTGGCTTCTGCACTTTAAAAGCAGATTTAACTGAACACATCAACGGTCAGAGTGATGTTAAACATGGAAAAAATGATCAACACCACTGAACTCATTCCTTGTTTTCTGTAGGTTACTTGTTTATCCTACATATGCACAGTGTCAAAGAAGAATGGCCAATTGATATTAATTTCTTGCCCAGAAAAATTAATCTCTCACTAGCTATCCTATTTTTTTTCAACTAAATTCAACTCAAAAGCTTCATATCACAGACAAAGCAACCAATTGTCCTGTAACTGTTGTAAAATCACCATGTCAGTAGGACAGGCATTGGTCTCTTGATTTATTCTCTGTGAATGTAGAACACATTTTCTCAATTCCCCTCAGTCAGTGTCAGTCATTATGTCAATCATCTGTTTTGGTTATTTCAAAGTCACTGGAGCCTACAAAGTCAACCTCCTCCACTGGGATGTCAAATAAGCAGCAGGGGCCAGCTTTTCCTCTGTTCCTCGGTTTTATTTTTCCACTCCCCACATGGACACACCTGTGATGGCTTGCAGCTGCTGAATCTTAAAAACATACAGACTAGTACCAAAAAGTGAGGCATCTCTAAGGAAGATCACAGCTTCCTTCCTGTTTTTGACTCAAAGTTGTACATGAAAAGTGATTTGCAAATCTGTTTTTGACTCCCTGACTGGATAGTTGTGGCTTCATGACAGAAAATGTTGACACTTAAGAACTGTAGATACACAAAAACAAAGTCTTAAAAGAAGGATTTGTCTTTAATCCTGCATTGATCCAACCTAGACAGGCTGTCTGCTGGGCTGACACACTGCCATATCTACAGGCCATGTTTTCTGAATGCCTTACTGCTTCTAACTTTAGTAGTGAAGTCAGGCTGAGGCCAATTTCAGGCTCATTTCACTCTTGCTGACTAGCACACTGTAAACAACCGTAATGCACTGAAAGGAGAAGTATGTTTTTTAAAATTAAAATCATGGTTGATCTGTTGGACGCAAACAATACATGGAAAATGAATACAAAGAAATAATACAGTTACTAGTACATATAATGACTTACAAATGCTTCATTATTCATTCATGAAATTAAATTACAGGTATGAAAAGTAATAGTTACTTTTCTTCTGACACTGATTTACCTATCAGGATAACAACAAAAAATATCTGTAGAAATTTGAGGTCAACTGAAAATAGGTTCTCTGTCCAGCTCGTCCATGTTGATACATGAAAGCAACAGAAGACCAAATAATTGTATGGTTAGGTTCGCTAAAAAGGCACTTCTGATTTGTCATAATCTTGATGCAACACTTGTTAGTATAATGTACTAATGGACAGTGTTATTAACAATACAGACCTACAATACATATTGCATTATAATATTTTGTATTGTTAATCACTAAACACATTTTAATTGCCCCTTCCTAACTGAATAGGGGGCTTAAAATGCCCTCGTAGAGACAGGCGACAGACCACTTTTCTCTTGTAGTTGAATATGGGCTGAAATTTTTGTTGTTCTTCTTTGTTCCCCTTTTAAGCTGTATGTTTGAAACTTGTAATTTTTAGCCTTGAACAGCCTCTTCATTATTAGGCAGCTATATTGTTGTAAATGTTTGATGTTAACACGAGGGAATACATAAAGAATGTCTGATTGCACTGAAGCTAACGTTGGGTAACAACTAACTTAAGCATTTAGCCGACTCTTTTATTACCGCCAATTCAAATGATTAATTCTTTTTTGTTCATTTTTGCACAAAACAAATTCATTTTGTGTCTTCATCTGTGGTTGATGTGACGGTCAGACAGTCTGTTACGGAGCCTCCATGGTAGTTGGTTTTTGATTTATGTATCTGTGAAGTATCTACAATATCGTATGCAAACATAAAATAGAAGAAGACCAGTGTTATTTATATAATGTATGGTCCCATCAACAAGGCTTAACTTTGTCAATCCTAGTGACAAAAGTAATGACAGTAAATGCAACTGAACCAAATGGCCAACACTTTCTGTCAAACATCAGTCATGAGCTACAGTGCAAATATTAAAAGTTAAAATCAAGATTTTTTTATAACTTACTTCTATAGTATGATGCTGTAATATATTGCAATATTTTGATGTATTTATATTTTCTCACACCCCCAGTAAATAATTTGCTTATTTAGGGTGTGTTAGATCAAAAAGCATTGTAATTGTTGGCTGTAAATCTTGTATACATGCACACTTGTGTGTCAGTCATGGTTGCCATTTTTTCTACAACTGACTGAACCTAGATGACAATCCACTGGAAGGTGTAAGCATTTTAAATCATGATTATCTTTTTCAGCATTTTAAGTATGCATTAATAGTGTCCCTCTAAATAAGCAAAATGAAAGCCAATGACAATAAGGAAGTTGAACTGGTAATTATAAACAGGTGCAGCCTGACTGATGTAGTTTGAAGCACCTGTCTGTTGAACAGCAGTTAGCCAGAACTCCCCTTCAGTCTGGTTGAAGTACTGAGTCAGTCTTGGTGACCAACTGTGGTTCACCACTGCTTTACAGCTAAATGTGTTAAGAACTGCGCGAGAGGTTAAAGTTTTTACAGTACAGTCAAGTTTAAAATCAGAGACACAATATGTGCGGGGAAGTAGTTTTTCAGCAGATTGAAAATTACACATCCAGTGATAAATATCCACTTCTTGATATGCGTCAAGTAAGTGGGAAGAACAGAGTTTCAGAGAGGACAATAGCCGGAGTGTGACTGAACAGCCAGTGAGAAACGTGTGGTTGCATTCCCGCTTTGTTCCATGAGATCACAGTTGTGGCAGATGCAGGATAGACTGGGAGCAGCTGTTTTTGCTCTCTGCTCTCCAGTTACAGACGCTGGCACTGGCTGCACTCTGGGGATGGGCACACGGGCACGCCGTTGGGTCTTAATACTGTTTGTTCTCTGAGGGTGGGCACAAAGAGCCCTCAGACCCAAAACTACTCCACCAGTAATCTTGGCATCGGAAGAGAGGGAAGCGGCCGAAGGTGTCAAACAGAGAGGGGGCGGGTGACAAGACATAGCACGCAGCTGGTCCCACTCTCTCAGGACCCATGGCGCCATTAATAACATGGAGTATATGGAGTATAGGGGCTGTAGCAATTTTTTTATGTAAGCAAAAAAGGCACTGGTTTGTTGTTGTTTTCTTTTAGTTTAGATCAAGAAAGAGTCAGAGGGTCCGGGTGGAGGGCTTATACAGAACAGTGAAGAATTAGTTCAAATTAGACCTGTCACGATAACAAATTTTGCTGGATGATAATCGTCCAAAAAATAATTGCGATAAACAATATTAGTCAGTATTATTTTTGAAACATCATTTTTCGTTTATGTTATTATGATTTATGTCATATTAAAGTGAGTATACCAAATCAAGAGCAATAAACTTTAATTTCTTAATTGGAAGGGCAAGTGCCTTTAAATAAAATAAATTGAACAAACAATATTATGTTAACCAAATAAAAAAAGAGAAAAAAAACAAAATGAAAATGAAATGGACTCTATTTTGGAAAAAACTGCATGTAAATTAGAATTATTATACTAATCAAAAACAATAATAAAATACACCCTGTCTCCGCTAAGAAAAAAAAAACAAAACTCCAATAAAAAACATTCATAGTAGTGTTTGTTTCCTTGTTACTCCTTACGATGCTCACTTCAGCTCTCTATGTGTGTACCAGGAGTGGCCTTGCCTCCCCCCACAAAGATTGAATGACTGACAGATGGTTCACTCCGCTTATTCTGCTGAAGAAACAAGCCACCCAGTTGTTGAGACAGATGTGCAGGGTGAACCATCTTCTCATCCAGCCTGTTTGGTAGACAGAGAGGAGGGAAACAAACATGCATGCATTTGTCAATTTATTTAGGCTGGCAAACTTATCAAGGACGTTTTTATTTATCATGCGGTTAATTGATTTATTGATTATCGTGACAGGCCTAGTTCAAATGCAGATACTTAAAGTGACACATATGACAAAAAGAAACTTTACTAAATAATCTGCAAAAGCTGTCACTCAGATATGAAGTACACAACAGGAAATTTAATTTGGAGCATCAGTTTGTATCAAACCCTGGAACTCTTGACACAAAGTTTTATTTTTCAATAAAGAAAATGTAAAGAATCTCCCAGAATACAAAACTAAAAAAGACTGAAATCATAGCAGACAGAAGTGGCAGAAGGTGGTGGAAGACGAGGTGTTAGTGTAAGGACAAGAGGTTTGCTTGTTAAAAGAAACAAACTTGTCAGATAAATGCTACTTGCAAACAAGCACTGTTATTACTTTTAGATGAAAGTGTTCTAGGCCTATTCTTGAGGGACTTTGTATGTGTTCAAATATGAGACCTTTTGCCCTGAAACAACTGAACTTGTTCCTTTTCAAACTTAAAAATCAATGAGTACAAGGCAAGGAATGTCAATACATACATCTGAACCCACGGTGTGATGATATAAAGTCTTGTGCAATTATTACAATGACCTACACATCTCAGTGGTTTGCTCTTTATTACACGATATTTCACTTTGTGATAATGGTGTCATGTGTCTGTGTGTTGTCTTACAGGTTATCTATAGGTCACCTGTTGTATAAATGTGGCTAAAACACACTATATTGAATGTAAATCCTTCAAATCTAAAATAATTGCACAGAATTTGTTTGAACAGGCAATGTTGTAGAGCCTGGTAACATGACAAAAGTTACCTTTTTTAAATAAAGGTAACATGACGATATCAAAAGATGACCTACATGTAGTTATCTCAGTTGCTTTTTTTTAGTGCAGTTGACTCATCGTCAAGCTCCACCATCCTTAGTTCTTTTTACCAGGTTGGACAAAGTCTGATGTTGCTGCCATTTGAAACCACTGAAATGACTCCTTTTTTGACTGGATTTTCTTCATATCTAATTCATTTGATTATTTTCAAGTTTTCTAGAGTGCATTAATGAAGAAAAAGAACTGTGGTAGGGTGTATAAAGAAAATCTAAATCTGAATGAATCTTGTGAAATATATCATAATATAACTGCACTAATTCAGACTCTGCACTAATTCACACCTGCTGCTTTGCTCAGGGACTATGATTGGTTGGTCAGTTTTTCAAACAGAAGCCAACATTGGGTCAGTCAGTTCAGTTTTGCAATTAAACTTTAAAACTCTAAGTATGAAACTTATGCATTGTCCCCGCTGTGGACAAAATGTATCAAATCTTAATTTGTCTGTCATATGTTGGGTGTTTTTTCTCTACTCCGTCATCAGATATGTCTGTAGGTTTTCATTCCTCAAGGTCCTGGTTATCGCGAAGATTCACAACTGAGGCAACTGGACTGTGTTAAGTTTTGGAAAGACGTTTCACTTCTCATCCAAGAAGCTTCTTCAGCAACTTCAGTTCAGGGAACTGAAGAAGCTTCTTGGATAAGAAGTGAAACGTCTTCCCAAAACTTAACACAGTCCAGTTTCCATCAGATGTGTTATAATCTTTGTAATCGACAAGTCTGTTTGCCCAGAATGTAGGTCATCTATCACCAGCCACCTACCCCTCTGAAGCAGTGAGGTGATTTGGGAAGTCATAAAGACTAGTCATTTTTGATTTTCATGTGTTTCATAACCAAATAAAAGAGCCTCCTGGGAGTTTTAAACAGGCCAAAACTTCCCATATCATCAATTATTTTTATGCAGTCAGTGCTGTGACTTTACAGGGTGGCATTGCTTAAACCACTATTAATAGTGATCCACTTTAATGGGCCCTCCTCCTCCATATATTTGTAAGATTAAATAAGCTTAAAAAGTCCCTAAATGTTGAGTTTGGAGCTGTATCTATTTTCTCAGCATACCACAGTATTTTTATGCACAGACTGGACATTGGGTGGAGTTTTATTATTTCTGTTCTAAACTTAAACAGAGCTCTATATACTAAATTCACACCAGCCAAAATCTGTTCTCCATGCAGCTCAAAGAAGTTCAACCTGACTTTAGTGCAATTTCCACTTAGAAATTCCTTTCCCACTGATGCCACATGAACCTTTAATGTGCATTATAGTAACCTGTGCTACAGAACAAGATCAGCCTGAATCATAAACTCATGATCAACATAACAAAGACTTTTACTACTGCTGTAGTTCGCTCCAAATGTGCACAGATGTCTCATAATGTTGTAAAGAGTTTGGACAGAGTGGAAGGTCTGCAGTGAGAAACAGTCTAATGAGAGACGGCTGCCAACAAGTTTTCAGATATCGCAGCCAATAGTCAGGAGAGCAGAAGACGACTGATACAATAAATACTGAAAGTTCAACACTTTCCCATGATGACTGGGGATTTTTTTAACCTGTTCACCCCGACCACTACGGTATGCTGGTGCTGAAGCGCAAATCCAATAAGACAACATTAAAAAGATGATAAAACACAAAATATAAAACATAACAATAATAATTATTGATTGATTAATTCATGTGTTTGTCCAAATCATGAAGTTTGTGTTAAATGTTTGTCCTTGTTCTATTATAGCTTTTGAATTAGATTTTTTGTTTTTCTTTCTTTTTTATTAGGGTTGAGTTCCCTTGTTGGTCAAGTTTTTTCTTTAATTTGTTTTACCTTTAGTCTTTTTTGTCAAGTTTTTAATTTGTCATTGTGTTTTATGTTTACTTTTGCTTTTTCTTTTTGTTACGAAGATGTTTTTCTTCCTTAAGGACACCACACATTCGTGCATTTTGTTGGTGATTTTGGTGCTTACAGTATTGAAACTAGCTATTTAGAAGGATATTCAAAAAATATTTTTAAGAGTCGGACAGAAAACATTTTTGGTTGTAAATCATGTTCATAAATTAGCCTTTATTAAGTCTATTAGGAGTATGAACCACACAGTTGAGTCATGATGTGTGAATCATAAATTCTATGATAAATATTCAACAATATGAGTCATACAAGTCTGACAGGGAAATGTTCCAATTTCCAGGGTTTCCTAAAAAACATGTTGTTCTATTTCTCAATTAAGTCTTGGAGCAAAGCAAAGCCCCAACTGCCAAATAAATGTGACTGAAAAATGTGCTTAACCCTTTAACTTCCTAACTAAAGCCCTAGTCACACACTCCCGTTTCTCATGGCGATTGTGCACGATTGTCATAATCCTGATAAAGCGTGCTTTGGTCGTGGTGCATGCGCTACTTGGTCTGGATCAGCCTTGTATAGTCGTGGATGAACGGCGGGGAACGTGGAAGAGTCCCGACAGTTTTGAACTGTTCAAAACTGTCGTGGAGAATCGCCGCACTCAGTGTAGCGGGATGGAAGCCTAATGCAGTCCTAATGCGAACGGTATTAGCGTGGCATGTACGGAGCTCAGTCGGGCTGAACGTGGCCCAATCGCGGCTCAATCCTGTAAGCTTTATGAGGACGACTGACAAGGATGTATCCGTATGAGCCCCGACTGTGTCCCGTTCAAGACGGCGCAAGCGACGGGGCTCAGTCGGGGCTTACGTGACGCAAACTGAGAGCGGAGCTGACGTCCTGTCAGCGGGATGGAATCTTCCTCATATCGCTGTATTAACCTAACTGGAGCGGGACAAACGCCCCCTGAAGCGCTGTAGCAGCGCCACTGACGGTGTATTTAGGGGTGTGTCCAGGGGTGAGACGGTCATTTCATCCCGTATCATAGCGATCACACCAGCCTCCTCAATCGAGTACAGTCGTGCACAGTCGCTATGAGAAACGGGAATGTGTGACTTAGGTATAAGAAATGCATTTTGAACAAATAATTTGTTAATTGTGTTTCTACCTCTTAACTTTGCGACATTTAAGCTTTTAGTTTTTAGACTACCTACTCTGGAAGCAAATATGCAGGTCAACCAGCCGGTTGGCTTGCCCGTTAAGGGTTAAACTTTTGTGAATGGATGTATTTTATTCCTGCATCAATGTTTTTATTTTTTAATGAAAACATAATTTCTTTCTTTCGACCTAACTATGATTGTATCTGGCAATATGTAAAAATATTTTTTTCTCACTCCCTTGTATGCTCTTACTGTTCGATTTCACTGCTTATTTATTCTTATTTTCAAATAATAATAATGTACAGCAGCGCCACCAATGGATACAAACAGATGTCCAAAACTATTGTGGACCTGAATAAGGCAAAGCAGACAAATATGGGCATTGAGATTTTTACAGTGGTATGGTGGCAAAAAGTCAACCGTATGGTTACAATGCCAGTCAAAGGGTTAAAGACGTTTGGTGGTTATAGTGTAAAGAAAGCAGCTGAGAGATTTTTGATATGCTAGAAAAATGGAGTAAAAACAGCTAAGAGGATTTCCAATTTGATTAACAGAAGCTTTTGTTCATGTTTGTAGAAATGTTAGGTCATTAAAACTAGCTGTAAATTTTTAAATACAAATCCTTGAAAAGCCAATACTAGAACAGCATTGTAATATCTATTGTTTTGTTTTGTCAAATTGATATTTAATTGCATGTCAAACTGTTGATACATTCACTCTTCCTCCAGACTGCTTTTCAGTTTGTTCAATACTCCCGGTGTCAAGTAAAACAGAAGCTCTTATTCTATAAATGAGAATCGAGTACAGACACAGTTCGTCCTCTGCAGTAAAATCTGTCTGTGGTCAAGTCTGATGATGCTCGCTCACGGCCTCAGGGCCCGTCTGGTGTTGTCTTCCTCCCTGTCAGCAGTGTGCCGACGGTGCCCGCAGTGATTCGCACTTACAGTAAGTGAAGGAGTGATGTTTCAGAGATGGATAGCATTTCCAGTATTTATCGACTGCAGCGAAGCGGCGGCCTGGGATGACACTACAGTCAGATACATTAGCTGTGGAGGGAGACTTGACGGCCTGTCGGAGGGCAGACGTTAAAGCATCACCTACCTTACAGTGGGACGCAGAGGCATCGATTGCAGCCCCCATCGCTCTCTCCAGGCCGCTTCCTGTGTTTTCATCGTACTATCATTGGAAGAGAGCAAACAACATTGCATTGGGAAAGGCTGCTGATAGCATCATATCTAATGCACTGGCATCTCCAGGGACGAGGATTTACATGTGCTAGAATGGCTAATAATGTTTGTCTGGATACAACTGAATGAGCTATTACTGATGGAGAGCAAAACAATAGACTTTGAGGCTGAAAATACACCCACGCACACTTCATTAAAGCAGAGCACATGGGTTCACATTAGGTTATGTTGTATGGCTGTTCAGCTAAATCTAGTGACAGATGATGAGGAAAAATGTCGAAGAATTGATGTAACCCCTGCAGTGAAGTAGTCTTTGAATCTGCTTTGAGAGCTTAATCAATCAATCAGTCTTTATTCAAGTCCTTAAAGTGGAGGACTAGAGGAATAAGGCCCAGTAGAGTTCTGAAGCTTTGTCAGTCTGGCCAGTTGGCTACTCAAGCATGTTTTGCATGTTTTATTACAGTGACCTTGACGTGGATCCAGCAAACTGTTCAGCCTATCCTTTTCCCAGAGTTGGGATGCTGATTTGGTGGAGTGGTTGCAGCCATGCTCAAAGCACATATGAAGGCTCTTGCATTGTGCAGCTGGCCTGTTTCTGAATCTTGCCTGAACTCCATTTGCCACTTATTTTCCCAAGCTCCTCTACACCTTTTTGAGTCTTGATGTTGTCTGTAAGATTATCAACATGGGCCAAAAATGCCACAAAATCATTTTTTTAATCTCCTAATTTATTATTGTTATTATTATAGCTGTATTTTAACCTGTTCAGCCCCACCCCCTTTTTTAAGCCTTCTGCTTGAAAATGACTTATTCATATAGAAAAGAGTGTATCTCTGGAAACCACAAGGTTTGTTTGAATAATTTTGGTGTCCTGATAAAAGTTACACTTTAGACATTTGTCCAGATGTGGAATTATCAGTATATGTGTTGATGTTACAGAATAAATGAAGATAGTCAGAATAATATGAACATTTCATCCTTGCCAAAATAAAACAAGTTTTTATGGTGAATATCTCTTTGGAATGATGCAGTTGCAGCTTTAGAACTTTATGAATGAGTGGCAAAATATGTGAACATTACTTCTGCTAAGTCTGAGTCTGATAAAGTGATGCAGAGCAAAGTTAGAGAGGTTCTACAACCGAATGATCAGGCAGAATCTTGGTAAACTTTGGCACACTATTGCACCATAAGTCCCATTTGTCATTTCTGATATACCAAACTTTATATTTCACTTCCAAGTCACTGTTGGTGTTCATTACACCCAATCACAACAGTTTTTGTCTTCTTCTGTGGCAGTTTTTGATTGTTTTTGAAAATAAATTAAACAAAAAATGTTTTAGTGGAAAAAAAACAACCAGAACTCTAATCACACAGAACTCTATACATTTTCTTATTCAAAGAAATTCATACAAAGCAACCCAAGTTTGAATTGAAGTAAAACAGATTTTGATATTTGATCATTTGCTTGGTGTTGGCGTTGTGTTTGGTGTGTGTTAAAATGGCTGATATGATTGTGTAGCTAAAAATTTCTTACGGTTTTGTTGTAGTACCCAAAATTAGGTACTTTGGCGCTGAACATGTTGAGAGTTTGTTCTTGACTAACTGTTAAATGTTATTGTATGAAATCTTTTGTGCTTGATATCCTATGTAGTTTGTGTTTTTGTGCTCTCTGTGCAAGACAAATTCTCTTAGGGGCAATAAAGGTTCATACATTTATTTTTTTTTAAGTCTTGTGTCAAGAATTTCCCTCTAAGAATTTTTGCGATTACATTTTACAACTAAAAAAATTACCATGCAGCTAAGACGCTTGAGTTTTGATCCTTACCATCTCATCTGTTAACCTCTGAGGTAAAAGTTTGGTAAAAATTCTTCAGTACAGTTTAAGAAAATGGACACACGAGCAAGAATAAAGTTCTCATTACCTTGGCCTTGACCTCCATGTTGGATAATTTAATTTTTTCACTTGTTGGTCAGAACATTTTGTTGTTTAAGCAAAGTTAGGACAAATCCCTCAGAGCAGTGTTATGATGTTGTGTTTTTAAGCAAGGGGCTCCATAACCTTGAGCTTTGACCTAAAACTCCAAAACCTCATTTGATTATCTGTGAGTCATGGTGGACATTGTTTGGTGCAGTTTGGAAAAAATAAACCCTTACAGCATTTTTGACATATTGTTCTCGCAAGAAAAGAAAAACATGACCTAGGTGACCTTCGTATTTGCCTTTTAAGCCACAAAAAATGAATCAGACCCTCAAGTCAAAGTGAACATTTGGGCAAATGTTGAAGAACCTCTTCCGGTGAGAAATCACATTTACAAGGTTGGCCCTTGACAGATTTTTGCATTCTGATTCAACACCCTTAAAGATGCTATGAGGAGTTTCTAAGTAATTACAAAAAAGTCTCACTTTTAGATATATGCCTGATCGAAATACACACTTTAAGATGAGTTTTATAGCATCAAAATAGGTTATCCATAAATGCTATGCCTTAGCCTTCTGGTTGGGTCGGACAGAGCTGGACTGGCCTGGATACTCAACTTCAGGAACAAGTCAATTAAACCTAGAGCAAATTTATATTATTTGGACACGTCTTAGAGCACTGGCCTGTAAGTAGCGATATATAGCCGGCTACAAAACTACGATACTAAGTTTTCCAAAAATTGCTTGTTGTCACACATCAAAAACTACTACTACGTAACTAGAAAGAGATACATTACCTCGTCGCTTTGCATCCTGTAAGTTGTTGAAAAAAGAAGTTGTAAAGCAATGCAGAGTTCTGAGGAAGGTCCCAGCTGCATTTATTAGCATCACAACAAACCCACACTTTGGCTTGGGTCACGTCTTTACGACAGTTGCCGCGCGTGCTCATGGGTAGCAGAGTCTTTATGTCGCCGGAAATAGATTCTCCTCATAGCACCTTTAATATTGAGTTGGTCATAACAATTTAAATTGTCTAAATCTCTTCATCAAAGGAGGTTTCCTCTCCTATATTTAAATGTACAAACTACTAAGGCTTGCCACTTTTTATCTGCTTCCTCACAGTCAGTCCAGAACAGTCATGAATAGTCATCAAACACATCAATGGTTGTCATCACACAGAGGAGAAAATATTTCAAATTAAGCTCCCTCACATAAAAGGGTATTTATTGGAGCTCTTAAACTAAAGCAATATCAACATCATAAATCCTCCACCACAGAACATTTGTTTCCATCGATGGAACAGATTTCCCAAGAGTTGAAGCTGTTGAGTTGATGTGTAGTGCAGCATAAAAGGCTTCTCTGTAATTCCTTTTTAAACATTTGTTTTAATTTAAGCTATAAAACAGGTGTTTGTCGAGGTGTGAGGCAGGACAAATGAGAGAAACACCAACGCCGGTGCATAGTGTTATGTGTTTCTGTGGAGGAGCAGCCTGAGCTGTTGGGCTGTTTCTTCTAATTAAGGGAAAAGATGCTGGACTGACAAATGAGCTGTAGGTCAGCCAGCCAACCACAGACGAGGTTCCCCTGCCAAGACTGAAAGGCCTCTGGGTTTCCTATCAGGCGATGGGAGCAGATGGTTTAGCACTCATTTAAAGAAGGAACATGTTGTCTGCTTTTGTTACAGCCTAGGCAAATACTTCTCAAACCAACAAATCAACCAACAGACAAAGTAAGATTAGTTGGATAAAGGCATTTTCTGGGAGTTACTGACAGATTTCCTAACAGTCAATTTCTTAGCATTTAGGTCGAACACTCAAGTAGTGGATTTGACATGTTTTTTTCGGACTTACGCTGTGGAGCTGACCTCCACACAGCATTGTACATAACTTCTGATTCATATAGTGCAATGCTGTTTAGAGGGCAGGTATATAAAACTATGACATAAATACCCACAACATATTTTTGTCTACATGCTGGCAATAACAAGGGCTAGAAGCACTTAGTCTTTTGGTTGTCTGTCGCTTACTCTTTCAGCCTGTCATTTTTTTTCAAAATACCTCAAGAACACAACCTTAGCTCATTAATGTTATTTTAGAGGCCAATGAAGGCCAAGGTAATGGGGCCCGACATTCTTCCCATGCTTGTAAACAAGTCTCAAGAATGCTTTTAAGAGTTGTCTGTCAAACTTTGCACAGATGGACACACTGAAATAAAAATGAACTGAATAAGTACATGCTTAACACTGTATGGTGTATGTCAATTCTCATATTCAAATGCTTTTGTCATTGAAGTCGAGCCAGACACTTGAGCTGAAACCTCATTAGCTATAACAATCACCCGTTAATACTGACAGGATCAGACTTCTATATGTCCATGATAGACCTGTTTACAACCCGTAACTGTTGGCTTTAAGCAATCTGTTTCTCATTTTCCTGGAGGAAATTTTCTGCTCTGGTCTCCATTGTGATGGTAAAACTCACCACACATACTGCACAATCGCTGAGCACAATTATCAGTGAGACATATTATATTTACAAATGTTAGTCTAGCTATGTGCTTGGAGAAAGTCTTTGTTCCTGTCCATGTTTTTACTTGTTTATGGAGTATTACATGTGCATTATGGCGTGCATAGAGGACTACTTGAAAAAAGACAGTCATAATTAAAGCGCCTCACATTGGGGTCTCGTGTTTATCCTGGCTGGTTAACACAGAATCTTAAGAATGCTATAAAACATTATTAAGCTTTACACATATGACCCCTCGGACTCAAAGAATGTTATATCTTAAAATCAACTTTGTGGATTTTCTTAGAACCTAGACTGTTTTTAGTTCTACAGCAATGAAACCTGAAATACTATGTCACAATACTCTAAGACTTCCCCTAAAGTTTCTTTAGTCAGTATTACCTAATACTATCACAAAAACTGTTTCAGCTCCTCATTTTGATCCATTTCTATATGAGGGATGGGAATCAAAAACCATTTCCAGTTGAGAGTTGAATAGCATAAGGAATTTATTTAATTTTTCTCTTTCCTGAACAGTTCCATTTTAATTGTGATTTAATTTTACAGTTAAATAGCTTCTAATGTTCGGCCCATCAATCCTCACTTCAACATACACGCAAACTGTGAAGGGCAGATAATTGGTGCAGTTAGTGCGTCAAAGGGAAATTTGTGTTTCATACAAAAAGAGAAAAGACTGTCAAGTAAGCATGTTGCAGCTAGCTAATTATGTGGTATTTATATGTTGTAGTTAGGGGTGGGCGATATGGCAAAAATATCAAATCACGATTTTTTAAAATTAAAATCACGATCACGATTTTATCACAATTCTTTTTTATGTTGATTTTCTGGACTAATTTGCATGTTTGACCGTTTTTTCTGTATGTTTAACATATAAAACATGTAAAACCCTAAAAGACAAAAAAATGACAATTAAAGCCAAGGAAACTTTCTGAACAGGTTTTAATTTAAATTGTGCAGTTTTTATTAAAATGTGCAATAAATGTAAACATAAAAGGTAATGAGCAACAATATCAACATTATCTCTTAAAGAGCAACAATTTAAAACCAATGTTATGTAGCTGCAATATCTGTAACCTGAGTGAATAATACAGCTGCTTTAGAACAGATTTTTGTTCAGACATCTTTAAGCTTTTATCTCCTTTTTTCTTTCTGCCATGTCTTCACGCTACATAACCGAACAGGAGATCCCACCATGCACTGCGCATAATGTGCTACGATTGGCTAGTTGGGTGCGCGTCAAAGTCTCTGCGCCCACACAGACGATCTGACGATCTTCTGCTTTTTGAGATCATCCCCACGTTATAATCCTTAATGATTTAATATTGTCATATCGCACACCCCTAGTTTAGTTATGGATATAACTTGAAATATATGATTTGAAACCTCTTTCCCATTTTATCAACAATGTGGTATGATTTCAAAGATTTTCTTTGTAATGAGAATCTTCAGACCCCTTAAGAAATTTGCCATCCTGAAGTAAATGTAAGCAAAGCAGGACAAAAACAGCACAATGGTAGGTCGCCCCTCAGAGCACAGAAGTACATCACCAAGTCTGAGCAGAGAGTCTAGAAAGTCCTCAATCCATACAACAGAAAAGTGCAAAGACTGATGGAGGTCACCCTGGGTCACTCTCCATTTTTATATTTGGTCTCAGTTCATAGCCAGTTGTTTGGTTGGTTGAGATCCCCCCAACATTAGATTTGTACGTAGATTGTGATTAAAGTGTGGATATTACTGCTCTCATACCAAAACAAACAAATCTAAAAACATAAAGCACTAACCTTTTCTTTTGAAGACTGTTAAAAATGCCCCCATGTTTCAGCTACATATCAATTTGAAACGCTGATTGGTCAAATGCATTTTACTTAATCATTTCAAAACCTTAATGGCTAGTTTGAACTGAGCATAAGCTGTTTTCTCTCTAAACTCCTGCTTCACACAGCCTAAGGAATGACCGAGAATGGCATAAATTTGCAGTTTAAATGTTATTAGAGCCCATCCAGTCAAAGAGCCGAGGTGCACATTGTATCGCTGTAGCCGTAACACCACTCACAAAACACACAAAAGAGCTTTCAGCAACACCCGACCTTCAGGGAGGGGTGCGGGCGCTCATGGAAAATATGCACTGAGGACTTCTCCCTCCTCGTGCTCCCTCTCTATCACAGTCCAGCGACACAGAGCAGGTAGTTTGACCAGAGGCAGTGGAGCAGCCCCTTCTATTTATTCTCTCCAAATTAAAATGCAGTAAAACGCAATTTATCCAAACACCATTAATCACAAAAGGCCGGGAGCTTCTGATTTACTGAACAGACTCTTTCTGGAGGCATCTATGAGCACTTAATTTGCCATTTAAACCCCACCTGTCTGTGTCAACCAGTCCGTAGAGAAGGGGGCATGAATGTAGCCCATTAGCTGGTTCCAAGGACTGGGGTGTATCCTTTCCTTCATGCTTTAATAGAGCCAGGAACAGGGCTTGTTAATAAGGTTCCAGGATGCAAAAAGCCCCATTGAATGAATAACATTCAGTGTTTTTTAGTCTTATAGAAGCACAAGGACTAGATTGCCCTTTTTGACTTTGGTTAGGCTGCCTAACCTTTGAATTTAAGTTAATGTATTGATCAGGTAAAGTTTGCGAGAGTAATTCTTTTAGTATCATTGTGTGAATGATGCTGTACCCTAATCTCTCAATAATTTCCTAGATAATTTCCAAAATTTAACAACCATTTAAATGTAGCAGACTGCAGACAGAAGGACAGACTGCCCTGATGATTTTACCTTTGTGCAAAATACAGGAGAGGTCCTGTTTGTATCTTTTTTAGGTTTTATGTCATTATGTTGTTACTCAAATCCATATGTCCAAGTCTTCTGAATGCAATATCTCAAACACTATCAGGAATTTTCTTTGAACTGTACTCAAATCTCCAAAGTGACTCTGATAAGCATACTACTAGGCCTGTCATGATAACAAATTTTGCTGGACGATAATTGTCAAAAAAAAATTGTCGTCGATAAACAATATTATTGCCAATATTTTGAGACATATTTTTTACATTAATGTTATTATGATAATATATCTCATAATAAAGTAGGTACATCGTATCAAAAGCAATTAACTTTAATTTCTGAAAAGTATTAAATTGTAATTGGAAGGTCAAGAGCTTTTAAATAAAATAAATATAAATAAATATAAACAATATAATACATTTAACAAACAAAAAAGAGAAAAAAAAAACAATGGAAATGAAATGGACTCTCTTTTGGGAAAAAATGCATGTGACTAAAAATCATTATACTTATCAAAAACAAAAAAAAATAGACCCTGTCCCTGTAAAGAAAAAACAAAACAAAACTCCAATAAAAACCACTCACAACAATAAAAACAAATAAGATGCAGTTCATACAGTTCAGGAATTGTTTGTTGCATGTATGTTCTCCCAGTCAATTCGTACTGTCTGTCAAATATTTATAGCATTTCCTGAAATGCTGGCTTTTGAACGGTATTCAAGGGCTGCATTTCTTTTGCAATGTTGCTAATATTTATAGGCTATTTACTTTGCCTTCCAAATGCCTCAGTAAGAGCTGACTGTTAGGACAAAGGCTCTGCTGCACCTCCCCTTCTTCGTCACCACTACTTTCAAACAAATATGACATATTGGCTCATCAGTGTTCATGAGCTCACACCTTGTTTATTATGTTTAAAACCAAAACATTCCCACAGTGGGGCTGTGGCATTCAGTTTAGGAACCATCGTGCATTCATTCATGTTTGTGTGTGTTTCCTTGTGAATCCTCACGACGCTCGCTTCAGCTCTCTGTTTGTGTACGCGTGAGCCCCCCCCCCCCCAAAAAAAAAGATTGAATCACTGACAGATGCTCACTCCGCTATAAATCCACTAAATCCGCTATAAAACCAAAGCACCTCGGGGTTGAGAAAGTTGCACAGGGTGCACATCTTCTCATTCAGCCTGTTTGGTAGATAGAGAGGAGGAAAGCAAACATGCATGCATGCCTCAACTTATCGAGACCGACATACCGAGGATGTTTTTATTTATCATGAGGTTAATTGATTTATTGATTATCGTGAAAGGCCTACATATTACATTTTTTAAATCATAGGCCAAAAGGTCATGAAGCCATATATTCACCCCTTGCTTATAAATACGATATATCAGGACTGCTTTGAGGGATTTTCTTTCTTTGCACAAATAACATCTCTGAATCAAATTAAAGTTCTTCTACTTGTATAACAGCAAAGTCAGTTTTAATTTGTTGTATGTATGAATGAGTAATGTATGTGAATCTCCTGATAAGTGTATTATTTCAAAGATTATCTCTGTAATAAGAGCCAAATTCATTGGAGATGAGGTTCTACGTTAGTTCTTAACAAACTCCACTGTCTGTCACTGATCCTCCCTCAGCAAGGGACAGAGAATTTATTCCCCTACTGCCATCAGTGACTTTTTTTCCAAATTAATGCCAAATCATGTACTGCAATCTTTTTTTCCTCCTGGTTTACATTTAGAGAAACTCAAACGAAAAATAATGCAGAGAAAACCTTAGTTGGCAGCCTGTGGAGCCATTTCCTGCAGTAAAGAGTCCTGTTTTATCCTGATTTAGAGCATATTTTGATTCATAGAAGCAAAAATCTGAGTATTGTTTCCCATTTACAAGTGTGCCAAATTTTGTTGTACCAATAATATAGTCTTAATACCCCAAATTTTTCAATGAAGACCAATTTAGTTCCCTTCTTTGTTCATTTCTCATGTTCCAGTCACCTCAGGTTCACAGTTAAGAGTTTATATTTACTTTGACAGATTTGACACAAACCATGTCGTCCGAGCTGCTCTCTTCATTAAAATGCTCTTGCAGCTTAGAGACGACATTCCTGCACGCGCTCAGTGCACACACATAATTAGTTCTTGTTAGAAAGCATGTGATATAGTAAATACACAACATTTCCCCACAATAACAGCCCCTGCTTTGAATCATGGATGAAGAATGGATTACTCAGCCTTGGACATCTTCGCCCAAATCTGTACTTCCTCCTTTATTTGTAAAATAATTTGTCTTTTTAGCTGCTCCTTTGTCTCTGCTCATGCTTTTCATGCATTTCTTCCATTTCTTTGACCTTTGTCTTGCCATCACTTCCCTCTCTGCAGGTGATTTAGCATTTGAGTGGCCAGCAGGACTAATTGGAGCATGAGACAGGTGGAGACGCTCGGTAACAATCAGTCTTGTTAGTGGCAGGGCTGCAGCTCACACTGGGCGATCTTTTTGTTTTTGCAGTGTGAACAGTGGAAGGGGGGCATGAACTTTTGACACACTCTCTTATGGGGCCCCTAAGCAGCCTGCAGGGATTTACTTTAGTGGTTCAAGTTGAAGAGATCTGTGTAGCACCAGTTACAGAAGGGTGAAAATGCTGCAAAATGAAGCCCTTAGCTGTAAAATAAACTATAAACTAAATCTGTAAGTGGTCTGTGGGTCCATTTGACCCTCTTGTTTCTTTTATCCTTTGACAATGTATTTGTGAGAGGTTAGTCACTGGTTCAGTAAAGTCGGATTGGTGTGTGTCCACTGTGTGCAGACACGCTGTAGTTTAATGCAACCAGGCAGGTGTAAGGGTCACAGCCAGTTTGTAGGCCAGCGTCTTGACCCCTGCTGTCTGCTTTGTCTGACCGTCAGAGGAACCCCTTAATTAGAGCCTTTGGTTTGCAGTGTGTGCCCGACGCAGCCCAGCAGACACTCAGCAACAAGCCCTTCATTAAATGCTCCTGGTTGACTTGGCAAGAAGAGCCTGCGAATCCCAATCCCTGCTGCACAGAGGCCATGTTAAGAAAATCTCCAATTTTACCTCTGAGTAGCTAAAGCTGCTTTTGTCTCCATTACTCAGACTCCAATACTGCTAAAATATTGTGATTGATTAAATTAGCCCCCTTTAAATGTGATTTATATATATAAGTGTGTGTACCCGATAGAACTAAATAGGGCTGTATCTATCAATTCTTTTTGTAATCAAGTATTCTATTGATTATTTTGCGAATTAATCAAGTTATCATATAAAAGGGACACTGTGCTCACTCCATTTTTATATTGAATCACTTTGAACAATTATTTTCTTTTTTGAAAAATGTTATAGCATAAATGGGATCTCAAAGTCAAAATACACACTTTTCTATTGCAAAAAAGTAGTTCCTATGTGAAACTGCTCTTAACAAGGTCTGCAGATTATTTTGATCAAACAGGTCATGACTTTTAGAATGAGACACTGGTTTTACATTTTTTAAATGGGTTTTTGGTGTTTTGAGCATCACAGGCCTTTTGCCAATTTGTCCAGTTATACTATATCTCATAATTGTACAACCCGTGCATAAAAACC